>BMAV01021580.1:0-75433 GCA_019973955.1 Trichonephila inaurata madagascariensis
ATTCAGAAGTGGAAAAAAAGAAAGTGGCAAAAAAGGGACCCAAAAATTTAAAAAAAACTTTTTCATCCAGTACTATTTCTAGAAATAAAAAAAAGTACAGAAGAGAATAAACAAATTTCCAAATAAAAGCTAAACCTAAGGAAAGACGGGGGGAAGAAAAAGCCCCGACCAAAGGAGACAACAGGGAAATCAAGAAAGGGACGACAAGGGATTACAACCCCCAAAACAAGCAAAAAAAAAAACCATAACCGGGGAAAAAAAAAGTGGTAGCACCTTCGTTGGACAATGGTTGGAGAACACATTAAAATCAGGTTGTATTGTTTCATTTTATGATCTTCCCAAAAAATTGGAAAAATTTGCAAAAAAAAGTCCGGGCGGTGCAAAAGTTAAACCCCAAGAAAAAGTCAAACACTAAATGAGTTTTTATTTTTTTTAATTTTTTGACTTTTTAAAAAATTTTTTTTCTGGAAAAAACATTTGTAATCGCACATTTGTTTGCTTCGATGTTGACTTGGGAGATCAAAAATTCCTTTGGTTTTTTTGTTAAAAAGTTTATTAAAAAATGTTTGAAATTTTAAAATTTTGTATATATATATATTTGTTGTATTGTTACGTATTATGGGGGCATCGGTTCGGGGAAAGGGGCATAGGGGGTAAAATAATAACTGCGCGGCTCTTTGGGATTTTTGGAAACCCAAATGTGGGGATGGAGATGAAAATTTATTGTGATATGCAAAAAATATAAATGAATAATTGTAAATTAATTGATATTATAAACATAATGGAAACAATGATAAAAAAGTTTTCATTTGGAACACCCGAAAATTATCAAAAAGATTAAACAAAAAGGGGGCAAAACCCAGCCCATAGGCAGTAATGATAAAGATAAAAAGTTTGGGGTCTCGAAAGAAATTTTTAAAAAAATTTAAGTGTATAGTTATTTTAAGTGACTGTATGTAAAAATAGAGTGGGCAGAATTAAAAAAATTTTTAATGTTGGCCTAGTTTTGGGGTAAAAAAGTCCGAGTTTAAATTTTAAATTTAATAAAATTTAAACTAAGATGAGTAATGAAAAATTAAAAAATCAAGATAAATATTGGAAAAAAAAAAGTAAAATGAGGATTTAAAAAATTAAAACTTAAATAAAACCAGAAAGGAAGAAATTTAGAAATAAGTTTTCAATTTTTGGGCAAGAACCCTTATAAACAGTTTTCTTTGGGGGGGTTTGCGTCCTCCCCCTGCAAAATAACTCCTATGTTCTTTTTACGGGCCCCGATTAATGGGAAAACCTTTTCCCCCCAATAAAGAAGATGAACAAAAAATGTAAATGAGATATACTTTTAAAAAGGGTAAAGCTTTATATAAGTAGAGCGCGGGTTTTTAGAAATTGGGGTGGGAAACTTTTAGATAAAAAGTTATTTCGATAGCTTTTGGGAAAAAAAGAAATTTTTAAAAGAAATTGGAAACTCCCTAATTTAAATTTAGATATTACTGAAGCTTGAAGAAAGGAGATCTCAAAAGGTAAAAAATTTTTAGGAAGTTAGACGAATCTGTTAATTTATTATAATTGAATAAATGTTCTAGTTGCGGGGGATCGGGCGGAATATGGTTTGGGGTTTAACCTCACTTTAATTAAAGTTGTCAATTAAAATTTAAATAATATAAGTTATTTTTAAAAAGTTGTATTAAGAACCAACGTTTATCATTTTGATAACCCCCAATTAGTTGAACCGGAACAATAGTCATCACGGGATGGCTTTTCGCCACTAAAAAGTAAATTTTAATTGAATTTCTTTTAAAACCGGGAAGTTTTTTTTTCGTTCACCTTTTTCTCTTTTAATTATTGTCCAAAATTCACATGATTCATACAATGTAGAAGAAGGTGAGTAAATATTGGTCAGGTAGTGAAACAGTGAAAAACAGTGGGGAAAATTTCTCCCGGTGGTCCCTATGTTGTACCCCCCAAATTTGGGGTTTATTGTGGTGGTACAAAAAACGTACCACTTGTTTGAATGGCTCGAAATTGATCTAAATGGTTCATTTTAAACCCCACCCCTTAGTCCCAATTTTAGTTACTCAAATTTTTGGCAGTTTTAAGCAATTGTGTGTAAGGGAAATTATGCAGTAGTTCATTCATTGATCAGCGGGAGAGTCTGTTGAGTGGTATTTTTTAAGGGGACTTTGTTTTTGGGATTTTTTAAGTGTAAATGAAGGTGATTCTTGGGATATTTCATACAAATCAGGCAATTACGTATATTATGTAACTAAATAAGTCAATATTGCAATAATTAGTACCTCACAAATGTATTGCTAGTATGAAAATATGAGAGTCCAAAAAATATACCTTTACGCTGTTGAAGGCCATCTTCTTTACAAATACAAAATGTCTTCCACTTATTTTTCCGAAAAAATAGACATGATTATTGTGCCAGATAGATTTGTTGTAAATTATATTTTTTTAAACAACAATAATTATTATTAAATCATGGAGCATACAAAATTACACAAATGTCCTGAATGAGCTATATAGCTCGTGTTCAGGAAAAAATAAATGCAACTGATACACTTATTATATATGTTGATTAAATAAGAACTAGGTAAAATTAATAATGTATAGAATAGAATATTTAAAATTAAAATTAACCCATTAGGTAAATTAGGATTAAACTAAAATTAAGCTTACAACACTAGATCAGGAAAAACTGAAATTCATTTAATAATAGGTTGAATAACAGTATAAGATGAAGAAGTGTATTTATTTATTTTCAAACTATAAAAAAACTAGCTGAAGCTACCATTAGGCCTAGGGAGGAAATAAATCATGTTTCCAGAAGTATCATGCTGCCTGAAGCGTGACGGTAAAATATATATACCCCCTATTTTTTAAAACTTTGGACACCCTTTACTTGAAAAAGTTTATTTTTGATGGATTCTCGGCCCTTTTTAAAACGTCGATGCCATTCTTAAACCTTGGATCTTGCCATGGTAGATTCACCATACACCGTACTTAGAATTTGCAAAGTCTCCATTGGTGTGTTACCTAAGCGGCTAACAGAATTTTATGTTCAATGCTGTTCAAGAAAAGCCATCTTTCTATAATCGTGGAGTAAAACTAACCAATTTCAGAAGATAACGGCTGCGCGTGTGGTTTCGTCACATGACATAAACTAAACCAACCTGGCCAGGTAGGGGAGGGTAGGGAGAATCCATTTCAAGTGATTTAACTTTAGGTATTTGCTTTTGTCGTCGGCAATGGCTACAGTCCCCAATCGTACTACTCTGACGGGGCTTTTCGTGAATTTCTATTAATCCTCTTGAGGAATCTTTGGTGCCAGCAATCGAGTTATTTCACAGCCATCCTTCTCAAGAAGAAACCATGATATGCAGATTAGCTAGTATATATATAGTGGAAGTTTAATAATCGTAGGGAGAAGGAAAAGGAGCTGAGTCACTGTGAAAGCGGTGCGGCTACAGTAAGGATCTGAATTTCGACGCGTGATTATAGGACGAACTTTAGCTATTAGAACAAATTAAAAAGTTAGGATTCTTAAGATAACGTTGAGTAAAGTTAATCTATTAGGATTTCGTGCGCTTATTCACATAGGGTTTTGAGCTATCGTTATATCACTCTAGAGTTTCCCTTCCAGTTTGCTTGTCTTGGATTATTATATTTGGTAATAATAAATTGGATTTATCATGGTTAGTTTGGGTCATCAATCTTTTACTTCCTACAGATTTAGGTCGAGTAGATGAAGAGACGGTTTCCCCGGGGGAGGCCATTACACTACGCATGATCTCGAAACTGTGGCAGAGGTTACAAATACAGGAAATGTTAACCAATGACCAGCACCAGGTCGACCAAGATTAATAGCCGTTCTGCAAGATCAATATTTGGCATTTACTGCGCAATTTCAGAAGGAAATTGACCCAGTGGACTCGGTTCATCAATCACAGTCGTTATAAGAGCTCGAGTTCCAAAGGAAACTATTTATGGAAGACTCAGTCATACTAGTCTGTATGCTATATAACCAGCACCAGCCATTTGCATTTCTCGCACGCCTGCGCATAAACACACTCGTCTAAACCGAAATTTGAAACATCCGTGCTGGAGTCTTAATGTGGACTCATGTGATATTCAGTGATGAGTCACAGTTTACTCTGAATATTGATTCACGTCATAGAGCGATATGGAGAGAACGAAGAACTCGTTTTTACCCAAGAAAAGTCATGGAAAATCATTTTCCTTCAAAATATTGTAACAATGAGCAATCTCCGCGAAGTCTATACCCTCTAATCAGGGTCGGCTCTAGCAGTTTTGCCGCCCCGGACAAAAATAGAAAATACCGCCCCTCTAATCAAAGCAGAAAATTATAATTAAATAAGATAAATGGTGCACATAGATACACACTTATATAACTTGAATAAATCTTGTAAACACAAAAAGCAGCATAACAATATATATATATATATTATTTTAAGTCTTAAAAAATACAAAATAATTCCAAATTAAGGACATAATTATCTGTTATTATTTCAAACAAGTTAAATATAAGAGAAGGAAGGATTCCAACAGGTCAACCTCTTCGAAAAAGAGTCTACTGATGGTGGGGATCACAAGCGTTTATTTTAACTTATGATAGATACACTCAAGACTAAACCAAAACATCTTCTGTGCCTCACTATCTACCAAAAACTTATTATCTCTGTCCCCTTTTTCGATAGCTGACACCGAACATCGTATGGGTGAAAGGAATGTCTGTGGTGACCTCTCTCCGAGATGGGGAGAGAGTTCAAGTGAAAGATATGTAAACACATCAAATTTCATGATTTAACATATACTCCTGCCTCGAACCCTTCAAGTTTCAACATATCAGTAAACTGACAGTAGACTTACAGAGTACAAAATAAGGAAATAAAATACATTAAATGAAATACCAAATTCACACCCAATAATACTTCAGAAAATATATCAAGTTTTCTGTAACAGAAAAAAAATTCAAATTCGATCAAAATGCCTCCCTTAAAACTTGCCGCCCCGGGCAAGGGTCCAGTTTGTCCGGCCCTAGAGCCGCCCCTGCTCTAATTCGGGTTTTTTCTTTCCAGCCAAATTGTCTCTTTGAACTAGAAAAACTCAACTCCGTAAATGAATGTCACAACTAAATAACATATAAAAAGTCGGGGCAGAGCTAGAGAATAGATATTATGTGGATAATATTGTCATGATAGTACTTCCTGAATTGTAGTCGTTTATTCCTAAATTATTTTCGTTTAATTATTTGAAGATTGCTCTTTGGTGAGTTTCAGAAATTGTACCTCATTTCAGATAAGTACCCATCATTTCTTATTGACAATTTTTGTCTCCTCTACATATTGCGTACTAAGTTCTAACGTTTAATCTAATAAAAGAGATTTATTATGAATAGCATTTTGATTTCCTTTCGAGCCCTAATCATTGGCTTCTTGTTCCCACTGCTTTTGGATCCCTCTGGAATCTCAATGAATTGCGAAATCTCCACCTCAAACAACTCGAGAAGGAGATATATTATGACAGTGTATCATGGCGTGTCCTGACATAATTCTGAATAGTCACATAGACTTCCATCTCTTTGACGCAGAGTCTGTTGCTGTTAAAAGGTGTAGAGACAAAGCCCTTTAGACTTACGTTCCCCTGTCGAGGTGCCGTTGGTCATTCATTCTTATTCATCGATGATACTGCAACATGTCATCATGTAAACCTGATCGACGACTTATTGAAAGTGAAAATATTCAGCGCATATAGTGGCCATCTTAATCTCCTGGTTTAAATCCAAATGAACATGTATGAGATAAGCTCCGGTGACAAATTGCAAGACTTTCTGCATCCACCAAATTCCGTTTTAGAACTGAAAAAAACTATCCGTAATGTTTGGAACTCGTTGAGTCTACAACTACTATTTCTTTAAAACTGTTCCCTTAACTGACTTAATTCATTGGCGCAACAACCCATGAGGGCCAAGCCCTACTGTGCTCATATCAATAGTGACCTTGGGTCCTGATGTGCATGAGCAGATGTTCCGATCAGGTGGCCAGTCTGACGCAAAACCCCCGGTGTTTTCCTAAGAAAGCTTGGTACTCATTTATCGATCCACTGAAGGGATGAAAGGCTAAGTCGACCTTTCCCAGCCCGAGGTTTGAACCTCGGATCTGTGGTGTGGAAGCGCGATGCACTACTACTCAGCTACTGGGCTTCAAAAACTGTCCCCTTGGATAATAAAAATGATTAATATCCTTCTACGTTGTTTTCACGTGTTATAACCATAATACACTATTTTACCATGTTTCCCATCATTCTGACTATGATTTCCTTAGATATTTCTATAAACAATAATTATGCCTATTTTTTGGACACCAGCGTATGTCGCCATTCATCAATAAGAAAAAATGCTTTGTCATACGAATTCCTTTGTTACAAATGTAGCATTCAACCGCATCGGTATTTCTGTGCATTTTTGAATTGTACTCAGCAATTTAAATTAAAAAATAAATATGCTAACTACTTGAGTTTAGTAATGAAATCGGCATCAATAACAAATAAACTTTTGTGTATTAAAAAACAGAAAATCAATAAATAGAAAACTTACCGATTTAGTAAAATCCTCAATCATTTTTATGAGACGCTTTCCTTCTCTACCAGAAGTTAAATTAAATATGAAGTCGGAATACTCCCAAATTTTCAACATTCTTGACAGATAAATATCTGAAATCCTTTCAAAGAACAGAAAACAGTGAATTATACATTTTATTCTCACAAACAACAAATGAAATTTCCATAAATTTTATTTGTATTATTTTTATTCCCTATTAATGTTTCTAATAAATATTAAAATTGCAAATTCAAATTGATCCATTATTATCACCATATTTATCCCGAATTCAAATTTTATTAGTGTTTTACACATCCTTGTGTATTTGCGTGCATGCGTGCGTGTGCTTCTTGTCATGGAAACACAATAGGCCCACAAATTCGGCCACCTGTCGACACAGAGAGAGATAGCAATTAAAAAGACTTGCTGCTTGTTTCAAAATAATACCCATAACACGTAGCGAAGCCAACGTAACCACGGCAGGTTGCAGGACCACAGAGCATATCAGTACTCGAAACAACAATACATAGTCAATGAGATCGCGACTTTCCGTATTTCTTTCTCTGAATGTGGAAACGGAAAGTCAAAAAGTGGCATCCAATACATCTCAGACATGTTTGATGGTGACAAATCAGGCGACAAGAGTATTCGGGAAAGCAGCTGTACATCTTGGTTCATACTTGCAGCATTGTGAAGATTAGAGTTATGCTGGCAAAGGGCCATGGATGGGTACCTCACGAAAGAAAGGGAAATAATCAGCAGCACCACAATATCCACGTATCGCTGGGTTGTCAGAGTATCCTAAGTACAATCCAGAAAAATATCAGCTGTTTTACAACGTGGAATCCTAGATCAGAAGGCCTCGTTGTAGCGTAGTGTAACATTCCATTAATACGGTCATTTTGGGCTTGCTGCCCCGTCTGAGGCCACATTCGTACACGGTGAACCATTAGGCAGACAAAAGCTTGACTCATCTGAGAATAGGCCTTTCTATCATTCATCTTTCCTAAGCACGTTGCAAACAATCTTTTGTACTATGGGGTAAATGGCAGTCTAAACGAATGTCATGAGTGTGGTAAACATGTCCTACACATGCAACAAAATGGCGTCAGAAGTAGTACGTGGTGCAGTTACCGCTTATTTGGGGATGCGTGCTTGTAGACATTGATTTGACCACACCAGAGCTCTCCAAACTTACCACATTTCTTTGTTCAAACCCTTTTTGAAATTTCCGTGCATCGAGGACAATCCTAAATGAGCTTCTGCTGAGATTTGACGGATGACGGATCTTGATGTTTTCAGTCCAATCCCATGGTCCTCGTAAAATCGTTTATCTGATCAAACTGCCTCCGTTGACGGTGGGCTGGCATTGATTGCTATAACAAGTTTTTATCGACCCCGAGGGGTGTTGTGGGAGATTAAGGGCATTATAGCGAACTATTTCCGTTTTATAAGTTATTGGATGTACAATTTTGATATTTGGTACGCACATTTCTTTCATGGAGTAGAGTTCCTCTCAGAACGGGTTTTACGAAAATCGGCCCCCAAGGGTTTAAAGGGAGTTATAGAAGAAAGAATTCCTGTTTTTGAATTGTTATACCTACGTACTTGAAATTTGTTACGAATGTTTTTTTAGTTGAATAGAGATCCACTGAAAATAGATTTTAAGGAAACTGACTCCTATGGGGAAGGAAATGGGGAGTTAGTAAGGCGTATGGATAAAAAAAAAAATCCCATTTTCGAAATACTAGATCTACAAAAATGAAACTTGGTTTGTTGTCCCTTTTAAAACATGAGGTAAAACATCTTATATATATATATATATGTGTGTGTGTATATATATTATGAAATACCCATCGAAGCGGGTGGGTAACGGCTAGTATATCTTATATATGTAATCAGTGTATGCTGTGTACAAATTAAATCCCTTTATATATATATGTCGGTAATAATAATAATATATTATATAGCTCTAATCCTAAACAAGCATAAATAGAAGTATAACAGACAGAAGGAAATAAGTTGCTACATAGTACAGTAAAAATCTTTTAGCCTTTGGAACTAAAAATACAGGTTTAAACAATGTTTTGCAGCCAGTCAACTTTCACCTGTAGTTTGCATATATATACATATATAGTATAGAAGTCGGATATGGTACTTATTATTTACTGCTACGTTACTCTGTGAAAACATCTAATTCTTTATTTAAACATACCTTTTCATGGAATTTATGTAATAGGCACTATTTTTTCTAGAGCTCCTATTGAAGTCCCAAGCATTGTTTCTAAAGAATAAATTTTGGTGAATTTATTTTACAAAAAAAAAAAAATGTAAATATGTGCTGCGTATCAAATTTTATTAAACAAAAATTTTACGAATGGAAACATCATTCATGTTCAGTAATTAACAATTGATTAAAACGTTGATAGGTAAAATGTCGTATAGAATGTTCAAGAGAAACTGACTTCACAGTGCACGGTTTTTTTTTTTATATTTTTGTTAATAATCTTTACCCTGTGGGTACGAAATGTAACTCCCACCCCCTTTCAAATATCCTGTCTCATTGTACCCAGCACAGATGAAATACATCTTTTTCAAAAAGAAGGAAATCTACTGAAGCAAAATGTGACGGGTTCGATGCGTGGAACTCAGCTAAGCCTCTTGGGGAAAATATTCCTTGACTGCGATTTTAGTTTCAAGAACCACTTTCCACAGAGATGACGATTTTATGTTAATGTAAATGCTATTTAAACCCTGGCATTGAGGTGCATAAGGTTAATCATGAAAGAAATCGCGGAATAGTAGAAGATGAATTACGACTAGGAAGTCGTGCCGGTTGAAGTTGGGTGTTGGGAAAGGAATTATATAAAAGTAGGTTTGTACCAAGCTGTCGATTGTTCGAGATGGAATTGAATAAGGAATCATGAAGAAAATGTCTTTTTTGAATAATCTCATAAATTGCATCTCTTTGGATTTAGCAATAAAGGTGTTGCATCTAAAATAAAAGTAACCATTTTTAAAACCATGTCTGCTTCTTCTTTAAATTACACCTACAACCTCTGGGTCCCAACAAATATAAAAAAACAGCACAAATTTTTTTTAAAAAAAATCCGAGTTTTATGCTTAAAGTATGGCAATAACACGCGTGTTATACGTTGCTCACGTATCGAAGTCGCTCACAATAGTCCAAGATCCCAGGCCTCCCAGACGTTACTTACATTCTAACAAGTACAATATATAGGATAAAGTAGTTTGGGTATAAACTTTGGTACGTGCATCCCGGGTTACCCTTCCCAAGGGCCCAATTTTAAAGGTAACAGGTGTTAAAGGTCGGTAAAAACACTTCTAATTTTTTCTAAAAATTTAAAGGTTGTTTTTTACATATTTTTTTAAAACAGATCGTTAAAAATTAATAATAAATACTCCAGACACGTTTCATTGGCGGTAACTTTTTAATAGACGCTTTAAAAGTTTTCCAAAAAAGTCATGCAACTTATCTTATTTTCTAAAAAACTTGGTTTTCATATATGATACCCCTCGGTGAATATTTCAATATTTGTTGTGTTTTTCCCGACCGAATCGGATGGACGAAACATCCCCCCGACAACCCCAAAAGGGGGCCTATGCGTATAGGGACTATGTTATTATTCGTCCAATTTTGGGGGGAGAGACATTCGTCTATTCTACCCCTACTCTTTTTTGGGGGTGGGTCTTGGTTTTTTATTTTTAAAAAGGGGGTTTGGAACCCTTTTGCTGTGGCGTGCCAAACCAATCTAACAATAGGATTCAGCGTGCCACACAGTAGGACATTTTTGAAACAATTCGATTCCTGCTATAAAGCATACAACATAAAGAAAAGAGGTCAAAAAATATAGATATTTACAGTTTTATTATATACTAATTTTGCACCATTTAAAGATATTTCTTAATTTATAAAAATAAACTGCATTAAATATATTTATTTCTTCAACAAATAAATAAATAAAAATGTACACATATTTTATGCATTTTTAAAAAAATTTATTAAAATAAGAAACAGATAACACATAAGATAAAAGTATTTCCCTTCATTAGAGTTAAATAAAAATTGTAATGACAATTTAGTGCTTGCACCGATGTATTTTCATATTGCAAAAATCAGGGGTATAATTTTGACTTTCAATTTGACACGGTTCTGAACATTCCACAATTTCTTTGTGGACTCGAATTTATTTTATATGAGAAAAGATTTTTTTTACTTAGATATATAGAACCTAAAACTAAAAGCAGTGTACATGCAATTTTCTCTCTTCAAGCAATTAAATCTTTCCAGCAAGGACATTTAGTAATTTACAAAATAGCTGTAAATTTATCTTTAAAGTTTACTATTTAGAGTTTAGAGTTTTAGAGTAAATATTCACATCAACACTTATAATATGATTTCTGACGTCAATGAAAAGTTCAATAAAAAAAATGTTAAAAACTTTGGTGTGAGCAACTTACTACCGTGCAAGAGTGAGCTGTTGCAGTAGTTTCGACGAGCTAATTACATCACTAGTCTCTGGAGTAATGCTCTTATGAGGGGACTTAGTATTTTTAGTCCTGAAACTAATGGGTGGGCATTGGAAGACAATCAATATCATTTCAACTGGTTTGATGGAGAAAAGTTACCGGCCTTTGTTAGTGAATCACTTAAAGGTGAATCAGGTATTCTACTTTCCCTTTGAATTATTTACATAAATTTGTAAAACTATTTCATTTTTAATTATGTTATTTATTTTACAGAAGATACTAAAGATGCCGATGAAGATAATGAAGATATTCAATATCAACATTATTGATGATGAGATATCAAACTTCAATGATAATAATAATAGAGATTGAAATTTTTTTTAAAAAAATCTCTGCTAACTTATTTTGAATAATGATTATTATTTACATGAATTATTTTGAAATTTTCTGATAGTAAAATTTGTATTATTCTGCTTCTTACTAGATGCCAAAAAACTATTATTTTATTAAATTAATTGCTGTTTAAAACCATAAATTTTCTGTATTTTGCCAACAAAACACATTCTTCATAAGTCAACAAAGGTTTGTTCATAATTATCATTACGAGTTCAAATGTACTTATATTTTATTATGCAACAATTATATCGTTATAATTAAGCGTGAAAATATTACTTAATTACTACTGAAGTCTTCCTTTAGACTGTTAATAAGAATATTTTATAATGCTTTGTTATAAAACTATGTAACTATCACGCCTACGCTCATACGCATAGTGACCCTTTAGGTGTGTCTGGGGGATGTTTGGCTCATTCGATCGGTCCGGCAGCTTAAAACAAATATTGAAGTAGTTCACCGAATATCATATATAAAAATCAAGTTTTAGAAAATAAGATAAGTTGCATGACTTTTTTGGAAGCTTTTAAGCGTCTGTTAAAAGTTACCGCCTATGGAACATGTCTGGCAGTACTGATTATTAATTTTTAACAATGTGTTTTAAAACATACGTAAAAATCAACCTTTAGAATATGAGAAAAGTCAGAGCTGTTTTTACCGACCTTTAACACCTGTTACCTATAAATTGGCCATCGGGGCAAGCTAGCAGGTATGCACTCGTACTCAAAGTTTATACTAGCACTACTTTATCCTATATATTGTATTTGTTAGAATGGAAATAACGTCTGGGGGCCCTGGGATCTTTGTATATAAGCTCATTCAAGATAGTTTTACTCTAGTACACACACACAACTTAAGTAAAATTATCTTAACTTCCTGCAAAGAATTCCGTGTTTATTTGAGATCAAGGGCAAATATACTTCACCAAATCATTCTTCAGAAAATAATGAACCACAGATAGTACCGTAAAATCCGGCGTATAACGCGCACTTTTAACACAAAAAACAAGGTCGAAATTTAGGGGTGCACGTTATACGCCGAGTATAAAAATGAGAGCTTTAAAAAATGAGTATTAAAACAAATTTAGACTTACATATCGAAATACTGTTTATTTAAAAGAAATAACATACCTTATGAACTTTCATTGTTGAGTAACATGAAAAGGCATTCTTTTTTAACCATTTTAAGGTGAATAAACGTACACTGTTCTTGTTACAATTGATCCATTCAGGCGATTTTCTAGGACCCAGTTTGCAACACTTTCTTCTAGAACAGGCCATTTCGTTATTCCTTTACTTAAAGCACATTTCTTGTTTGACATGTTAATTATTGTCGTTTCATTTTTTCCCCACTCCCTTATGAAACTTTCGCCAATATCAAACATCCTTGGTGCAGCACGATTTCCATTTTCTTTTGAAAATTGAATCAATTAGATCTTGAAACCGGCACTGTGTTTTGCTTCGTTTACCAGGACCCATCTTTACTACTCGCTGTTTGAAGCGTCTTCAATATTATTCATAGTATTGAATATACCACAGACAGCGAGCTTAGTAAGTCTCAGGCTTGTTCTAATTTATTTCAAAATTAATCGTCCGTCTCGTACATCATATGAAAGGGGAAAAAGGAATCAATGTTTATAGAAAAGCGCGGGAAAAATCCAGCCATGGCGCTGATTTGAACTCCCCTCCCTCCCTTCTTGCGCTTAAGGGTTGTATAATTCTAGAAGTACACAATTTTTTCAAAAGAGAGTCTGGAATGATCCATCCAATAAATAATGACTTCAAAACATAAGAAAACTGCACGCGTACATTAAAAATTTTTTCGTAAAAAAGGGGGTGAGCGTTATACGGCGAATATACCTAAAAATTATATATAAAAAATACAGCTTGAAAGTATAGGTGCGCGTTATAAGCCGGATTTTACGGTAGTTATTTTTACATGTTCAATCCAGTTCTTTTTCCTTAGAAACTATGAAGAAACGTGTGCTTCCTTAAATTCCCATACAAAAGGGTTATTTATAAATCCCTTCATGTTTTCGAAATGCTATAGTACAAAATCTAACAAAATTTATCAAAAAAGAGCATTTGGAAGAATACATAAGCAATTTTTAAAGTTTTGTTTACATACTATAAAGGTTTACTATATGTGGAATCTCGGTTACATGACATATATCACTGGGATATAGTCCGGCTCCTGCCACATTCTACTCAACAGGTACTATCAAGGTGATTGACAACACATGTTATTCCTTTCCATACAACGCGGCAACAGAGGCTTGAAAGCTTTGTTTTATGCAAAAGACCAAGATTTCGGATAACACGTAAAGCTGTCAGTAATACTGATAGTACTATGTTGGATGAAATTTTTGCAGGAATTGGACTATATAACATTGATATATGCCGTGTAACCAAGGTTTTAAACATAGAATGCCTATGTAAGGTGTACAGATAAAACTTGAATTGTTTCTGTGTTCTTTCAAATGCTCTTTTTTGCTGTATTCACTACAGTAAGCTAGCTTTCGAAACTACCACAGCTTTATAATACTATACCCATGTAGAAACCCGGGAGGAATTTACGAATAACCTTGTAATACATGGCCACTTTTCCACTTAGGCATACTAGGCACGTGCCTAGGGTGAAAAAGATTTAGGGGAGGGGCAAAGGATTAGGGGGAGAAAAAAGAGAAAAAATTAAAATTTCAGAGAGCATACCACTGCCTAGCAAGTCATGAAAGAAGTATTTCTGCCCTTAAGAGAATAAAGATTGAAATGAGATCTACCATGGAAAGTTAAAAGCTTCACAGTTTCATGTTACTACACACTCAGAATGATATTACAATGGAAACTGATTGCAATGATGTTATTAATAATTTTAGAACGATCAAAGCTCGAAGGAAAGCTTTGTACCAGTACAATGACAGTGACTGAACAAAGAAGAAGGATGTCTTAAAGTAAAAAATAGTAAAGCGATAAGCAATGAAAATAACGATAAACAAGTTGAAAACACAGTTCATACAATAATGTATACTTAATACTGTAATTTCAAGTGATTCCATTGATTTAGTGTACTAATTTATAAAAGGGTGGATGAGCGGACCGTGGTGTCGTAAGAAATGAACAAGAGTGCCTTTATCCTTTTGTAACGTCGTGAGTAGTTAGCAAACAAGAAAATTTGTCACAGCCTCATTTTAAATTAAAAACAGTATTTATTTGCTTCATAGGTTACTAAAACCATAAATATGCCAAGGGCGGACAGTCTATTTCACGGGAGTTCAATCATTTTTTTGAAAGGCACTCCTAATCCCTTTTTTTTCAGGGCTCCTCTCCAGTTTTCTCCAATCAGGGCTCTACATCAAGTTTTCCATCCAGGGCTCTCCTTCTGTCTCCATCCAGGGCTCGATCTTTGTCCACTCCAGGGCTCTCTATCTGTCTCCTCCAGGGCTGTATCTCTCTGTTTCCATCCAGGGCTCTATCTCTCGGTTTCCATCCAGGGCTCTTTTTTCTGTCTCAAAATCAACCCCTTTTAAGCACCAGGGGCGGGTCCACAACGCCCTCGTCTTCTCATTGGCAGGCCAAAAAGGTCTCCCTCGTCCCCGACCACATTCCCTCTCCTATTTGTGCGGGAAACACAAACAATTCCTGGTCTGTCTGGAATCTAAGGGCGCCATAATTCTCATCTAACTTCTGAACACTCTTATTCATCCACCACCTGGGTTTTATAACCCCATTTCTCGGCACCGGTTTTTTATACAGGCTTTCGCCAATCGAAGACGCCACACTTTCCTTACGGTTGCCAGTCCAGGACATGGTGTGCCCATAAGGGGTGTATAATGGAAAGACTCTCCAAACAGCAAAAGCAAAGAAAGAGGAAAGAGTAAGAGAGTTAAGACAGAATCCCTTCTGAACCCAAACTTGCAAGTTATAAATTGAAGGAGGAGCTCTGAAAACGGTGAGGGGGCGTAACAATTTGAAGTGCTAGGGCACCGAGGAGGTTAAAAACTGCCCTGCTGTAATATTATTACCTAACATTGAGTACATGTCACACTTTGACTGAAGAGGTAAATGGTTACGTTACCGTATATTATGTCTAAAGAGGTAAGTGTCACAGGAATGTCAATGTTCGTAAATTCCTTCTCCGTTTCTTGTCGAAGATGTTCCACAAGTTCCCGAGAACGTTCGTTGAACACCGTCAAAAACCCTCTCAGAATATCAGCATGGAAGCAAGGCGTCAACAGTTTCCGTCTTGGTTTCCACTTCTCAACGGAACTGGAAAATAGGATCATGGTGGGTAAGAACATTTTGTAAACATTTTGATTGAAACAAATGCTCTTAAACTAAGAAAGGAAGGGAAAATTATCTTTATTGCATTATTTACTCTCAGTATCTCAAATTGAATATTGTAATTATTTACTATAAGAATTATAGGACATCTTAAAAATTATCTATACATATGATGTAAAACATTTGATCGAGGAACAGAATCAGTTTCTATATTATTTCGAGTATCGTTCTCTCGTTTCTGAAATTGTCTATATTTAAGATTTCATAAAATCTTAGCTTAAAAAATTATTATTGATGTAGAGGTTGAATAAAGGAATCCCTTGAAATTTAAAAGAACTTCTAAATCTTTAACCAAATGCAATTTTCTAATGGTTATTTTTCATAAATCTGTGTCTCAGATCATTCAAAATTTATTTCAAGGTTTTTTTATTGAAATATCTCAGCTTCTTTTTGTTCTATAAACAAAACAAAAACGGTTTAGAAAGAGAAGAGTCGGCTTCCATATCTTAAGGATATTTAATAAAAAATTTTCAAAAATTTGGTCACGTGAAAATGCGATGATTAACATAGTCAGATCAATCTTAACCCGAAATTTCTATGTTATACAGATTGCCATCATTTTAACTTTTCGTGGGCCTTGGGAAGATTACTTCCCATTTAGATGATCTTACAGAATAACTTGTTATAAACAAAAAAAAAACCCATAATAATATATTGGCCCTACTATTAGAACAATGAGATGGCTAATTCCCAATTCAGTTTTGTGCTAATGCACATATTCCAGCGATAAAGGCACGTGTAAATTGGACAAAAAAATATGGCACTAAAGAAGAATTACCTTGTCCAAAAGCTGCCACTGTATGTGAAAATGATGCCCTCAGAGAAGTTCATCGCTTCGATCAAAAAAAACCAAATAAGAAGAAGATATGTATAATGGTGGCATCGTATCTTTTATTTTCTTATTGACCTTGCCATCATAAATATCTTCATACTGTGTTAAGTGAACAAAAGAAACAGAAGTTCAGACCATCTATAATGGATGGAGGTCTCATCCATTAGTGTATGAGGGTCAGAAGGAAGATTAGCCATAGTCAATACAAACTCAATTTATTAACAACTCTCAACATCGTAACAAATATCAACAACACAAGTTAAGAAATGCACCAATTGATAAATATGGGAGCAATAGAGAGATAGACGAGGTAGTTGAAGCTTTAATTATACACTGAAGAGCCAAAAAAACTGGTTCAGACATGCGTATGCAAATAAAGAGATATGGAATCAATCAGAGAATGGCGTTGCGGTCGGCAAAGTCTATAACCCGAGTGCCTGGCACAGGGGTTAGAAAGGTTACTGCTAATATAATGGTAGGTTATCAAGATTTAAGTGAATTGGAACGTGGTGTTATAGCCGATGGACGAGAGATGGGATGATTTTCACGTCTGGCCATTTCACGAGTGTGTGAGCGACTTACCCCTGAAGCTGCTCCCTCTACATCTTGCCTACCTAAGGGTGTAGAGGAATAAAATCTGAACCAGAAACTTCCATTATAACAATTATTTATTTTACTCAAACTAATCAACAACAGTTTAATCTCTAATTGAATGTCAAAGGAGTGGCAGAGAGAAAGTATAAATATTAAGCAAACAAGCGCAAGTAACCAATTTAACCTAATCTATCGTTGATTACAACCCCCCAATCCACTAATTTAATATCACTCTTAATTTTAAGCTGCGAAAATCTTTACTCTATTTCACCTGCGTGGCGAATGTAACAGCTTCTCAGCTCCTTCTTCCATAATTACACGTTTCTTCACGTGACAGTGATATGGATTTATAAAAGATCCTTATCCTCTATCTGAAATTGTATTTTTGTGCTAATAAGTGGGAGTCCTGAATGGGAAAACAAAATTCATCGAGTTTGTAGAGAGGAAGATAATGAATGTTAGGATCAGGCAGGTGGATGACGTCAAAGGTCTGAGAGGTGTTCTTGATGGCTTCAGCGGGAGAGATCTTGAGGATTTTGGCGCGGGAAGCACTATTTGTTAGATTAGAGGCACTGCATTGGTTGGTTACAATAAGTGAGAAAACTCTCTAACGGCTGCCCTGAGGTTGAGATAATTAGGATGAAGGTAGAAAAGAAAAAGCTTGCCTGGTGGGTGTAGCGATAAGAAATTAAGTGATACAAAGAGTTCACGAATTAAAAATTAAGAAGGGGCTTTTGAATATTTTTTTGCATTCACCGCTGGTGAATGCAAAGGATTAATTTTAAAGGGGGACGATTTTTAAAGTATTCTCCTGGGGCCAGGGGAATCGTTTTTATAATTTTGAATATCAAGTAAATTTAAATTATTGTTTTTTCTTCTATAATTAAAAAAACTCTGACTTTATACAGCCAAACTAATTACATATCGGTTTCTTTTTGAGAGGGATGGTGTGAATTAAAGGGGTGCCGCCCAAAGATTCCCGGATTAGGTGAAGGTTGGTAAAGATCCGTCACAAGTGTACCGTGAAATGGGGAACCGGAAAAAACACAAAATTCGACATCACGGGGCCCGGAAAAAAGATTAAGAACGGGACCAACGACGACGCGAGAATCTTTAAAGGGGACAGACGTGCAACTTTCCTCAAATTGCTGCAGTTTTTAATGTGGGCCCCCAAACAATGTCATAGGAGCCATTCAATGAAACATCATAGATAGGGGCTTTAGCAGCCGGAGGCTCCTTTTTACCCTTGTTGACTGCACGACACAAAGCTTTACCCTCCCCGGGGCCCGTAAACCCAGCTTTGGGACTTTTTTGCAAACATGTTCCTGGTCACGAGTCTCTTTTCCCAAATTGAATGGCGAAGGACGTGGGTGGAACAAATCAGGAATCCATGGATCCTACATGTCAATAGGAAACTGTTCAAGCTGGTGGAGGCTATGTGAGGGCACGGAGCGTGTGCAGTTGGCGTGATATGACACCCCTTATACATCTAGATACAACTCTGACAGGTGACAGGTACGTAAGCATCATATCCTACACCCATTCATGTCCATTGTGCATTCCGACGGGGAATTTCAGCAGGGCAATGCGACGCCCCCCCCCCCATCCAGAATTGCTACAGAGTGGCTCCAGAAGCCCTCTTCATTTAACACCCACCAGCCACCAAAATCCCCAGACACAAACATTATTGAATATATCTGGAATGCCTTGCAACGTGCTGTTAAGAAGAGATCCCCACCCCTTTTTACTCCTACTGGTTTATGGACAGCCCCTGCAGGATTTATGGTGTCAGTTACCTCCAGCGCTACTTCAGATATTAATCGAATCCATACCATGCCGTGTTGTGGCACTTCTGCGTGCTTGTGGGGGCCGTACACGATATTAAGCAGGTAAACCAGTTTTTTGGCTCTTCAGTGTAAACCGGATCGCTTACTTTTAGCACGTCCTGGCAATACACCTTCTAAGTATTTGAAGATACATTCTAATTTGTGACGGGCTCACGCGTCTTATCATTAACATATCCTTTGGGTTCTTTGGGGGCCAAAATTTAAAGGGAACTCTTTTCCCAACCAAACCCACGGGGAAACGTGAATAAAAAATCAAATTAGAAAGCTTTTTAAAAATCAGAATTGGGGAAAGGGTCAATTTGGGGGAAAGTTATGATAACGTGATACAATTGGAAGTGACTGCCAACAAAGGGTTTTTTGGGGAAGAGCCATTGGGCAAGGTGCATACCATTTCACTCGAGTAAATACCCAAATTCCTTAAGATTAAATGACGATCGAAGTTAAGGTAGAATTAACTATTTAATATTAGGATCTGAGAGATATTATTGGAATTGAGTTTAGGCGTGTTAGTTATTGACAGTGGTCCGGGTGAAACTAATTCGGTATTATATATATTGTGTATTTTGTCATCGTAGATTCTCTCACATTTATTATTATTATCTAATCTGTTAGAAGTTTAAGTTGTAAAATCTTAATAAAGCCAAATTAAGATTATGGAATCTTCTAGTTCTTTCGTTAATCCTACACCTCTAGCTCACGCTGATAATCAAAGAGAAGGGCACCCTAGGGGGGCGATATCACAAATTTAATCTAATTCAAGCCGACTCTAATCCAGTTTAACAAATAACTGACCAAATCGTGAATCTCAATATTAATCAAATAAAATAGGCAAGAGCTCTAGCCTAGCTTTACGTTAATCACTACTTGATATCCTGTCCTCTCTCTCTCGAACTTGAGAGTTAATCTTTAAATACAAGCCTTGATTTGAATAAATTGCTTCTTCTTCGGAGGAGGAAAGTTTTCAATAGAATAATAATTGAAGATCCATTATTTCTCAAGAAGATTATAAGTAGGAAGAACGTGAATAGATCCGTTACACATCTAACATTCTGTATACCATTAGCTCGTCAGCTAATAGATGGATATTTCTCAAGAAAAAGGAAAGGACATCCTGCTAACTTCCAAGCAAAGAAGTGTGTAGTTCCGGATGATGTGCGCTTACCATAGGCCAGAAATGGTTTCGAACTACAGACGATGTAGGAAATGTCTCAGAAAGGAACAAGAAAAGAAGACCCGCTACATGTGAGCAGTGTGACGTCTCTTTGTGCATTGCAACATGCTTTTCATCTTTTCATGGCAAATAATCACCATTAAATTTAGTTTTCTTTATGATAGTGAATGGTTTCATAGGAAGTATTCTTCCCACCCATAAAATTTTAATGTAAACATGGAATTAGGCAAAATAAAATATATTTCCTTAACTACTATTGCTTAACTGTTAATAAAACATAAAAAAACTGCGATAAATTCAAAAGAGAAATAAGCGGGCCTCGAATGGGTTAAACGTTCTAAGTCCTAAGCTAATCATCTTAATTAAAATAAACTTTGAGAGTGAAAATAGAAATGTACCTGGTGACAAGACCTGTACCCAGTAATGGCTCCAAGTAGCCGTAAGCCCAATTCTTTTCAAGGGATCCTTTCGATAGCAATTGCTACAAAAAAAAAAGAACATTGTTAGTTTTGTTGATCACATACTTTCCAGAGATAAGTGATAACATTCTTTGATTTTCTTTTTCCAAATTTCTTCCTTTTAGTTTCGATTTTCTAAACATTTATAAGAATAAACAATAAAATTACTTATAGAGAAGCTACTTAAAACTTTAATTTCATTTTTGACGCGCTGATATTTCTAGATTTAGAATTACTTTAGATCACAGAAAAATCTCTGATCTTTCTCTATTAGTACAGTAAAAGATTAGTTGCTTGAGTGAGTGTTATATTGAAGTATTTTCTTCGTTTTTCTACTGTCTTCGTAGACATTTGATGACAGACTGGTTCATACACCTTTTTTTTTATACCCAAAATTTTTTTATTAAACAAGTTGTCGTTGCGATATTGTTTTTTTTGCCAAACTTCTTTGAAGAAGAGGATTTTTTATAGTGATAAGTCTTTTCAGCTTTATTTTATAAGTTGTTATTTAACTTGCAATGTAATGTGTTCGGGTGGAATCTTGCAACTCAAATTTGAAGCTGATGTCGTCGACCGATTGAGCTGAAATTTTGCATACACGTTTAGTTTGGATACAACGCACGTTTTAACCATTTATACCCCCAAAATTTTTAATTAAAAAAAAATTTGTCAAATCCCTTTAAAACGCAAAATTGTTTTATCTTTTGGGTTTTTTATCCCGCCGGGGGCGGTTTTTGGGATTGAGCTTAAAAAAGTTCCGATTTTTTCAACGTTTTTAAAAAAGCCATTTATATATATATACATATAATTCTTTCTATCAAACTCAGATAAAAAAAAATTTAAAAAATTTAAGATCTTTTTATTTCCCCAAATTACGGTATAATTTTTTTATAAAAAAATTGTATTTCTTTTTTTTTATGATTTTTCTAAAATGAGTCAAAATCGTTGCGTTTTCATAAAAAGGATTTCTAAATCGTTCCGTATGAATTTTTTTTCGTCTCAATGAATCAAGATTCTACACTAAAAAATTCATGCTTTTCTCTTTTATAGAGTCAGTCATTTAAAAAATAAAATGCCAAAAACTTTTTTTTAACGATTTTTCAAAAAAATACTCAAATTTTTAATTAAGCATTTAATGACTTCATAATTTATAAAGATAATTATACGAAACTTTTTTCCGTTTGTAAAATAGTATTATCCAAATTATGTACAAATATTGAAGAAATTGGTTTAAAATTGCGGATTAAAAAAAAAAAAAATTGTGTTTTTCGTTATTAATACAGTATTAAAGTAAAAAAAAAAAAAAGAGTTTTAATATTTTGATTAATTTTGCTTTGTTTAATGATATTTTGGTTACCTCCCCCCACACACCATTATCCTCTTGTTGCGTCCCGAGTGAAATATCTATCATATGTATGTGTCTCAGCAGGAAAAAATGTTGAGTACTCCTGAACTAGACTGTTCGAAACTAACCGGCAAACGACCTTGCAACAATGATGCGTTGAACGAGATGAAAAGACTGAGAAACATGTCCAGCTATAACTAAAATTAAAAAATTAATTAAAAGTAAAAAAAACTTTTTTAAAAACAAACTTTTATTTAAATGCGCTAAAAAGAATAAAATAAACTTTTCTTTTAAAACTTTTTTTGCTATCAACTTATAACGTCATTATACAATTTATGATATAAAAGCTTGTCGCGAGATTTACCTGTGTAGATAAGCAAGAAAATTAAATAACTTGATCTGATTGATTTTAATTTTTAAAATTTTCAAACAAAGTAAATACGAGTACTTAAGTATCGCGCGACAAGCTTTTATATCATAAATTATGTAATGACGTTTTAAGTTGATAGTAAAAAAAAGTTTTAAAAGAAAAGTTTATTTTATTCTTTTTAGCGCAATTAAATAAATGCTTGTTTAAAAAAAAGTTTTTTTACTTTTAATTTATTCCCTTCGCATTAAGGATTTTATTTCGTCCACATTTTTTCCCTGGAGCTTTTAATTGCCAGCCAAATTTTATTTCTTTTCAATGTTTAGATAATAATACATTAGAAAAAATGTCTTTTCTGTTTTTTAAATGTTTTATTTATAACTAGCTGGTATACCAGTTCTTCGCACTGGTGAATTGAAAAATTAAACAATACAGACTGAAGGATAAAGAAGTTTTTAATGAGTTAATTTTACGTGAATAATAAATTTTTTTTAAAAAAAGCTTTCTGCATATCTCAGTTGAACAAAAAACCATGTTTGCTAAATTTTAAGTCTGTAGATATAATATCTGATAAAAAAGATTTTTTTATTTATAACACCCAGTAATTCTCTTGTGGGTCGATTTTTGAAAACACCTTCCTTCTGCTCAGCAAAAGTAATACATTGTTACAAATTTTATGTAATAAACGCTTAAAATAGTACAAATAATTTGTATCTGGATGTGTAATACGTTAATATTACTTTCTGATGCATTTATTTTATGTTAAATAGCTATTACCCGCGACTTCGTCCACGTGGAATTTAACAAAAAATTGTTTATTCAATTCTCAGAGTTTACGAAAAAATAATAATTATTTATTCCACGTAAAGAAATACCTATACTATAAGTATAATGTCATTCTACTTTGTGAATCGATTTCTCTTTTTTTTTCTTCTTTTTTTCTTTGTTTTTTGTTAATTTTTGATTTTTTTGTATTAAATTTATTGAACAATCTCTTCATGTACAATAAAAAATTAAATTTAATGAAAAAATCTCTCTCTATATATACAATATTAAATTCATCAATTTCAAAGTAAATAAAAACTGAACTATTTTCTTGAAAGAAAACCTAACGACGTTTAACATTGATTTCTAATTATTACTAAATCCTCCCAAGACCAGCATATGGTAAAAGAAACATTTCCCCAGGCCCACACGTTCTGAGAGAATACGCACGCACGGAACCGGGCGAATTTCCCGGTTAAGCCTAATTTCATCGTATATTGTTCACTATTTCATTGGTTTTAATTTTGTCTTCGAGGAACCCTAATTTTTTTTCTAAAATAGAAGTAGCCTAAGTTACTCCTTACAACTTCAGCTATCTGCCAGTGAAAGTTCCGTCAAAATCGGTCCAGCCGTTTCAGAGATTAGCCGGAACAAACAGACCGACCGACAGACAGACAAAAATTTTAAAAATTGATTTTTTGATATAAGTACCGGATATACTTTTAAATGCATTTAGTGAGAAACTGCTAATTTCATATTCAAACAGACACTTCAATTTTATTTATTTGTATAGATAGAGATTGAGCAGCCATCTTTCCAAAAGCTTTAAAAATTGGCTTCGAGTTGGAGAATCTAATTTCGGTACCATAATTTACTGCCACTAATAAAAATGGGTAGATTAGCAATTTAAATGTTTCATTTTTAAAATAAAACCGGTAGTAAAAAGGATTGAAATTCTCCATATATAAATAGCTGTATGCTTTTACACTTGGTCTCACAATGATTTTGAATCAACCAATGTACTTTTATTTAAACGTTAAAATAATGTAAAAAATATTACATAAAAAACAATGTCTTGTCTAGATCAAAGCAATTTTATTCGCTCTATTTATGTTGCAATGAAATAAATTGTTACAAACCTTTACAGCTTCCGCTTTGACCATAAAGAAGGAAGGTTGGTAAAAAATCCAAAGACAGAACAGTTGTTGAAATTGTTCTGCCCGTTCTTTCATAAACAGCCCTAAGCCTAAGGGAGTGGAAGAAATAACATTGAGTATATATTTAAAAATGTAGCACGACTTAGCACGAAAGCTACATAATACGAAGGTGAAAAATCATCACTTTTCTACTATACATTGTAAACAGATCAAATCAAATTTAAATGAGGGAATATTTATATCGAGTATTATAGAGAATATTACTGGTTTCCGGAAAGGCTTAATAAAGAACACAATCGACTCTTTAACCCTTTAGCGGGCAGTGGCTAATAGGTCTAGCCACATATTGAAAAAATTTTCTCCAAGCGGTTGGTGGATATTTAGTCTATCCACATGAGTTAATTGAAGATAAAACGCATAAAAATCAATACAAATGGCACACGATATTTTTTTTAAATTTATGTCTGAAGGTAAAAAAATTTTTTTTGGTGAAAAACACAAATTGTTTTTTTGATCACATAAATAAATTTCGATTTTTGAAAAAAATTTTCGACATGTCTTAATTTACTTTACCCCCATCTGAATAATTAAAAAGGGAAATTTAAAAAAAATTTTTTTATTTGGGTTTTTTGAAAAGTTTTTATATGTGGATATAGGGGCTCTATCCGCCCATAGAACAGAAAAATAAAAATTTTTCCTTTCCCTACTGAGAGGGGCCCTTTAGAATAAAATGGGAATTATGGGGTCGGAAATATAAACAAACTTTGTTTACAATATGGGTAAAAATTCTTGGGTTCAAAATTTTTCATTATAGCTTTCTGTCAAAAAAAACGTTTGCATATTATAGACAATAAAATATTTCGAATACTTTTACATAGAGGGATATTTTTTTTAATTTGCTTTCGTTTTATAAAAATTTTTTAATTGTTTTTTAATTTTTATTATCAGAAAGTAAAATTTGAGTATATTTGTGAAAAACCCCAAAAAAAACTTATCTGTTCAAAGGCTCTTGCTAATTTTTAAGAAATCACAGATCAGCCAGCATCCTCTAATAATAGTGATACTGATGATGGAAATGGGAATCAAGCTCTGCCAAACATAGGACTACTGGTCAAATTCTCCTGATTTGTTGATGAGTATGTATCTCAACAAATGTCAGTAAAGTTTCGCATATATTCCTTAACATTTGCATGTTAATGAATTTGCCGAAGAAGGGGAGCATAATTTTTCAAACATAAAATACCAAAAATTTAAAAAAAATATAAAAGGGGTATATACCAATTTTAATGATGTTTTTAAGTATTCTTTTTGTACAATTATTCTATTATTATTTTATATCACTTGTACTTTATATTTAATTCTTATTAAAATAGTTATTAGCATAAATGTTAATTTTTCATAGAAAGTTTATTTCTGTCCTGAAAAGTAAGTTAAATGTCTTAAATTCGCAGTGGCTATAACGTCTGGCCACCACCCAGGAAAAAAACTACTGATCAGATATTTTTTTATTGTGACTAAATAATGCTTATAGAGGATGAGAACTTTACATTTATCATCACAGAAAAGTGTATATTAGCTTTGTGCCCGTTAAAGGGTTAATACGTAGTATATATTTTTAAGATTAACAATTTTTGTAATCGCTTCTATCATTGAAAAGTGTATTGCAGAGCTTTATTAATCAAATTTAATGCTTTATCTATATTGCGAAGAAAGGAATTTTCTTTGAAAAGTCGAAAATCTCTTAGAGATGGATAGTACCTTTAGACGTTCAAAAATACATGGTGTCAGGTCTTAAAGTATCCAAAAGTTATCGCTTATTTTTGCGGAACTACCCATCAGAATGTAATAAACTGTTCATTTATGGATTGGAAAACCCTCCGTGATATTTTGGGTCTAGTTCAATCGACCGCAGTCTCAGACGATACACTTGTTACACTGATTTCATTAGTAAAGATGTGAACGCCAAAGCAAAAGGTGCAGTGCTTACTGTGATTAACGAAGGCAATTCCTTCCTCAGATTCTTGGTAATCCCTACGAAAGGGAATTTCAAAAGCATCTTCCCTATCCGATGAGAAAATTCAAACAGTCAAAAGAGAAGTAATCATTTATTTAGTTTGGGACTGTGGAAACGATAATTTTTATTTAATCGATAGCTCTGTACGTAATGTTATCTCCCAATTTTATAATTATTGCTTTATGTTATGAGGTTTGCTTTGTTTATAAAATGATGGAAGAATATTTTGTAATGTCTGTTTGGAATTTAACAGCAAACAGTATGTTTGTAATATATTACAGCTAGATTGCAACGCATTAACTAAGTAATTCGATTAAAATAATCAACAAACAAAGTATAACGTTATCATTTTTGCAAATAAATAACTTTGTTACGCTACAAGCGTATCTGGTTCTGCAGTTGAATAAGGCAAAATAACTTTTAAAAAATCAAAACATTAAAAATAATTCTGGATTCTAAGAGCGATAAAATATTCAGCCATTCAAAAATTAAACATTATATTCCACACAAAAAAAAAAAACTATACTAACTGTTGTCAAAATACAGAAACAAAACTTTTACTTAATATTTACATTAGATTACAGTGAATACGCACAAGTGTAGATGCCATGAATTAATCCAAAAATAAATTCTGAAGACATGACACAAAGATAAATATTTAAATAATCCTGTATATAAAAATTCAGCTCAATTGAGCTCTTTAAAATGTATTTTATTAACGATTAAAAATTCCACCAAGATAAATAAATAAACAGAGATTGTGAGCTAATAGTAGGAATTGGAAAAACAACTTGAAAACACACATTTTATTTGGTATATAATACTTGGTCAAAACCGTAAAGAAAATAAAAAGCTGCGAAAAACAACTGTTAGTTAAAATAATTCTACATCTAAAATTCAAAAACTAAATTTTAATATCTCAGTAATTTTTTTCAATGTAGAGACATATAAGAGTATAACTATTAATGTATTGACAAAATAGAATGAAAAGTTGAAAAGAATGTATTCATACACAAAAGCATTTAAGCGTAACAAATGCAAACATAATCAGAGTGTTTTTAACCCGCGGTCACTCGCGCCTGTTTTTGCTACCTTCGTTACTCGCGGGGTGTAGAGAACACCCCAAACTTTTAACACGTGTATTTAATTATGAAAATAAAAATTAAGTCATTATGATACATATTTATAAAGTACGAGATGTTTTTTTGTATTATACAAATAAAATTATTAAATTTATTGCACACAAATGAGACTAACACACACATTAATTTAAACTAAACATACAAAATTTTTATTTTAAAACACATAATTTTATGTTTTTTCATAAACCAGTATATAAAACGTATATGCCAGTAATAAATATATTTTATAATTAATGAGATAATGATTGTAGAAAGTAGAAAAATAATATTTTAATCATTTTCCAAACTTTCAGAGCAGACTGTATACAAATGCTCAACTTCTCGCGGGAGTTCTCAGCCCTCCAGATAAACTTTTGAAGGTCATTACATTCCAATCTTTCCTTAAAGAGGGATTGCATCACGCCTGAAGGTTCAATGACCTAAAATGTGCAGCTACAGAAAAAATCGTGGTTCTGCACATTCTTTTTAGAAATCTAGGAGGATTTTCTTGTTGCTGGGGTGTACAGAACACCCCGCGCGAGTGATCGCGGGTTAATAAGAAATTCAATAAACAAAGACATAAATCAGAGAGAGGTTTTTCACTATTATATTTACATATTATATCACAACAAGAATAAGGGAAGAAATATAAGGACATCTCAATAACTCATCAGAATGCAAATAAAGATCGAAATACCTTATAATTAGTTATGTTTGGCGCAGTATAGCCAAAATTGGCTCTTGCGCCATAAAACCCCAAATTCACTCACTCACACACACCTTATAATTAGTAGTTTGGATTATCTATAGGATTTTTCAAGATTAAACTGAAAGCTTCTTTTACTAATATTTTATAGTATTCCATGTCTTAAAAATTTGATCGTAGGAAAAATTATAAATGATTAAGTGAAATATTGAGTCTTAAACTTAAAGACATTGTATTTTCTTAGTTGCATATTTTTTCGAAATACAATGTGATAATAGTTTTAGATACACGATTTTACAGCTTTGTTTAAACTTCCAGTTATTGTTTTCTAATTCAGTAAATATATGTAACTCTGCAAGAACAAAACATGAATGTGTTTTTCAGTTTATTAATATTATAGGAAAAAAGGCACATAGTTAAATTAATTATTCTAAACTTATAAAAGCGAAAAAAGTTACGAAAATTTTTAATTATCGTAAACATACAATCCTCTTAAAAAATATGACTTGCTTTAATAGCGACCGATTTGTCGTTTTTGTTTCGGTAGTTCAGTGTTTGAAATATGGGTGTGAGTTTTATATCCGGGGTAATAGCGCCAAATTGTTGTTTATGTTCGCCAAGAAGGGCGATAACATTACAATATGGTTA
Organism: Trichonephila inaurata madagascariensis; assembly: GCA_019973955.1. Classification (NCBI taxonomy): domain Eukaryota; kingdom Metazoa; phylum Arthropoda; class Arachnida; order Araneae; family Nephilidae; genus Trichonephila; species Trichonephila inaurata. The sequence goes on from BMAV01021580.1 coordinate 28,872, forward strand.
CCTTGATATTTTTATCATTTGTCGATGTGGTTGCCATGAGGATAACGTATATTAGAAATAACTTTTATTGGTTTTTCCCCGCAGTAACTATTAATTCCAGACGATTTCTTTAAAAATTTAACCATTTTCAGTGTAATTATTCAATTGTTTCCGTCTTCTGTGTTATTTTGTGCTATTTTCGAATATAGATATTTCTAATATGAGTGAGTTCGAGAATATATTTTTTTCTTCAAATAATAAGTGTTGTGCTTTTAATTATTGCTCTTAATCGTTTATTTTCGTTTCATTTTACGTTTTAAAAATGTTTCTTTTTTTACGTTCTTTTTTCGATGAAATTCGTTGAAGGAACTTGCAGTGCTTGTTTTATATTGCAAGCTTACAGTACTTTTAAATTGAAATTCATTATTAATTTTAACACATATGTTATTCAATTATTTTATTAATAATGTAATATAAAAATGCAATTATTACTATAAATAATCATATAATATTCGTTGTTTATTATTGTTTCTTTAATATTTATTTTAAATATGACATATTTTGTTATTTGTTTATAATTAATATTGTTATTTATTTATAATTATTATTGTTATTTATTTATAATTATTATGCAATTTATTTATAACTATTTTTGTTGTTTATTTATAGCTATTCTTATGTTAATTATTTATTATTATGCTGTTATTTATAATTATGTTATACGAGTATTTTTATGCATTTTTTATATTTTTTTACAATACGATGATTATTCTTTTTTTTAATTACTATTAAACTCTATCACATGATTATTATTTCTAATAATTGTTATTAAATCGTACTATATGAATATTATATATACCGTAAAATCCGGCGTATAACGCTCACTTTGAGCATAAAAAATATTATCGAAATTTAGGGGTGCGCGTTATATGCCGGGTATAAAACTGATAGCTTCAAAAATAAGAAAAGTAAAGGAGCATAAAAAAAATTACACTTCTATATAGACCGGAATATTGTTTATTTAAAAGAAATGATATACCTAATGAACTTAAAGGGTTGTTCTAGATGTATACTGTATACTTTTTTTTAAAGTCTGGTATAACACCTCAAAGAAATGACTTCAAAACATAAGAGCGTTACGCACATACATTTCAGGTTCCTTCGTAAAAAGGGGGTGCGCGTTATACGGCGAATATGCCTAAAAATTAAAAAAATGTAGCTTGAAAGTATGGGTGCGCGTTATACACCGGATTTTACGGTAAGTACGATAAAATTATATTATAAGCTTATTATACGCTGTTTATTATTATAAGATTATTATTAGTACATGTTACTTTTCATTATGTTAATGTTGATATTCATCATTTGTTGATTGATCTAGGTTATTCTCAATCTCTTTCTACATTCTTCATTTGAAATACATTCAATGCATTTCAAAGCAATTCGTTAAAATTATTGTGTATCATTAAATTACCGATAGGCCGCCATATTGGATTCCATTCCAGCAATAAGAAGCGCTGTTTGGCGTCATTACCCCGGATAACAAAAATATGTTGCAAGTAATCAGTTTGAAATAGAATAAACTTTCTTAATTAAAACTAAGACGTAACAAACAAGAACATATACTTGCTGAAAAAAAATTTTGCAATCGAAAATCTATTGAAATCCATTAGTAAAAGCAACAGCCTTTTCTATCACATGTCAGAAATATATATCGATTCGAATTCTAACAGTCAGCAGAAGAATTCTCATATCGAGATTCATTACAAAAAGGATGACAGCATTTGTAACAAAACTTATAATACCAAATGACTAAATATCAGTAAATAAAATAACCAATAATAAAAATCAACTTGATATAAATTATTAAATCAAAGCGGGCGATATTAGTTTGAAAAAGAGAATAACTTCCAACGTAATGGATACATTAAAAATAATTTTAAAGAACATATTTCATATTTACATATTACCTATTTTGATTAATACTAAAGTCTAAATCAACTGCATAGTCTCTCTTTTTTTTTACATATATAGCAACCTCCTTGAGTCTAGGTGGGGTTAAAGGGCTAAAGAGAGAGTAGGCTGTCAAATAGTGCGAGTTATTGCTGTTTCCAATTACTTTTTCCACGATAACGACATAGAAGTCATTCCTCATTATGCAACTTACTGTCTTTATGAAAAAAAGGCATGAAGCATAAGGTAATTATTTCTGAATCACAGACAGACACATTTTATGAATAGATACTTACTATAAAGCAAGGGAAGATCAGTATTGGATAGGCAATGCATTAACACTATTGCTGAATCTCCCAAGACATTGAAGAATCCAGGTTTATTTCCAGGAAACTGCCGACTGAAATTATCTCTCCATAGAGAATATTTTATTAAAACAAGGACTCCTAATACGATAGCAACATAGAACAACGGCAGCATTTTCTGTATATAAAGCAAAATAAGAATGTGTTAGAGCGGACAAAACCGTCACCTGTTTCACTTTCTAAAGAATGAAAAATATTTTCATATGTTTAACATATTTATATTCATGGATAAGTTTTTAAATTCGGAAGGAATTTAGAAAATTCGGGAAAATTCCCTCTGATACATTTTTTGTCTTTTGTGACCTATTTTGAATGGAAATTTCCTTAAACTAACCTCTATAAGATTTGCATGCTTAATATTTTCCTGGAGTATTTAACCCTATTTTCCTCCTAGACATTGCAGACTATAATTATAAAAGTTGTGAAAATATAAATGGTATAAACATTGTTTTTGAGATAGATATTTTGAATTTATGATATCTCCTTGGTATCTGATAAAAAATAAATAAATAAATATTTTTAAAAAAAGCAAGATATCCTAATACAATAGCAACACAGAACAATACCATTTTCTATATATATCGCAAAATAAAAGTGTATTAGGGATGATACGAAAGCATTCACTATTTCAGGGACAATAAAAAAGGGCAAACCGTTTAACATCTTCGAGACAATCAAAAATGTACGGAGATAAAGTTTTAAACACATAAAAGAGCAATTCAGAATGAAATTCTGAAAATTACGGTTAATGTGTGTTTTACAGTCTGTTTTGAAAGGTGTTTCCTTTAAGCTATTGTTTCTCAATCTGTAGTATGCGTACCGCGTGATATCATTCCAGGGGATACGCGGAAAATAATACATCGGTTAATTTATCGTTTAAGAATAGTAAAATTGCATAAAAATTAATAAATCTCTCCCTCACTTTCTGCGGCCGCGGTAGCCGAGTGGTATAGGTATCGGATCGTGGCTTGCCTTGTCACGAATTCGAGCCCAGTACCACTGAAGACCCGCCGTGTAGGGCAGCGATGCACGTTAAAACTGTCGAGAGCTGAAACGTCCTCCCGTTGGTGTGGTGTGGTAGTTGGGAGAGGGGGCAGTTTCAGGTGTCGTCCACGTCACTTGACCATGGTTCAAAATTACGTGGTCCGTCGCCAAAAGCCCTCGTGTAGCTGAACAGTGCGACGTTAATACTCAATCAATCAATCTCCCTCACTTTCTATTCTTTAGGCTTAACTGCCGATACAATAAAAACGTTGCAAGTTAGCTGATTCTCAGACTGTTTCCAATCTTACAAAGCAGAAATTTACAAAGCAATTGTTTCCATATTCACAAGTATAATTTTAAATGGTAGCAGATATAACTTTTGAAAGTTAACAAAAAATATTTATAATTATAAAAATATTCAAAAAAATAAATACAATTATTCAACATAAAATAGTAAATTATAAATACCTAAATATAAAATTACGCAATTCACCTAATAAATTAATAATAGTTCTTTTTTTTAATGTATCATATGTTCTATACTTTTATTTTTTATTTCGTTCATTATATTTCACTCTGTTTATTATATTTCTGCTCCTTTATTAAACTGACTCTCTTAAATTTGGCTCGACTCATGCAGCCAATAGTTGGAGAAGAAATAAACAATTATTGTTCCAACAGATGTAATGATGGACATTTATAAAAAAAAATACATAAAAGAAAAAATGTGTTTTTTATGCAAATAGGGGAGGGGCTGTCTTTGAGTTCATAAATCTTATTTCTCATACTATGTAATTTATAATATATACTTTTGTTAGTATACGTCCTGACTCCCTATTAAGAACAACTACTAACACTTTTTTTTAAACATATTTTTTTAACTGCTTGCAAGTTATTGTTATATGAAAAAAATAAGTTTTAACATATAATTAAAATAAAAATGAAACAAATTAGTTTTTATTTTACCATAAAATATCTTCTTGTGCTATACTTCTGTAGAATGCACAGTAATTCACTTAGTGCTTATACTATAACGTTTTTCAATAAGGCTGTCAACACTTTTTTGTCTCTCTCCTTTTCAATCATAATATTGTTTTAAGAAACTCCTAGCTTGTTGTCAAAGTGTGTATTGCCCTACTTTTAAATTTCCTTTACAAATATTTCATTAAATGTGTGTAGTTACCTAACTGGTGAAACGGGTATCAATATCATAGTGCTACTAACCATTACCAAACCACTCCTATTGGGTATTTCCTATGGTTGTATACCATATATTGCAAGAGTATGGAATGTATATCCATACTTCTTAGAGTCCTCGTATCTTCATTTAAAAATGCCAGGAATTGAATTTCTGAAATGGAGCTATTTTTATGTTTTTCTCCGCCGTAACCACCCTTGGAGTCAATTTCCCCAAACCCATTCTTAGTGGATCCCTGTTCAACAAAAGAAACATACCTGCTCAATTTCGAATCTGTGTAAGTGTAATAAATCAAAAATGTCTTAAGGCCACCGCAACAACTTCGATTTCCGCAAAACTCGGAATCTTTGCTAAACAAAAGCGAATGCCTGCAAAATTTCAAGTCTGTCAGTCTAATAGATCTCCCCTCCCTCACGTCCTTGAGAGTCGATTTCACAAAAGCCGTTCGTAGCAGACCTCTACCTAATAAAAGAAACCTGCCTGCCGAATTTCAAGTCTGTATGTCTTATACTTCAAATGCAAGAATTTTTGTCTGTAACGCCTTCGCAATCCCCCTTGGGAGGGTTTTCGAAAATCTTTTTAGCGAAGATCGATTCAACAAGAGAAAACATTTTATCACACAAAGGGATGAATTTTTTTCTCAGAGAATTTTAAATTCTCAAAATAGAGTTGTTTTAAAAAGTCAGTTAATATGATCAAAAGTCTCCCGAATTTTCTTTTTGTACTTTAAGAGTGAGTGAACGTCGAACTATAAAGCAACACGAAGTTTAGTGATGATGGAAACCTGAACTAGTACTCCATTTCCAAACTACCTCACCACGCCGAATGGGAGGATTTTGAACTTCGGCAGATTTAACATGCTTCATCCCTTCTGCACGCCGGGTCTTCAGTGATACCAATTTTTATAAGGAAGAAGGGCTATTCATGAAAAAACAAGTAATATAAAAAAAAATTAAGTCAATTCCTACTTAGATCAACAAAGAAAAATTTCATTTTATATACATGTGACACAGAATCACAACATTAAGTGATAATTAATTTTTATTAATTTTCATTAAAGTATCGTATTGTCAACCAAAACAATCTTGTGTACAAAATTTCAGTTCAAAACGTGAGAAAAAAAATCTTTTAAATCTTTGACCCAGGTCGCTAAAAATGAAACCATCATGGCTGTATCTGTAATTCTTTATATAATTAGTTTCAGTCAATTAATTTTTATTAATTATAATTAGATTATCATATTTTTATCCAAAACAATAATGTATAAAAAATTTCAGCTCAAATGAGCTCTTTAAAATGTGAGAAAAAAAACCTTTTCGATTTCTGACACTAGTCACCAAAATAGTCGCTAAGTCGCCAAAAATGATGGCAACGGGGCTGTATTTGTAATTCTTTAAATATAATTAGTTTAAATTAATTAATTTTTATTAGTTATAATTAAATTACTGTATTGTCATCCAAAATAAACATGTATATAAAATTTCAGCTCAATTGAACCCTTTAAAATGTATTTTTATTAACGATTGAAAATTCCAAGATTATTAAATATATAGAGAGTGTGAGCTGATAGTAGGAATTGAAAAAGGCCTTCTTAACTTCAAATTTAACATCAGATATTTTTCATACGAATTATTTTTCTTTAAAAACCAAAACAATTTTTTACACACTCGAGTGCACTATGGGCATTTTTATAAAATATTAAGAAAACATAGCTACAAAATATTGAAATTAGGTTTTATATAAATCGCAGTTCTTAAAATAAAATTCTTCTTGGAACAATCAACATTTTTTTTAAAAAATGCGGTGCGTTTTTTGTTTATTCTATTCCACGCATTAATGTAAAGAAACATTACTTTTTATCCCAAAATTGTGGTATTTATTCTCAATCTATGACTCGAGAAACTACTATTTTTCGGTTCCTGTACATTCCTTTTATTCAATTTCTACTATTAGTTCACACTCTCTCTATATACAGTGGTGGTCGAAATTGTGGACACTTTTTTAAAATTGTTATGTTTTTAAAGTTTGTATGCTTATAGAAAATTTTACTTTGCACAAAAAGCAAAGTATTTTGCATCATTTTAAAGAAAATTTAATACTAAATTCAATACAAAAAAGAAAATTCAAATATTTGCAAGGCAAAATGTTATGCTGCAATAACTGTCGATATACATTAGATACTGATGATAGCAGTAATTTATCAGAGCTTAGTGAGGTTGCCTTTATTCTTTATTAAAGCTTCACATCGATGTTTCATTGAGCTGAAAATAGTTTTAAGCTGTTACTTCGTTATTACATGATGCCAGGAAACAATTATATCCTCAATTAGTTCCTTTTTATTTCATGGGTTCCTCATTCCGACAAGAGGTTTCAAGCGGTGCCACAAGTTTTCGATAGGATTAAGGTGAGGACTGTTTCCCGGCCAGGATAACAATTGATATTTAGTCAAAAAGCAATGACATCAAATAAGAGTAGACTGGACACATGTGTGACAAGAAAGTGGTATTTCCTTTGTTAAAATTATATAACGGGTATTTCAGTGACTACATTTGAAGATTGAAAGTTTTGTTTAAGATGCCAGAAGACAAATTTAATAATAATAATAATAAAGAGCAGGAAAAAGCCGAAAAAGGTGCACCACATCTGTTGATGACAGAAAAACACAAATACTATGTTTCAGTGATAAAAGAATTTCATGAACATATCCATCAGAAGGGATATGAGTGATTGCTGTCAGTTCAAAAACAACCAGGAGTAGTTTAGCAGATGTAATACTAAAAGGTAGAATTCCACCTAATAAACCGTATCTCAATTTACATCACAGCTAAAAGGGACTACAGGGGCCAATGGAACACATTAATTGGACAAATGATTATTGGTCATAAGTTATATAGAGGGACGAAACTAAAATATTGTTATTCGGTAGCGATGGCCGAAAAATATGTAAGGCGTAGAATAGCAGAAATGCAACTTCCTGACTGCGTCCAGGCAACTGTGAAGTACTCACATAGTTTTATCATTTAATAATGCATATCAGCAGATGGTATTGGTTGCCTTCAGGGGACACGGTACCCTGTACACAATTTCTTTTACTTAGATAGTTATAAGAATAAAATTATATATACTGTATTCAGACAGTATATAATAAACAACACTTAGGCAAAATACTATTTTTAAACAAACAATAATTTTAAATTTTTTAAAATTATTTCAAATTCTTACTACTTTTACAAATTTAAATATTTTTGAACCATTTTTTTTCTGATATTCCTGGCAGTATTTCCCACAATTCTGTGCATGGGATTGGTATTACGAGAGAGATACTTTTCATTTTTTTAGAATTTTTTTCTCTTAAACACTATAAAAACAGTAAAAAAACAAGCTATATCCCTAACTTTATAGATTTTCTAAAAAATAACTGTTCATCTAAATACTTATTCCATGCACAGAATTATTAAACATATTATATTAAACAACAGAAAAAACCAAAATTATATAGTGAATATAAAAAGCCTTAGCATTTAAACACATGATCATCATGAAAAATAAGCTGAAAAAGCGATTTAAAGTTTTTGAAATAAAAAAATTGAAAGAGCTAAAATATAGTATCCATTCTAATATATATTAAAATTCAAGAGTTGGTACTAGGAAGTGTTTTTTGTACAAAATTTAAATCCTGAATTGCTTTTGCCATTAAAAAGTAAATAAATTAAGATTAAATGGGGATTGAAATTGATACAAAACAGTAAAAAAAGCAGTATATCTAACTTTATGGATCTTTTTTAAAATAGCTCTTCATATAAATCATACAAGCTATGCACAGAATTATCAAACATTTTTATACAAAACAACCAGGAAAAGAAGTTTCAAAGATTTATATTCAGGCTAAAAAGGCACTTGTTTTAAATATATGATCACGATGAAAAATATAAAGTCGTGAAAAACGTTTTTAACTTTTGTCAATAAAATACATAAAAGTAAACCTTGGCCAGCTAAATTTCTTACATAACCTGAGATTTAGGTCATAGAAAATATTTTAAGACGGTAAATATATTCCACCAAGTTATTAAATATTATTAAATAATTATATTAAAATTAAATGCATTAAAATATTACAATATGTATCAAATGCACTAAGCACATTTGTTTTTGAAATTATAAAACATTCATTTTTAAAAAGTTCATATTTATAATTATAAATCAATATTATTAAAGAAACCACCCCGTTATATGTAGGTACTTCTTTTTAATAAATGAGGCATTTCGCACTTTTTGCTTCTTACATTTTTTTCGAGCAATTGTGTACACTGCAATCTTTTCTTTTTCTCCTGGTAAACTCTACGATAGTCTCGGCAAACAGCTAACATTTTTGACTGCTTATTTGGAAACAAGCCCATTTTTCCTTTTTACCAAATTTACTTTCTAATGATTTTTGTACCAAAATTGAATTCACAAACTGCGGCACAAACAGCAATAGTTACTCGACGTAGTAGTGTCGCCTGACGTTTGCGCAAGACGTTTACCTATATGATGCTGTGAAGGCTCTAGTTTGCATTTTTGTGTCGCGCATCTTATGTATACTGAAGGAGTTCATTTTGGGAAGCTAATCTTTTATATATTGGCATAATTTTGGCTAAATAAGGCTGTACAGGGTCAATCTTCCACATGCTACGTGGTTCTGGTACTTCACCACGAACAAGAGCAGCCTGGAAAAGCTTTTGAAATCTTTTTAGTTGGACATTTAAAATGTAAGGGTTTTGGTCCCGTTGATATACTGTATGAAACAATGTTGCATAAATTTGCAGTTTTCATTGCTTCTACGTCACCTTTGTTCAGGCGAATGGCATTTTTGATAGTAACGTGACAATTTTTGGTGTCTCTTCCTTTAAAAACTGCCGCGGTTTCCCTCCCAAAGGAAACACTTCTTGCCTGCCATTCTTTGGCAAAGCTTTTCGTAAAGATGTGCAGCGACTCGCCTGCTAACTTGCGCCGGTTTTATGCACTCTTCTTTCTTTTGTTTTTATATCAGGACCATAAACTTCCTTATTTTAGAAATACTGATATGTTTTTGCATCACCATCTGACAATGGTGTTAATACGTGTATCCAAACCATTATCTTCAGATCTTCACTTGTATTTAAGAGCCTCTTTGTTCCCCATGGCACAAGATGATCCTATGTGATTGATTTGCCAGAAGATATATGGCCTTCATACGCCACACATGAAATTCTGCTAGATTTTCTCCCAAACCAGATTTTGCGTGTTCACATTTCCGTAAACTTGATTTTTCGACATCATTTTCAAAATCCGCGACGTCCGGTAAAGAAAGGTAAACTGCACTATTATTTGATGTGTGGCGGGTATCCCAGATCAACCAAAAGTACCATCCCAATGGCCAGCGCATCTGTATCAGTAATGGCACTATTATTTTGATAAACTCTTTTCACCGCAGGCTTTGAAACTTATCATTCCACAAGCTTTTTCTGTAGATCTAACCACAGATTTATATAACTTTTTTTTTATATGTATTACGAATGTTAGCGGGGTAAATCCATATTCATTAACATACAAAAATTTTTTCCATAGCTATTGGCGCACCCACAACACTTAAAAATGATTTGCGCATGTTTATATGTCAAATGATTGGCTTCCATTACCTTCACTGTCAGAAATTCGTCTGGATGTAAAGGTTACTTGATTTAATTATATATCGCAAGAGGGTACCAAAATACAGGGAGATTTTCTAGAAAATCCGGCTTTTTCAATATTAAATTTTTGGTAGGAATACGATTTGCAAACATCACGCAATAAGTTTTTAAAAAGTCCTTTTAAAAACTGTACATCCACATATCTACATAATGAGGGGCTTCAAATTTGCATCACAATTTAAGTTTCAAAGGCAGCTGATAGCTAAAGTTTTGAGATTGTCTCATGACTAGCGCAAATGCTGAGGAAATACGAGAGTTTTGCCTTTAGCGCATCAGTTTCATGGCTGTGATGTTCACTGCACCATCTCTTGTTAGCTTTTGTTTACTAACAAGACTTGATCGCTTTCGTCTAGGCATGATGAATTCAAAGTTTGCCCATGGCAAAAGATACCAAACGAATATTTAAAATTATAAAGAAATGAATTGATTATATAATTGGCTTTGAAAGCCTTTTTGTTTTTTTATTCCACTAATGGACTTTAGAATACCAAGAAAAATAATGCAAAGCGAAATGGAATAACGTTTTCTCCCTTGCATAAAACAAACGAATTAATTCACTTCTCTTCTAATTAAAATTATAAAACTTTAGATATCGCGTGTATAGAAATGCAAATCAATCAGAGAGGTGTTTAGGCTAGGATGATATATAGCGTCTGTAAAAGAAGCAGATGTCACGCATTTCACTGGTTTCAGTTTCGCTGGAAACATACTGTCAAAAAGTTAAATAATAACTCGCGAAACAAGTAAGCTAGAGCTACCAAATTTTATACACATATTTAAAAAAGTTACACAACTAAAATAAGGCAATAAAAAAATTCGTTAAAATCGTCATTTTTAGGGTAATGTGTCCCCTTCATATCATCGATGGGACACTGAATGTCATAAAATACATTGACGCCATTCTAGAACAAAAACTTCTGCCTTCCTTCAGGGATTTATTTACCAACAGTGCTTCATTTATTTTTCAGCAAGATTCTGCTCCTTGTCACACAGTAAAGTAATTGAAAGATTGATTACGTTCTAAGATCATTGAGTTGTTATCCTAAACTCGATCCTTTAGAAAACTTGTGGCACCCTTTGAAAACTCTTGTCCTAATGAGGTATCCATGAAATAAAAAAGGAACTAACTGAGGATATATTTGCTTCCTGGCATCATGTAATAATGAAGCAAGAGTGTAAAATTATTTTCAGCTCAATGAAATATCGATGTGAAGCTATAATAAAGAATAAAGGCAACTACACTAAGCTCTCATAACTCGCTACTATCATCAGTATCTTACGTATATTCACAGTTATTGCAGTATAACCTTTTTTATGTTGCAAATATTTGAATTTTTCTTTTTGTATTGAATTCAGTATTAAATTCTTTTAAAATCATATAAAATACTTTGCATTTTGTGCAACGTAACGTTTTCTGTAAGCATATATATATACAAACTTAAAAAACATAGCAATTTTAAAAAATGTCCACAATTTTGGGTCACCACTGCATATTTATTTCTATATCTTGATAAAATTTTCGATCGTTAAAAAAAAACTTTTTATTCATCCATTCGAGTTCAAATACATTTTTTAAAACTTGTTGTGGGTGACACTTGATGTTAATACAGTTTTTAATTATTAATTCATTAATTAAATTTTATTTTTTAATTGCAAATTTATTCTGCGTTATTTCTGACGAAGTTAGAACTAGTTGCAACAGATGGTGCCAGTAGGTCTTTCTAACGAATTTTTTCGTGGCTTCATATACCTATGTTTTTATTCATCCATTCAAATTCAAATACATTTTTTAAAACTTGTAGTGGATGACACTTGATGTAAAAATATTTTTCCATATAATAATTCGTCAGTTAAATTTAATTAACTAAAACAAAAATTTTCTTTGTTGAGCTAGGTGAGAATCGACTTAAATTTTTATTACATGTTTTTATTTCAATACGCAGGATCAATTAGGCTATTAACATGAAAGAAATATTATACCAGCGCACGCACCGTAAAGATAAAACACTATACATTTCTTTTCTTGGCGTAAAACGCAACTACATAAGGAATATTCCAAAAATTAATTCTGTTGTCAGATTCAAAGTGAATAAACAAACGCAAAGCAAACTATTAAATAATATCAAACTGGAAATGTCGAACTTATTAGTAGTGGCAACACTCAAAATGAGTAACATTCTTACTAATTGATGAAACTGCAATTAATAACATTAGAAATTGCACAAATTAGGGTTCTACTTTTAGTCGGTTAAATGCATTTTAAATACTCTTTTCCGTTTAGCTATCTCGTGCGCACGTAGTAATGATACATATATTTTTAATTTCATAAAACACTAAGTTCTTTCATTCATTTCATTTATTATATAAACTTTTATTGTTGCTTTTTTTCAATTCCTACACACACAATTAGCTCACACTCTCTGTATATTTATTTATTTATCTTGGTGAGAAATTTTCAATCGTTAATAAAATACATTTTAAAGGGTTCAATTGAGCTGAGATTTTATGTACATGATTATTTTGGATGACAATACAATAATTTAACTATAATTAATAAAAATTAATTGATTAAGAGCTAATTATTCAAGAATTTTACAAATACTTGCGTTGGCATCATTTTTAGCGACCTAACGACCATTTGGAGACTTGTATTAAAACTTGAAAGGTTTTATGTGTAACGCACATCTTTCCTCTCGGTGCGAATTTTGTTGGAGTGATTTCGTCAAAGGGACAGAAGTGGAGTAACAGGAAAGTGACGTAAGCGCGTGTTATTTGATTTGACCAATGAGGCGCGCATAATGGTAATGCTTTAGGTACACTTGCATCGAAGATTTAAACTCGCTGGATAAGGTGTCTTTTTTCACTACCCTCGCATCAGGTCCATCTCCTGCTTGGGTAGTTTTTTTTTTTTTTTTTTGTTAAAGTTAACTTACATTTTAAAAAGATTCAAGATTCTTATTTAGGATAAACTTACGATCCTTACGCTCAATTGTCAAAGTCTCAGGACTCGTGAAAGAAATCAGAGGTTAACTTATATATGTAAACTATATTAATAATTATATTTACTGTTAAATGTCGGAAAAAGTTCAACATTCTTAAGAATATATGAGTAAGTAATATGGAATTATTCGAATAAATATTTTGGGCGATTTTTTTTCATACTTTGAGGTTAATTCGTGCTGTCAATAGAAAAACAGAACAACTCACATGTTGAAACCCCCTCCCATGGACATTTTTTATCTTCAAAAAAGGTATGGGTATTGCTATCAAGATATTGGAGACATATGGGGAAAAATGCATATTTGAAAATGGACAAATAGGATTTCGTTGGCTATTTCCCGAATAAAAACTGTTAAAAAATTAAAAAGATTTCCGTTTTGTATTTTACCATACACCGAAGATGTGTGGGGTTTTCTGCTTTTTTAAAAAACAAACTATCACTTGCTTCCCGTGATTTTGAGCAGTGATTTCAACGTTAACTTCAGTTTGCCAGAAGTTGAGCCGCTCATAGTTTTTTTTGACTGATGAACTAAAGCTCGAAATGAATACAAATCGAAATATTTCGACAACTAACAGTGGTACTGTTATTGACGCTATTTTTCAACAGTTTTTAAATACTTTGAAATCACAAGTATATGTGTCATATTTTACTTATCATAAGTCTATTGTATCCACTCTTCCCCAAATTGAACGAGAATAAATATTTTTGATAAAAAAATTGTATTACTCCTAAAATAAAATTTTCGTTAAAGATATAATTATTCGATAGAAAATTATTTCCAATCGTATTCGATTTAAAACTCAATTCAATTCCACTCAAAATCATGGGAAGCGAGTGGTAGTTTGTTTTTAAAATAGCAGAACCACACACATATCTTTTCTCAGTATATGGTAAATGTACAAAATGCAGGAAATCTTTAATTTTTTTAACCGTTTGATTCGGAGAAATGTATATGGCCGCCGAAATTCGTTTGTCCATTTTCAAGTCTATTGTATCCACTCTTCCCCAAATTGAACAAGAATAAATATTTTTGATAAAAAATTGCATTATACTCCTCGTGTTAAATAAATAAAATTTTCGTTAAAGATATAATTTTATTCGATAGAAAATTATTTCCAATCATACTTGATTCATATTTTTCAGGATTTAAGTTACTATTCCGTATTTAAAACGATAACGTGTCAGATGTTATACATCGTATGCGACTACTGTAAGGCTCGTTTCTTTTTTCTCACATTTTAAAGCGCTCATTTGAGCTAAAATTTTCTATACACTGTAGTTTTGGTTAAAAATACCATAATCTAATCATAACTAATTAAAATCATTTTACTGAAACTAATTATTTAAAGAATTACAGATACAGTCACGTTGGTTTCATTTTTAGTGACTTGAGTCAAAACTTTAAAAGATTTTTTTTCTCACGTTTTAAAGCATTCAGTTGAACAGAAATTTTATATACACAATTGTTTTGGATGACAATACGATACTTTGATGATAATTAATAAAAATTAATTACCACTTATATAATATTGTGATTCTGTCATATGTATATATATATTTATATTAATAATAACTATTTAATAAAAAGTAGTTAAAATAAAATTTTCTTTGTTGACCTAAGTAGGAATTGACTTAATTTTTTTTTATATTACTTATTTTTATTTAAGAAAATGACGAAGAAATTTAGATTTACAAAGAACTGAAGTTCTCCAAGGAGAAGGGTAACTTTTCACTAGGGTAATGAGTGAGTGATTGTTGGGGTTATTGGCGCAAGAGCCAATTTTGGCTAAACTGCGCCAAACATTCGTTAAAACATTAAAAAGTTATTAAAATTTCTGTTAAGAAAATTAAAAATCTTAAAATACGTATAAAAGTCATTCTCGGTATATTTAAAAAACAGATTGGTGGGTAGAAATCCACACCAAGTTTGACTGGTATTCAGAAAAAGCTATTTTCTCTGTCTTGTAGGAGTTAAAAGTAAATCTCCCTTGAAATAAGTCTTTCCATTTTTTTTCACATAATTAGGATTAGATTCAATTTCATCCTCCACGTCGTAGATAATCATTTCTTCCTCCTCCGTTGTATACTCATCAGAAGCTGGTTTTCGCGGTCTATGTGGAGTCATTTTTATGTCTACTATTGTTTTAAGTATTTCTTTTTTTCTTTTCCTATCCCGAATTTTTCTTTTTTTTTTCGAATTCAAATTCTCTATTGTTGTAGAGCCAGAAGGGGGT
Organism: Trichonephila inaurata madagascariensis; assembly: GCA_019973955.1. NCBI lineage: Eukaryota > Metazoa > Arthropoda > Arachnida > Araneae > Nephilidae > Trichonephila > Trichonephila inaurata. The sequence goes on from BMAV01021580.1 coordinate 44,294, forward strand.
TGAGTATTGGAGTTGGATGAGGAAGCGGACATGGATGATAAAGCTTTAATAGGGGTGAACATATTGTTTGTGGTGGAAAGTGCATTACTAGATACAGGAACAGGTGACTGAGGTTCAGAGACGGTAACTTCTGTGGTGGATGGCACGAGTTGGGCTTGCGTTGAAGATGATGTGGAAATAGGAGTGGATATTGATATATTTTTTTTTAGGGAGTGGTTCAAGAAATTTTTAAAAGGTGGACATTTTATTTTTGTTATATTTTCATCTGTTTGGGTAGCATTATTTATGGTGAGAGTTTGGCAGCGGCGTATGTTTGAGATAACTGTGGGACTATTAATTTACGTGCTTCCGGATAAGAAATATTTTTATTTGTTTTTATCTCTTGTATTTGTTTCTTTAATTTCCATTTAGGGTAAATTTTGGAATCTGATGGATGAGGTTGTGAGTGAGTTTTAGTTTTATTGGCGCAAGAGCCGATTTCGGCTATACTGCGCCAAACATTTGTTTTAATTTCCATAAAAAATTTTTAAAAATTTAAAAATTTAAATGAAAGATATAATTTATATTTAAACATGAATATATATTAAAAAATTATTAAAATAGTTTTTAAAAGTTCATATTTATACGTTATATTTTATTAAAAGGCAAAAGCGAATCATTGTGTGGGGTGTTATCCCCACCATGTCAAGAAATGCATAAAGTAAAAATAAAATTGATACAAGACAGAAATGTAAAATATTGTATTAAAATTCAATTACGTATGTTGCTAGATGTTTTAAAAATTATTATTATTATTATCATTTTTTTTTTTAAATTTTAACTTTTCTGTTACGGGTTGGAGTCAACGTGTGGGGGGTATTCTTCACGTTTCCAATCCCCGTGCCACCATTCTTCCGAAAATTTTTCCATCTCTCCAAAGGATTTATTTTCCTTTGGTGATTCCATCTCTTCTGGAACATCGTATACAAGCATGTCCTCGTCTGATGATTCCTGTATGGTGTGCTTTTTAGGTTTGTGAGGCGTCAATTTTATGTCTATTTCCCGGGGGTAAGGTTTCTTTTGGACGTCTTTTCTTGCGGTTTTGAAGTTTGTTTTACATCCTGGGATGTAGAAGGTATGGTATTGTGTACAGAGGTTTCAGTTTCAATAGTAGGACATTTTTGTTGGAAAGGGTGTAAACATTGATACAGTGGTTGAAGTGAGTGTTTTAAAGATGAAGGAAACGTAGTAGATGTAGAAAAATTATTAGAGGGGGTGGGGTAGTATCTATTAAAGGAACAGATGGTTGAGATTCAGATGACGGTAACGTTACAGAAATGTGGATGGTAAGAGGTTTGTTGAGTTATGGTTGATGTTGGGGGAAACTGTGAATTTTAAAAATATTGTTGCCTTTGGAAAGGTATCAATGGTTGAAATAATTTCAACGGGGGGCATACTTTTTTTGTAATGGTTTCATCAGTTTGTGTTGTTATGGTTACAGTTGAGGGTTTGAAGGGCCGTGCATAAGTCTGAGATAACTGTGGGAAATATTAATTTTTGTTTCTAAATAAGGTTTTATTTTTATTGGTTTTTATCCTTGTTTTTTTTTTAGTTCTCCACTTGGGGGGAGATTTTGAACGGGGGAATGGGCTTGAGAGCAGTTAATACATTTAAAACTCTAGACTGCAATTGTGGAAGCATGCCAACAGACGCACATCTAGAGCAAAGAAGTTGACCCGGCAGGGAAATTTTGGGGTGTCCCAACCTGGGAAAGAAACAGCGAAGAGGGTTGGAATGTACGGACGTTTACAATTAAGGTACCGGCTTTTATTGTTGTGGTAGTTTGGGGCTGTTAAAGAAAATTTAAAATGTTTGGTGGAATTATTGATGTGTCTTTTTAAGATTTTTCTGCCCTGAATTAACCTGTTCAGAAAATCCATAAAGGGTTTCCGGTTTCAGGAGTGGTCAACAGGTCGGTTTCAAAAACCCCCGAAAAGGGTTAAGTGTTTTTGGTAACCCAGAAAAGGACAATTTAAAAAAGGTTTTTAAGAAAAAGACTTTGTTTGTAGAGGGGAATTTCGTTTCATTAAAAACCCCCGGAACGCAGTCGTTTTATGATTTCGGTTCACCCCTATTCCAAGGGGGGGCTTTGTGTATACCAAATGGCATTTTTTTGACAATTCATTATTTGGTAAGGAAAAAAATTTGAATTCGTTGATTTTTTTATCGACGTTTTGAGGGGGGTACAGGCCTTTACCCGGGCCAGTTTGGGATCCATAATAACGCGTATCCCACTTCATCCTGGCGGCCTCCCCCCACCCCCCAACGGGGGGGTTCCCGGAAAACAAGGGGAGGAAAAAAGGGTTTGGGGCCCCGGTCCCAACCCCCCTTTGGCCAAAAATTCCCAGGGGCCCAACCGGGGGCGGCTTTGCCTTCAGTAACCCAAAAAGGGGATATGAAAAATTTTTCCAAAGGTTTTAACCCCCAAAACAAAAACCGAAAAATATTAAAAGCAAATAATACATTTTTGTTTTCAAAACAAAAAAAGTTACTAAAAACCCAAAAAAAATTGGGGGGGTTTTCCCACCCAAAAGCGGGAAAATATTTAAAATAAAAGTATGGAAAAAGACAAATTTGTTTTAAAAAATTTGTTTAAAAAAATTAAAAAAAATTAAGCCTTTTAAAAGGTTATTACGTAAAAAGGTTCAAGTTTAAGCACCCCGAAAATTTTTGGATTTTTTTCACTTTTGTCAAACATATTTTTTATGTTGTAATTCACTTTGGGGTTTTGAAAAATTTTTTGCCCTTTTAAATCTTTTTGTTTAAAAATTTTTTTTTTTTTTTCACCCGAAGTTTCCTTTTTTGAATTCCGATTGTTCCAAAGGGGTTGTTTTTGGTTTTTAAAGGGACGTTTGTTTTAAATTTGAGGGTAACATATTATTTCTAAATCGTTTTTTGGGGGGTGGGATTGAGGATCAAACTAAATTATTAAGTTTGGGAGCTTTCTTTAACAAGTTTCGAAACTGGAATGTGCAGTTTTATTTTGTTTTGAGAGGAGGGGCCGGTAAAGGGTTTTTTTAAAGGGGCATTTATTTTTTGTAAATTTTATTGTTTTTAGAAGGATGATTGAGATTTAGAGCCGGGGAATATGTCTTGATAAAGGTGGGGCTATTAATTTGGGGTTCAAGTAGGTTATATTTTTATTATTTTTAATTTTTTATTTGTTTTAGTTTTTATTTTGGGCAAAGTTTGGAATGGGGAATGGGTTCCAAAAGTTAAAATTAGTTCTAGGGTGCAATCTGCAGAAGGATGTCCTACAGATGAAAACCCTAGAGCGGGTTGGTTGCGGCGGGAAAAGTTTGGGGTGCCGAACCTCGGGATTTTAAAACAGCGCAGAGGATTCGGTATGTAGGGCGTATTTTACAGTTAAGGTAGCCGGTTTTTATTGTTGTCGGTAGTTTGGGCTATTTTTAAAAATTATTTTTTTGTCGGAATTTTGATGCATCTTTTTTAATTTTTATTCTTCTGACCTGAATAACACCCTGTTCGAAAATCCATCAAGGTTTCCGGTTCGGGAGTTAAACAGGTGGTTCGGAAAACCCCGACATGAGTTAAGAGTTTTTATGAGGACTTTTGTTACTGTTGAATTAAAAAACGTTTTTGCAAGAAAAAAAGATTTGGGTTTTTTAAAAGCGAAAGTGTTTCAATCGTTACCGGATCGTAACTTTTAAAGATTTAAGGGTTTACCACCTATTCCTATGAGGGCTTTTGAATTGCGGAATTTAGATGACATTTCGTTATTTGGAAAGTAATAAAATCTGGTATTCGTAGAATCTGATCAATGTTAAGTTTGGGAAATTTAAAGGGCCCTTTTCCCGGGGAGCAGCGGGATCCCAACGCGTATACCACTTCATCCGGGGTGCCCCCACCCCCCAGGTCAACAAGGGGGGGAGTGTGCCCCGGGCATCTGGCCCAAAAACCCGGCACGGGGCTTCCCCGAGTACACCCAGAATATAGTGATACAGTCCAGGGGGAGGATCCAACGGGTAAACCCGCACCCCCTTTTCTGCAGCATAACCCTAAACAGTGTCTCTTCGGGGGCACCGAAAGGAGGTACTAACCGGGCGGGGGGCTCACTCCTGCCCCAAGTGAAGCGTGGGCCGGGAACGAGGGTTCCCAACAACCTCCTCCCCTACTGGAAGGTAAAGGGGGGCCAAAGGATCCCCAAAAATTTTTCCTTACGGGGTGGCCCCGGCCGGGGTTGAAAAACAACGGTGTTAATCGAAAAAAAAAAACAACATAATCAAAATTTGAAAAATACGAAAAAAAACAAACCACTATAAATGTAAAAACCCTAATATGTTAGTAATAAAAAAAGGGGTTTTTTAAAGAAAAACACAATTTGAACAAAGTTTATTCTTTTAATATAGGGTTTCTAGACGGGAAAAAAAGAAAAGGGAAATTTGAATGGCAAGGAGAAGGGCCGAAAAAAGAGAAAAAAAACTAGGGTACCCTGGGTTCTAAGCCCATGTTTCAAAAAACAGTAAACCCCCTTTGGAAAGAAAAAAAAATCACAGGGACCTCGGGGCTAAAGAAATCACCTAAAGAAGGTGAGCCCCTGAGGGGGTGGGCCAAAGGGGGAAAGCAAAGGGATCCCCAGGCCTAACCTCCCCATACTGGGAAAGCGTGGGCAAAGGGAACACAAAAGGGTCCCCAGAACACCATTTTCCCACTTCGGACGCCCCACACGGCAAACATTTGGGGGGAAAAAAAAAACGGTGTTTAAACGAAAAAAAATAAAAAAACATAATCAAAAAAATTTAAAAAAAATACGAAAAGGAACTAACTAACACAATACAAATGTAAACCATAATATGTTAGTAGTAAATGTAAGTTTTTTATGAAAAAAAAAAATTTGGAAAAAGTTATTTTTTTGATTGGTCTGTGGTCTAGACGGGAAAGGAAGAAAAGGGAAATTTGAACGGAAAGGGCCGAAAATGAGAAATCACTATCCCTGGGTTCGTGAAGCCCATGTTTACCAAAAAAAAACCCCTTAGGGGGAGGAAAGATCACTAGGGGACCTCGGGAGGTGAAACCCGTACTCACCTAAAAAAGGGGAGCCCCCCGAGGGGGATGAGGGTGAGCAGTTTATACATTTTTTCAGTCAATCTGTGGAAGAGTCCAGACGCCCTCTAGAGCAAAGAAGTTGACCCGACAGGAAGTTTTGGAGGTCGAACCTCTGGCATTTGAAACGCGCAGGGGTTGGTAGAGGGCGAATCACAGTTTAAACCTGCTTTTTTTTGAGACGGAAGTTTTGGGCTATTAAATGTTGTATTAAATGTTTTGTAGGAATTATTGTATTATCTTTTTTTTTAGTAATTCTTCTGACCTGAATCACACCTGATCAGAAAACCCTAAGGATTTCCGTTTCAAAATGCTCAACAAGTCAGGTTTGGGAAATGACACCTCGGGAAGTATTAAGTGATTTGTGGGGAAACACTGTTACGGAGAATCAAAAAAAGGGAATTGGGTTAGAAAAAATAAACTTGGTTTGGGAGTGAGAGTTTTTAAATTAATAAATCCCCGGGATTTTAAACGTTTTACTGACTTAGATTCGCCACCTATAATTAGTGCTTTATGAATAGCAAAGGGGTTTTTTTACACATATCATTGTTTGGCAAGGAAAAAATTAAAAAATCGTGAATTTTTGGCAGTTTCATCGACGTTGGGTTTTTGTTGGGAAAAGGGGCCCTTTTCCCCGGGCACAGCAGCATTGGATCCATAAGAACGCGTATACAACTTCACCCCGGGGTTTCCTCCACCCACCACGGATTTCCAACAAGGGGGGGTGTGCCGGCCCAACGGGCCCAAAAAACCAGGCATGCTTTCCCAGAGTACACCCAGAATATAATACTACAGTCCGGGGGACCCAAACGGGTAAACCCGACACCCCTTATTTTGCAGCACTAACCCTAATCAGTGTCTCTTCGGGGACACCGAAGAGGGGTCCCTACCAGCCGATTGACGGGAGGGGGCTCACCCCCGCCACCCCGTCCACAGTGAAGCGGGGGCCAAAGGGAACGCAGAGGTATCCCTAGGACTAATCTCCTCCATCCCGGGAAGCATGGGAAAAGGGGAAGCAAAAGGGCCCCCCGGAACACCTTTTTTCCCCCCCCAGGATTCCGCACACGGCAAACATGCGGGTTAAAACAACGGTGTTAAACGAAAACAAATAAAGGAACATAATCAAAAAATTTTAAAAAAATATCGAAAAAGGAACTAAACTAACACAATACAAATGTAAACCATAATATGTTAGGAATAAAAAAAGCCCAAAAGAAAAAAAAAATTTTTGAAAATAGTTCATTTTTTAACTTGGGTCTGTGGTCTAGACGGGAAAAAAAGAAAAGGGGGAAAATTTTAATGGCAAAAAGAAGGGCCCAAAAAAAGAGAAAAATCACTTGGGGAAACCCCGGGGTTTGTGAAGCCCATGTTTACCAAAGACAGTAAACCCCCTTTGGAAGAGGAAAAAGATCATTAGGGGACCTCGGGGCGGAAAAACCGGAAATCACCTTGGGGGTGAGCCCCTGAGGGGGACTAGGGGAATGAATCAGTGATGAAAATTCATATTTTTTTCCCTAGAAAGAATAGAAGTGAATCAATGCCAGTTATTAATCAGGGTATCAGTTATTAAAAAACCCCTTTTTGGGGGACATTTTCTCCGGCCCCGGGAAAGATTCTGTTTCGGTAAAAGAAATTTTCAAATAAAAGAATCGGGCTTTTTTTGACCCAATAAAATAATTCATATAAAAATACTAGCCGTTACCCGCCGGCTTCGAAGTGTATTTTCCTATCATTAAGCAGATGAAACATGTTTGTCAAGCTTCAAGTCTGTTTGTCTATTAGTTCGCAAACGAAAATTTTTTGTTCATAACGCCTTCATAACTCCCCTACCCTGCAATTTTCTTGGAATGCGATTTCCGCAAAATTCGTTTTTAGTGAATCTCTAATCAACAAAAGAAGGGGCCGGGCCCAAATTAAAACCCGTTAAAACCCCCTTTGTTTAAAAAAAAAAAGCTTTGTCTATAACGCCTCTGCAACCACCCCTTAGGAATTGATTTCCGCAGAATTTGAAATCTTTGTTCAATAAAAAAGCAGATATCTGCCAAATTACAAACCTGTTGGTCTATCTCAAAAGCTGGTTTTTTTTTTATCTAAAGGCCGTATCACACGTACACTTAACGAGCACTTTCCAAATTTTAAGTAATTTTACCAATTGCCACAAAGAAGGGGTTTTAACAACTTTTTGCTAGTGAGTTCAAAAAGTTGTTCCAAATAAAAGTTGCTTGAAATGCCAGCCAATGGGGTTCTTCGGCACCCTACATCATAAACAAGATGGTGGCTTCGATTTCGTCAAACACATCAGATATGGCGTATAATATTTTATTGGTGTATAATATTTTAACGGCGTATAATATTTTAAAAATAATGGTGCTCCATTTCTGTTTACGTCCATCAACAAAAGCGCTAGCGAAATAAAAGAAATAATTTTGGATGCTCGTTTGCCAAAGTAGAAATTCGGCGAATAATTTTTCAATGTGGAAATAGAGCGCGGCTGACGTCAGAGTATATCGTTTTGTTTACAGCAACCCTTCACCCACAGATAGGATGAAAAATCTGTCCAAAAAATTGCTCCAAAAATGTACGTCTGATACAGCCTTAACAGACTTTATAGTCTATAACTCTCCTTCTGGTCTATAATTGTATAGTCTATTGCCCTAAGGGTTCTCAAACCAATAAATGGCGCCCCCTTTTTTAATCACAATTTTTTTCGAGCCCCTTATACATTAATAAATTTCTGAAATTTTCCCTTTAAAAATCCTTTTACGCTAAAGCTACAATACACGATCTTAATTATAAACCGTACAAATTAATAACATAAGTATTAAATTTTGTATATGTTACTTTTAAGCAAAAAAAATTAAGTAATAGGATAATTATGATGTTATTTTTCCTTTCTCTAATTTTTAAATTGGAACATATTGCAAAATGCGGTGGCTGCTTAGAAAACAAAATATAGATATCAGCTAAATATGGAAAAAGAACTCAGAGGGTCAATTTCTAAAAAGCTTTGCTCTGCAAGACAAGCCCATGGAAGTCGCTAATACTTATTAAACTTGTTCTTAATTCAGTATTAATAAAATAAGTATTAAATTTTTTTATATATGTTACTCTTGAGTAATATATATTTTAAGTAAATTATATATATATATATATATATATATATATATATATGACTATTTTTTCATTTCATTTCATTTTTAATTCTTTTCATTTTTCATTTTTAATTCTATTCTTTTTCTCATTTTTATATGTATCTCGATTACTCTTTTGTCCTTCATTGTATGATTTTCCTGCTGTCTATGTGTTTGTCGAGTTTATTGTTTGATGTGATCTCTTGTTAGAAGAGAATTGACCTATATATATATATATATATATATATACTTTTAAGTAATAGGTTAATTATGTTATTTTTCTTTCTCTAATTTTTAAATGAAACAGATTGAAGAAATAATATTTAAAGATTTATTTCCCTTCAAGATCCATTTCTAAAAGTACAAATGTCATTATATAAAAAATAGCCTAATCTATGTGTTGCTCTTATCATATCCATTACATCTGGCATTCTCGCGAACGTTCAATGTGAGTCTAGCAACCTAACAGGCGTCTGCATAAAACTATGTAAAAATGCTGTACCTTGTACAATTTATTCAATCTTGGCCGAATCAATTAGCTACCGAATCTCTCTTGAAGTACATTTCATAATTCACGTTAATTGTAATTCACGGTATTAAGTATTTAGGCAGTGGATTAAAGCAAAATCATAGATATATTTTTAAATCACAGCGAGCGTTCGACGATAATAAAGCATCAACAAGTACACAGACGAGGGCAAATTGATAGTAAGTTACGAATGGGTTAGGGATCCATTTCAAAATACTTTTGAAGGGCTCTCAACTGCCGAAAAAGAGATCTTCATAGATTTCACATTCAGTGACGAAATTAAAGGGCAATTTTGTAATAAATCACTCTTTGAATTCTGGATAGAGGTGGATGCTGAATTTTCTGCACTGAAAACAAAAGCATTTCGTATACTATTACTATTTTTAACATCATACCTTTGTGAATCCGGATTTTCTGCAATGACTATTTTGAAGACAAAATATAGATCTGAGCTAAATATCAATTTCTAATTTTTAGCCTTCCTTTGAAAAACTTTGCTCTGCAAGACAAGCCCATGGAAGTCACTGATAATTATTAAACTTGTTCTTATACTGACTGAAGTACCCACTCTTAACACGAGTTTATTTTTTAAAAAAATGATAATACATTATTCTTGATATAATAACTTAATTGTAAGGAGAGTAAAATCAAGTGCATAACAATGTATACAAAAATGTAAAATGATTTATTGAAATGAATACTCATATTATAAACGGTTTTGAATGAACTGTAATTTTAAGCCTCGCAGAATTAGCATTTAGAATAAATGTTAAGTAATAAAAAGAATATAAAAATTCTAATGAATAACAATTGTGTTATTTTTTAATATTTAAAGCGTGAAAGCCCGGGATCAGGTGTGCACTCGATACTAACGTTAATGGTCGCGGGAGTGATGCACCAATTCTTTTTTATAATTATCTTCAATATACAAGAAAAATCACAATTTCAGTGAATAATTTAACTAAGAGAAAATATACTTACCTATTTCAAGGATTTTTCTATTTGTCTTTCATAATTTGAGAAAATATCCAATAAAACTTAACTAAATTGTTCCAAATGTGCGTGACCTTAATAAAGGACACAAATCACAAACACTTTTTGCTAACATTACAGGAAAGTTATTTGCAAGCAAAACTGTCACATTTTGTTCACGTTATTGTAATTTTAATGTTCTTTGATGATCGACAAATATCCTGTTGAACTTTTCTTGCTTGTGTCTTTTGACAGGGTGAAGTGCATTTTGCGGTACACTTATGGCTTCATATTTTCTTGATAAAGTTCTTAATGTAGCTATTGAAAATTTTCCTTTCGTTTCATGTTTATTGCTTTTCTCAAATTTACTTTAGCTAACATGATAAATATGCATTATTCAGCAAGTGTTTCCCTTGTTTGATCAGCTTCAATTTCCTTTCAGAGAGATCACAGATGCCCAATTCTTTTTTTATATTCTGCTCATTTACATTTATAAACCATAATCAGTCGTACAACATCACAATTAAAACCACTAAGTTATTCTTAGGGGAAAATGCAGCATGCTCAAGAAAATATTTTTGAAAAATAGTGGTCGCCGGGAACTCGGTCTAAACAAGTACCTTAAGATTCTAAAAAAACGTTTGCCACTCCCAAAAAAGGAGATATGTTATCAATTCATTTTAGCTCCCATTAAGACTGCCATATTAGAGGATTCTCTGTCAAGGTCATTGGTAACAAATAAACAGTTTTCCCAGAATTAACGATTTTTGTATTATATGTTTCAGTATACTCATAAAAATAAATCTTGGCCAATGAATCCTTCAAAGTGCTCAATATGCTTATCCATGTATCATAAAACTCTTTCACATTGTGAAAAAAAGCGCAACAAAATTATATAATTTACAACTTCCCTAAAAAAAGGGATGCAGGTAACCCTACCATAAGTTCGAAAGCCAGCAAAAGTAATATTTTAGATTAAAAGAAACGTAATAAAAAAATCTCTCATCGTAGGATTACAGCAAAGCAAACAAAAAATTTTTTTTTTATTTAGTTATAGGATCAAAGATAGGTAATGAGCGTTTAAAGTAGAATCTTTTATTTTTGATGACCTTTTTTCACCAGATGATATATATAAATCATATCAATGTAAATCTGTATGTTTTCATTATATCAGAAAGTATTTTTTTTTTCATTCCAGTAAATTAATTTTTTTAACCTTTTATTTTCGATATGCTCGCCCCCCAGGGGGGCGCGCCCCACAGTTTGAGAAACACTGTATTACGCTCACTCGTTGTCTATATCTCCCCTTAGGAGTTGATTTCAGCAAAACTCGTTCTTCGCGGATTTCTACTCAACAGAAGATATATGTTTTCCAAATTTAAAGACTAAATCTAATTGTTCAAAAAGGTAACTTTTGCATAGAGCACCCCGCAACCCTGCATGTGAGTCGATTACAGAAAAACACACGTGCTAATTTGATAACGGGGGTAGTAGCACCAAGTGGTTGTTTATGTTTGCCAACATGGGCGATAAAATTGCAATATGGTTGTTTTGAAACTTCTTTTGTTTGGTGATGTGGTTGCCATGGAGATGACGTTTTTTGTAGTTCATTCTAATTGGGGTTATTTTTGCACACGCTAATCCTGTTAATTTCAGACGATTTTAATTCTAAATACTTCATTCTTATTGGTTTCTTTTTATTACGTGTTCAAAATTTGCATTTCAGACGTTTTTAATTCGAATTCGAAAATGCTATCATTTTCAGTCACCTGCTGCTTTGCTTTGTTTTTCTCCAGAAAATGGACATTTACACAGTAATTGGTGAGTACCAGGATTTTTTTTCCAGGACATATCATGGCTCTTCTTTTAATTTTTTTGGTCCTAAAGGTGTACCCAATTCACACTTTTGGTCAACTTTATTTTTAAAAAATAATGATTATCTTTTCTCGTTCCTTTCCAAAATTTCAAAGATTTCGAACGCGGTCCAATGCGAGAAATGTGACAGCGACATGAAGGTTGCTCCGGACACATCGAAAAAATTGGACGGTCCCATCTTTCGCTGCGGAAATTCGCGCAGCCGCAGTAAGAAATCTATCCGATTCAATTCTTTTTTTTCAGGAAGCAAATTGCCTATTTCAACCATTTTCTTTAATTTATGAATTCTTCCGACGTTCCTCGTTCGCTCAAATTCATAAGGAGCTCGGAATTTATTCGCAGGCTGTTGCCGATTGGCGCAGCTATGCGTCCGATGTGTTAATAGAACATATTGTCGTTAACACAGAGAAGCTTGGGGTTAAAATTGGGAAAAGAAAACATAATAAGGGTCATTTCGTGGAGGGACAGTGGGTTTTGGCGGTGTAGAGCGCGAGACGGGACGCTGCTTCCTGGTTGCAGTTCACGACAGGACTGCAGAAACACTTCTCAGCATTATTGAATTATGGATCGAACCAGGAACAACTGTTATATCGGACCGCTGGAAATCTTACGAAAGGCTGAGCGAAAGAGGCTATCACATCACCTTACAGTTAACCATTCGCTCGAATTCATTGATTCTGAGACCGGCGCTCATACTAATGCTATCGAAGTTACCTGGCGCCACTTCAAAGCTTCCTTGCCTGAATATAATCGAAAAGGAAGATTTGAAGGATATATCGCCAGGTACATGTTCAGGAAAATTTGTTTCGCTCTGAAAGAGGACCCATTCATTAAATTTCTTGACCTTGTTCGCAATATTAATTGGGCTGAATGGAGAATCGTTTCGGGAGGGGGAGTCGAGGAATCGAATTTATAATCCTTTCGTAACATTTTCAACCACTTGCATTGCACTTTTTTAATTTTTAAACCTTTTTTCATTATTACAACCAGTTCAAAAAATGCATTTTTCACACTTCAATCAATTACCTTTCGTAATTATTATAGTCCTCATATTCCTTTCCTTTTGCAAAATAAATAAATAAATCCTGGTACTCATCATATCCCATGCTTTCGTCCACATCCATAAAAGGTAAGTACACTATTTCACTACCTATTTTCACGATTTTCATCAACATTATTCTTTGGTTACATCTAAAATTGTCGGAAATAATGCAATTCAAATTATTTTCCGTCCCGATGCCTAAGCGGACGCCGCCATATTGGATTCCAGTCCAGTTACAGCAAACCCTGCTAGGCGCGATCTCATCGCGCCAAGCAGCGTTACCCCCGTTATCAAATTAGTTCCAAAACACATAGCAGATCTCTACTCAACAGGAACATACTTGCCACATTTCAAGTCTGTAGGTCTAATGTTTCCGGAGATCTTTTCTTTTCTCTATTTTTATTAAAATTTCATTAAGAATTAAAATCAAAATATTAATTAATTTTGTTTATTTAAAGAGCCTTGTGCAATTTATCACTAAATATTTTTCAAAATATCGTTTTAATTTATTTGCAATTTCAGTGAGAGGTTTCAAGCCTTGACGAAAATATTCTTTAACATTTAAAAAAAACAAGTATCATTGATAAAGTACTGAATACCAAGATGATTTTTGTAAGAATTAAAAGAATATTAATTTAATTTTAAATTTTTCATCAGGTTTTTTTTGACGAAAAATGTTATTCATTTATACATATTTAATGATAGTGATAATAATTTTCATCATGTATTGTATAGTAAATGAATTCATTTTGATTCTTAAATAACCATTATTCAGGAATTATCTTTAAAAATATCGGGTATGTTCTAGAACTCTTTGACGATTTGGAACACGATTTAAAATAGCTTCCATTTCAGAAGTATGTTAAAAATATTTCAAAGAGCTATAGTAAATACACACAATGGCGCACACAGTTGGGGGTCACATTCTGATCCCCGCCACCCTGGATTTTTTTCAATTAATTATAATCCTATGTATATAGTACGCAAAGTTGAATTAAATATTCATTGTTAATAATTTATTTTATTAATTAATCCTAATTGTTTATTCAATAGTTTATTTTTACTGTGTTTTGTTCCCAACAATGGACAAAATCCAAAGAATATGTTTGGTGACGTATTGGGTATAATATGAAAATGGTGGACTTTCAACCCTCTCCTCCCTCCTCCTTTTGAAACATTTCTCAGTGTGCCATTGATATTACACTGCTGGCCACCGTAAATGCAACACCAAGAAAGACAAGAGATAGCACAACAAAATTTATTTTGTAGATAACATGTTGACCAAGTATCAAATAATTAAATTTATAGACTTCTGTGAAGTGTGGTTCCTGCCAGAATCAGTAGCCAGAATAGCCACCATTGTTGGAGATCACCACTGCCACTCGCCTCGGCATTGATTCAAAGAGACTTTGGATGTGTTATTGGGGTACAGCAGACCAAGCAGCTTCCACACGTTGCCAAAGTTGATCTGGTGTGACAGCTGGGGGTGTAATCTGGAGCAATCGTTGATCAACCATAGACCACATGTTTTCTATCGGCGAAAGATCCGGAGAGCGAGCCGTCCAGGGAAGCAATTCAATCTGGTGATTGACGAAGATCCTTTGAACAATGCGTGCCACGTGTGGTCACGCATTATCCTGTTGAAATATGGCTGTGGCCAAGCCCTGAAGGAAGGACAACTGGCTCCAACACCTCGGAGATGTAGCGCTGGCTGTTTAAAGTACCGGTAATGCGTACTAGAGGAGTGCGAGAGTGATATCTAATACCGCCCCATACCATAATACCCGGTGAAGGACCAGTGTGGCGGTGCATAACGCAGCTGTTCAGCATCCTCTCTCCACAGTGTCTCCAGACTCGAATCCGACCATTGTGGTGTTGCAGACAGATGCGTGACTCGTCAGTAAACACAACTTCATTCCATTCTGCCGCCCACGTCCTTCTTTCATCGCACCATTGGTGGCAGAGACGTCTGTAGGTCTGCGTCAAGAGCAGACCAAGCAATGGACGTCTTGCGGACAGACCAGTCTGCTGTAAACGGCGTCGAATGGTACGCGCAGACACTGAATGATGCGTTACAGACTCAATGTGCTGTGCTATGGTTTGTGATGTGACTGAGCGATCCGTCACTGCCATGTGCACAATTTACCTGTCCTCACGTGAAGTGGTGCACTGAGGTAGATGCAATCGACCACGTCGGTCCGTTGCACCCTCCTGCATCCAATGGCCACATATCCGCATTACAGTTGTTTGGTTTCGTCCAACACGACTACCGATTTCCTTGAAGATAATCCACAATTTCGGCAGGCCACTATCCTTCCTCTGTCGAACTCGGATACTTGATGAAAAGCTGATCGCTATTTTCTACGAGACATAACTGATTGTTTTTTAAAAAAAACCACAAGAAAAACACAATTGCCAAACTTGAAATCGTCGAAATCTCCAAGCCTTAAATAGCACTTTGAGGTGGCGCCACAGGCGTGCGTGATGAGGGTCTGCGCTGAAATTCTAATCATTTGCATACCTTGACTCCGTTAATGCCTGTTGCAAATTTCAAGTTATTTGCATGCTTCCTTCATGCATTTACAGTGGCCAGCAGTGTAATTATACAAAATTAATCGTAATATATGATGTCAGTAGCTCAGTGTTTCTCAAACTGTGGGGCGCCCTGAGTACGATAAACTAGAGGGGGGCGAGCATATCGAAAATAAAAGATTAAAAAAATTTATTTGCTGGAATGAAGTAAAACAAAATACTCTCTGACATAAAAAAATACACATTTATACTAAATTAATTTATATATATCATCTGCGATATTACGTTATAAAAAATAAAAGCTTCTACTTCAAAATCTCATTAGCTATCTTTGATATTATAACCAAATAAAAAACATTTGATTTGATTTGCTGTAATCCCATGATGAGAGATTTTTTATTACGTTTTCTTTTCAAATTGAAAATACTGCTCTTTCAGAGAAAAAACAAAACCCAGACCCATAATAAAAAAAAAATTAGGGAGATAAAACATTCATCACTGTTATATTATTGAAATATTGTACATTAGCTGTAGGCAGCAGAATGTATTTGTTGCGGTTTGACCTTCGAACTTACTTGTACGGTTAGTTACGTCCCTGCTCTTATGTATTTGTTTTTCATTTAGGGAAGTTGTAAATAAACTATTTCTGCTGCGCTTTTTCCTTGTAAAATATTTTTATGATTTTTGGAAAAGCACAGAGAGCACTTTGAAGGATTACTAGGCCAAGATTTATTTTTATGAGTATTCCCAAACATATAAAGCATAATGAAAAACATTTTACACAATTTTTTTAGAACATCCATATTGCAATAAATACACTTTAAATCCGGGAGCGGTCACGCCAAGCACAGAGTGCACGAAATCGATAATTTTGGCGAAACTGTTTAATTGTTACCAATGGCCCTGACACTATCCTCCTGTTTGACAGTCTTAACATGAACTAAAATATATTTTTCACATATCTCCCTCTTTTTAGGGAGTGCCAACCTTTTTTTTTTCAATCTTAAGGTACTTGTTTTGATTGAGTTCCCGGTGAGATCACTTTTTCCAAAATATTTTCTGTGTTCATCTCATCCCCCCCCATGAATAACTTAGTGATTTTGATTGCCTTATTGTACGACTTATAGTGGTTTGGTAATTGAGCATGATGAGCAGGTAAATATTTGGTAAATGATCAGAATATATATTTATATATATAAGGAAATGGACATCTTTGATCTATATTGAAAGAAGTTAAAACTGTTAAAAAAAGGGATGAACCCCTGCTGAAATAATGCATATTAAAGTAAATTTGGAAAAAAAAACGATGAACATGAAACGAAAGAAAAAATTTTAAATGCTACCAAAAGAACTCCATCAACTAAAGTATGAAGCCATAAGTATCAGGAGACACACTTTGCTTTTCCAAAAACACGCAAGCAAGTAAAATTTCAACATGCTATTTATCGAACATCAAAAGACTGAAAAAATAAAATAACTTGAACAAAATATGACAGTTTTGCCTTCAAATAACATTCCTGTAATGTTAGCGAAAAGTGTCTGTGATTTGTGGTTTTTTTTTAAGGTCACGCACAATTGAAACATTTTAGTACAGTTTTCTTGGATTTTTTCCTAAAATTAGCAAAGATAAATTGAAAAGTATTTGAAAGTAGGTAAGTATATTTTCTCTTAATTAAATTATTCACTGGAATTACGATTTTTACTGTGTACTATAAAAGTAATTATAAAAAAAGGATTGGGGTGACTCGATAACCCCGCCCGAACATTAGTATCGAGTGCGCGCCTGCTCCCAGGTTAAAACAGTTGAAGTCTTTTCGTTTAAATATTAAAAATAATACAATCATGTTTCATCGGAATTTTATATTATTGTTCATTATTTAACATCAATTCTAAATGCGAATTCTGTGAGGCTTAAAATTACAGTTCCTTAAAACTAATTATAATTTGAGCAATATTTTAAAAAAAATCATTTTACATTTTTGTAAACATTGTGGCGCACTTGGCTTTACTTTCCTTACAATTCAGCGATTATATCAATAATGTTTTATTTTCTTATAAATGAACTCGTGCAAAGAGCGGGTACTCCAGCCGGTATACTTTTAATGTATCAGTGTACTACACAGAGTATTTTTTAACTAATTAATTAATACTAAATTAAGAACAAGTTTAATAAGTACGTATTAGCGACTTCTATGGGCTTGTCTTGCAGATCAAAGTTTTTCTAAGGAATCCTTATGATTAGAAATTGACCCTCTGAGCTCTTTTTCTATATTTAGCTGATATGTATATTTTGTCTTCTAAGCAGCCACCGCATTTTGCAATATGTTCCAGTTTAAAAATTAGAGAAAGGAAAAATAACATAATAATTATCCTATTACTTAATATTTTTTTGCTTAAAAGTAACATATACAAAATTTAATACTTATGGTATTAATCTTTACGGTTTATAATAAAGACTGTAGCTTTAGCGTCAAAGTAAATTATTATTGCATTCAGTACATTATTAATGTATAAGGGGGCGCGATAAAAATTGTGATTGAAAAGGGGGGCGCCAGTACTGAAAGTTTGAGAAGCACTGCAGTAGCGGTAAATGAACCTCAGCATTATGACGAAAAATACACATTAGACAAACCAATCATGCAAAAAAATGTCATGATGAAAACAACTATTGCAGAATTCAGTCATATTTCCACTGCTAAAATTGGAGAGAAAACGAGACACAAGAAAAATTTCCAAGCTATGAATAAAATAACTTATTAAAGAAACAAAATACTATAAAAAGTTTCTTGCCATCAGCCACAAAGTTATATATATTGATCTAATTTTGTCATTAAATACAATTTTAGTGTTAATTAATTTGGTGATAAATTTTTAAATTCTCGTTTTGACTTTTTTTGTTAACTCAGAAATATTTTTTTTATTCCTACCAATCCTTGTAATTTAAGTTTCTTTTCAAAACTACCATAGGATAAAGAAAAAATAAGAATTTTGTGTATTATAGTTAATAAATTCCTCATATAAAATTTCAGTTTAATTTATTCAAAAATTTCGTAGTTAATACACCGATAAGTGTGTCTTTTCAGAGAGATTTTTTTCCTTTCATTATTAATAATTGAAATCTCTCATTAATGTGTTAAGAAGACATATCATAAATATATTTTATTGTTTTGCTTCAAAATCATAATAGAGATTTAAAATTTAAATAACAAAGGAATGAAAATACACTTAAAAGTTTAACATGGAAAAAATATTCAAAAATAAAATAAATTGACTAAAAATAAGCTAAAAGGGTAAAATAAGCTGATACTAATTTCTGAACATTATTAGTAAAATAAAATAAATGTACCTGAATTTGTTTAAACTGGCTTGAGAAACGGACATAACTAATAACATAAAATAATAAGTCAATAGTTTGTACCTTCAAACTTCTAATGTGTGTGTGTGAATCTACTGTTGAAACTCTTCCCCAAAAGCTCACGTATCTATGATATTGTCGAAGAACTGATTGTGTCTACATTTATTGATTATTCTGGGCTCCTCTCTGTTTTTTTATTTAACTATTCTATTATTAATTTTAAAAATTCAACGTTATCTTCCATTTTTAACTGCCTAATTCTTTAAATGTATTTATCTTTGATATCGATTAAAAAATGCTAAAAAAAAAAAGAATGAAAAGTCAGCATTTTTTGTTTTGTTTTTAAAAAACATGTTACTAAAAGCAGATATTGACTTGTTAGGGGACACACAGCTAATATATAAAATAATTTATATAAAAGTGGGGTTGAACATGTTTTTTGGCCAACCAACCTTCCCCCTTTATGTAAATAATACTGAGCAAAAACTTATTGAAAGTAATGGATAGGAATATCTAAATCCATTACAAGATAGAGGTAACTTACCTAAAAACTACACTTAAAAATGCACAGCCAATATATATATATAGTAATCTTACTAATCCGTATCTTACTGTACCGGACGCTGCTAAATTCGGAGAGCACTTTGAAATTCTTAATTAATAAATTAAAAATCCTTATGTTTAAAACAGATTTTTTTCGACTTAATACATGTCATTTAAGAAATATAATGATTTTTTCCTATGTTTGTGTTGTTGTTGTTTAATGCCACCTGTCTGACATAGTCAGATCGAGGCCCATGAAATTCATTGTGGCAAGGGGCTAGATGTACGCCTGCCGTTAGGAGTGGATCGAGACAGCGCTAAGGCACCCATATAGTTTATTTTTAATGCAATGCTAGCGCCATCTATTACGCAATATGGAAACTAAAATAATTGAATAGCTAAACTATTTTTATATCGCTGTATTAGTCGAACGATTTTTCCTGAAGTTTTTATTGCATTTTAATTACATTTTGGATAATTTTTACTTTTGGTTTCTTGTTATTTTATTTTTTTGCTTTAATTTGTTAATTGTCTTATTATCTTTCTGATTATTTTAATTAGTTGATTTGTTTTTTAATTTTCTGTAATCAATTTTTTCATACTTTTTGTTTTCTTAAATGGAGACTGAAATGAATGTGCATAGCAGAGACTTAATCTGCTTTTATTTCGTGTCCAAGTCATTTTATCTTTTAATTTTTTCTTCACGCAAAGCAAAAGTGTAGATATTTTAATGAAATTTACATGATTCAATATATTTAGCTTTTTCAGTCACATTTATTTTTTAAAAAACAATAAATTATTTTTCATTAACTAAATTAATTTCCCATTAAACTGGGGTTTGATTTTTTTTAGGTTAATCATGAGATATATTAACAAAACTAAATCATACTTTGGAGAACAAATGGTGCTAGCGTTGCATTAAAAAAAAACTATCTATGTGCATAAGCGCTGTCTCGATCCACTTCTCTGTCGTTGGCTTTAGAAATTCCCGAAGGGAAGGAATGAATATTGCCAGTTACCTTCACTTCCGACAGAGTTGTTAACAGAGGTTAGTCTGGTTTTGGCCAACAAGATCCCTTAATCTGTCAGAGCGCGATTATTTTTATGGATGACCCTCAAGTCTAAGGTGTATCTCAACAATCCTCATAGTCTTCTAGATTTGCAGCAGAACATTTCTGATGAGATGGCAGCAATTTCAGCAGTCCAGCTTTGATTTGCCTTCCCTACTTGCAGATCAGGACTCAAAGGTGACAAGAGATTAATAGTGGTCCTTTTCAACATCTGCTATAAGTAGGTAAGTGAACTATCTCCTTTCGTTTGCCGAGTTTCTTTGTAACTTGGAACTCTGTTCTCCAGGCCAATTTATTTGCCCCTCCTTTTACATATCGTAGAAAAGAATTTCAAAATTAGTAGCATGAAACAATTTTGTTCGTGATTTTCTGAGAGAAGGGTGCGTGCAGTAAGTTGTCATTAATTCATATGTCATTTATTTAGATGTCAGACTGACATTAAAAAAAAATTACATTTAATAAACAAAAAATCTTCATGCTGAAAATAATTTTTGCCTACGTAATATGCCTGTTGAAACTTCTACTTCCACTTCCCTTTTTGTCGGGAGAAACCGCGAACTAAACTCTTAACTGTAACTTTTCCGAAAAGGAACTCTGTGTGTTTTTGTTTCCCATCCAGAAGGCAATCGAAAGCTAGGAGCAACTGCTCCCATCAAACATTTAATGCAGTAATTTAATTGTAACTTTAATTAATCTCTATGCTTTTTATTTAATCATAACATGTAACTACAAATGTCTATTAAGTTTTATATAGTTATTACAGAGACTGATTATTGCTAAAAAATTACGATTATGCTTCTTTTTTTGAGAATTCAAGAAAGACGTATGTTCAGGACCCGAAAGAAACTTGAGTCTAGCTGCGAAGAAAAGGTAAGCCTTTACCTTAATCATTATTTTAATAAGATCTTTGTTGCAGGATATATACTTTAATAATGCTTATATCATTAAAAAAATGAGTTGATCTGAATTCTCTTATTGTAATTATTATTTTCCATTTTGTTTTATTTTGCCGTTTCATTACATGTGTTCTATTACTTATTACATACACATATTATTATTACATTATGTATTTTGGCTTATTGTATTCAAGGTGGTCCCGAATTCAAAGCACAAACTTTAATGGTAGGTACAAGACATTGTAAAAAGCATTTATTGTATAGGAATGTATGGGCGCAAGTGATGCTATGAGACAAAAACACAAAAAATAAGAGTAGAAAGGAAGGCAAAGTGTTGATTGAAAGCGTCGTTGACAAGAGAGAGTAATGTTTACAATAACTGTTCAAAATTGCATCCACTAGTAACGATACATGCTTGACAGCATCGGTGGAGTGATAAGTTCAAAGATGCCAGGTATTTCACACACACGTGCAGCAAATGATATTCAAGCAACTAGATCCTCATCTGAGTCAAGTGGAGTCGCATAAACAATATTTTTCAGATGTCCCCATAAAAAGTAATCGAGTCTCGATAAATCGGGAGATAGGGGTGGCCAAGGGACTAGTCCACCACGCCCAAACCATCGTGCCACAAACATAGCTTTCAGGTAAGTACGCACATCAGTGCTGAAGTGAGCTGACGCCCATTGCTGAAACCATATGTGGTTACGAATGGCGATCGGAACATCCTGCTGCAGTTCTGGTAACGCATGTTCCATAAAATAAGGTAACATTCGCCTTAAATCGCGTTGGTAGTAAGAATAGGTCAATCCAAAAGTCTTTGACAATACTAGCCCACAAATTCACACAGAATCGTTGTTGATACACATATGGTCGCGTTGCATGTAGATTCTCGGTTGCTCACTTATGGGAAATTGTTCGCAATTAAGCCACCCTTTTGTGTAAACGTCGCCTCATGTGTAAATAGCACATGAGCGATGAAGTACGGCTGCAGCACACATTGCTGTGCCACCCACTGGTAGAAGTTCAGGCGGAGAGGGTAGTCTGCCGGATTCAAAGCTTGTACCGCTGAAAATGGAAGGGGTGTAAGTGATTTTCGTTTAACACGCTACAAACGGTCTGATGACTCACTCTTACGTGATGAGCAACAGCTCTTGTAGACTCGAGTGTATTAGACAAAACGTTCAAGATGTTTTCTTCCAGGCTTGGACTTCGTCGACAAGAATCATGTCTGGTAACGTGAAACACCTGTTACAGTTGACGATCTGAAAAATTTTGTGATCCGCCATTCGTAGTTCAGGAAACTGCGCGTCATACATTCCTAGCGCAGCTCTGCCGTTACCATTTGCGCGGCCGTACCAGTAATGCAAGTCTGCTTTCTCGACATACGAAAAGTCCCCCATTGTAGACGTCAGTACGATTGCGAATGGCCCTTTCCCGTACTGAGATGCATCATGTTAAACGGTGGCTAGACATCTACTGCTACCTACCAGTAGCGCAACCAACCGATAACTCCATTTTTCTTTTCTTTTATCTCCCCTGTTTGCGCCTCACCGCGTCACTTGCGGTCATACATTCCCTTTCAATAAATGATTGTTATATATATATGTACAACCTTTTCACTTGGTATCTTATTTTATTTTATTATACTATAATATATATATATATATATATGTGTGTGTGTGATGAATCCCCAACCCTTCAAGTGTCAGTTGGGGTAAAACGTACCAGAACAACTCAACCTGCCTCCCGCATAAGGACTTTGACTTCGGTGAACTTATGAAGAACCACGTGAACGTACGACGTACTGACTCCTAACCGACGCTGAAATAAGACTCGTTTTGTCATGGCTTGGAGTACAGACTGCTTTGCTGAACATTAAAGACAATATGATAAACGGCTGCACGTTGTATTTCTCCTGTCATTCTGAGAATTACTCCAATACATGAAATATATATATATATATCATATTCAATCATTTATTTTCAATAAATGATTGTTATATATATATATAATAAATATATAACATCCTCAGTGGCGCACACAAGGATGGGGGGGCCTGGAGGTCTGGACCCCCCCCAAAGCTCTTGATTTTTTTTCCGATTGATTATAATTCTAAGAATATAGAACGTACAATTTAATTATGTATTTGTTATTAATGATTAATTTTATTAATTAATGCTAGTTATTTATTCAATAATTGGTTTTTTACTGTGTTTTGTTCCCGAAAATCGACAAAATCAAAAGGAGCATGATACAAGAATGGTGAACTTTCGACCCCCTTGAAAAATTCCTGTGTGCGCTACTGAACATCCTGTATATACCCTTAAAGTTTGTACCATGAATTCGGGACTACCCTGTAGGTTATTTTGATTAGTCCGAATGATTTAAAGCTTCAGGTAGATCGATAAATAATGCGTTTCTATCGTATGCATATACCCTCAATCTTAACATAAAAAACACTATCACTTTCAATCATTTAGTGAAACAACTACAATAATTAACGCATTTTTAAAACAAAAAAGCGTACGTATATCTTTTTAATTCAATGGAATTATTAATTCTTGATGAAATTTTTGAAACTAATTTGAAAAGGTGAGAAAATAATTTAATTTTTTAACGCAAAATGTTATTTTTTTTTCAACTATTTTTATTTTTCGATTGAAGCAGAATATATATATTTATAGAAGAATAATAAAATTTTTAGGGAATGAAAATATTGTTACGCGCGCGTTCATCGGGGATCGCGAGAATTTTATACAAATCAGTCGCAAAGAATAAGACTTTAAGAGCGATGGAAATTTACTACCGGAAAAACGATCTTTGAAATACAGGATTCCACAGCAATATTCGCAGAATAAATCTCTTCAACACAGCGCTCAAATACAACTATCAGTGTCTAGAATACAAGTATGGGAAATATTATTCCCAAGCACCATTCGTCCCACTCAACAGCCGAGCTATTTGCAAGTCGACTCTTCACGGTCAAAACAAGACTAACTAATCGCTATAGTCAAAACAAAATTAAATAATAGCTAGTTAACACAAGATTAACTAATCGCAGTCAAAACAAGACTAACTCAGTTTCGGCAAGCGTCTCCCTATTTATATGCCTCAAGGGTTCTTCAAGAAAGATCCGCTTGCGTCAAATTAGTGTATTTCGCCACTAAATTCCAGAATAATCCATAGAGTCACGAACTCGCCGAAAAAGGGTCACCAAGTCGCCAAAAATCATGCCAACTTGGCTCTATCGCCAAGTTCTCATTGAATCGCCATTATAAGATAAGGAACGACATTGCTTGCGAATATTACAATTTTAACATAAAATTAATATAACATAGAGTAATATAAACGTATTACACATCCAAACACATAAATTATTTACACTATTTTTCACAAAATTCGTAACAATATATCGCATTTGAATCAGTCGCTGAAAAGTTATTCATTAAGAACTTTTATTCATCATTTTTTAAATTTATGTGTCATCTTTTGTGTATTCACTTCGAAAAACAAATTCCGAATAAATTACATATTAAAACATAACCTATATCAAATATTAAGGAATATCTCTTATGTTTTTAATAATTATCCGATGAATTTCAAAAAATTACCTGTAATTTCATTTATTTTCAATATAAAATTGCAACAGCTGTTACAAGTTATTTTTAACTTTTGGTCAATATTCTGAATATGGTTATGACATATATCCATACAAAAATCTGTTGCATAATCTTGTCTGTCTCTAAAAATATAATAGTTAACTCCCCTCGAAATAGTTCTTAACTCGAAATAGCCCACTTTATATCCCTGGGTGATACAGAACATTTTATAAGACAATAATTAGCTACAATATACACTAATAAAAAGGATGATATTTAAAGTGTATAACAACGTTTGAAAACTTGATTTTGAAAAAAAAATTGAAAAAAAAAGGGGAAAATTGAAAATAAAATTTTTTTTTTAAAAAAATTTTTAAAATGAAATTTTAAAAATGAAAAAAGTTTAAAACTTTATTTTCAAAAAATTTTCTTTTCAAAAAGGGAAAAAAAAAAAATTGCATTTTTTAAAACTTTTCTTTTATGGGGGTTTTTTAAAAAAATTTTGAAAAATTATATTACAGGGAAAATTCTTTTAGGGGGAACCCCAAAATTTTAAAAATTTTCTTTACATGGAAACCCTTTTTCCGGAACAAAAATTTAATTTTTTCGAAAAACAAACCCCTGGGGAAGGGAAAAAATTTTCAACAAATTTTCTTCTTGAATTTCAAATTTTTTTTCCCCTTTTTTTAAAAATTTTTTTCAAAAAAATTTCAATTTTTCCTTTTTTTAACGCAATTTTGGGGGATTAACAAAATTTTAAAACTGGTTTTATTTTCCCCCAAATTTAAGACTTTAAAATTTTTTTACCCCTTTGGGGCCGGGGAACTAAAAAAAATCTTCGATACCCCCTTTTTTCCCCCAAAATTGGTGGAGTCTGGTGTTCTTAAAACCTAGTCTCCGTTCATTTGTATTTTTGGGATCAGTCTTACTAGAAACTTCGTTTATCGTAGCTCAAAATTGTCAAAATGTAAGGGCTTTTTAGGATCAAAAAAAAAATTTAATTCTTCAGGAAGGGAGATAAAAAAGGGATCACGGGAAAATTTTTTTTCAGTTTTTCTTTTTTCCTTTGTTTTTTTTTTTTTGATGTGGAAAATATATAAAAAAAAAATATATGTTTTTAATTTACAAAAGGGGCGGATTATTACTGTTTTTTAAATATATTAGTGTTTATGAATTTAAAACTTATTTTTAACCCCTTTATAAAAAAATTAAAAAAATGAACCTCTATATAGTGAAATTTCCATATAACGAACTTTTTTTGGGGGGTTTGGGCTTCCCTTTTTATAGAGGTCCAACTGTATTTCCAGTATTACTATAAAATTTTAAAAAATTAACCAGGGGTTTTTTTTTTTTTTCTTCTCTACTCCAATATATTAAAAATATGAATAAAAAAACACCTCTAGATAATGTAATTTTAAAAAATTTTTTTTGTTTTAAACCCTTATTGAAGTCCCAGCAATATATATAGGCAAAGTATTATTATTATAGAAGCATTTTTCATAAAAGGAGAATCTTATAAAATATACAAGTCTTTTTTTTCTCTCTCTCTCTTTTTTAGCCAAAACAATTGCAATTAAATCATTTTTTCTTGTAATAGTATTCTTCAAGCAATTTTGTATGTAGATTCTAATTCAACTCTAACACTAAATATATCAAAAGAATTATCCATTAATAAGTTTTTTCAAAATCATAGTTCAGAACGTATAATCAGTTACCTTACTAATCAAAATTAGGAAATCTACTATTTAAAAACGTGTGACTCTTGTTTTGAAATCCAAACAACGCACATCAAGGTTGTGTTAGAATATATAGATCCATAATATTTGTTTCTGTTACAATGTGGGCTAGTGCAGGTCCATACTAACTTCTCTAATTGATTCCCAAAAACATATAGTAATTTAGAACGGCGAAACAAAAATTAATATTAATTTAAGGAAATTCAATAAAAAAAAATTATAGATATATATTCACGACGAATATAAATATAATTGGGTTATCTAACCAAAGTGCCTTCTAAAACGATCTTAAAAAAATAATGAAAAGCATACACCGTTGTGTTTTATCTTTTATCACGATAAGAAAAACCGCTCTAAACTGCAAAGTAATCCTTTTTTTCTAAAAGGGTCGTTATCGATAATAAAAAAAGGGGGATTCCATTGTAAGCTCAGTTTTATATCACAGTATCTCAAATTTTTTGATGACTATGCTATTCTATTATTATTTGGCATTGTTTGAAATTTATTATTTAAATGGCATTGTTTTGTTTTGTTTTTGCTTAAATAAAAGGAAATAAAAATACGTTCAGTTTCATGCATGAATTACAACGTGGGCTTATGGTTTTATTGTCACCCCCTTTTGGGCCGGGTGTGTTTAGTTCGAACCTATACAGCGAAAACCCGCCCTATAGAAGGGTTGATGCGCTTTTAAAAATCGAAGCTCAAACTTCTCCCCTTTGGTGTGGGGAAAACTGGCTCAAGTGTATTTCGCCTTTACCAAGGATCTAAATACAGATCCGTCACCAATGGCCTTCACACAAGGGGTCTTCAGTGGCCAGAACTCGAACCCATTACACGCTGGATAAGAGTTCGTCCCATAACCACTAGGCTCCCCCAAACTTTTAAAAATTTATAAACTTTGAAGGGTTTTTAAGAATCGATGGGGGGGTTCCGTGGTTTGAAAATGGGGCGTCAATTCATTGAAGGACGTGAAACTGTGCATGATAACGAACAAGGTGGACAGCCATCTCTGATGGCAGCAGGTAATGAAAAGAGATTACGGAGAACAGACTTATAATATTATGATGATACTTTACTTGGAATTTTCTCAAATTTCTAAAACGCTGCTGCACTAGATTGCGCCTGAAAAACTGATATTCCGAAGACCTTCGCTTGGTGTGTACCTCGCAGCAGCAGCAGAGATTGAAACGTTCAAGTCAGTTCTCTAGACCTCTTTGCACGGTACAGCGAAGATGGTGGTGTCTTTTCAAGATGGATCGTCAGTGGTGACCAGACCCGGGTATATCATGTAGCTTCGAAATCCAAAATGCAGTTGATGGAGTGGAGAAACGCGTCATCTCCAGTACAGAGGAAAGGTAAAACACTCACGTGTCACAAATTAAATTGTTCAGTATTTTGGAATCGACACGGTCATGATGATGGATTTCCTGGCACGCGGACAATCAGCGCGCCACGTTATTGCGAGACGTTTAGAAAACTTCGTCGTGCAATACAGAATAAGGGACGGAATTTCGCTCCTTCATGATAATGCACAACCACACGATAACACATTAATGTGTGCAGTGTTTCGAGATCGACACAGCCTTTTGCTGCTTGATTTCGTGGCACGTTATTGTGAGACGCTTAGAGAACTTCATCTCAATACAGAATAATGGTCATGGTACACTTCGGGACGCGGAACTTTTGTTCTTAATGATAATGCACGACCAATTGACCCCGACCACAGCGCGTAACACACCACCCTGCCTTACGATGGAGTTGCGAAGGGAAATATTTGACCAGATCTAGCACAAACTGGCAAGAAGTTTCGGGACGTTGATGAGGTCAATGGTTGCAATCGTTCTTTGACGAAGGCATCCAAAAACTCGCTCTCTACTACGATAAATGCCTGAACACGGGTAGCACCTATGGCGAAAAATAATCTGATCATTATAATTTATTAGTTAATAACCAAACTAAACTCAGAGGTGCAACAACCCATGAAGACCAAAGCCTACTGTGTCCATCTCAGTTTTCATGACCTTGGGCACTGAGATGTATAAGTAGATGTTCCCGGTTAGGTGCTCAGTCTGAAGTGAAACCCTCAGTGTTTAGTTCCCAAGCAAGCTTGAAACTCCTTTATCGACCTACTGAAGGAAGGAAAGGCTGTCGACCTTGCCCAGCCAGGGGTTTTACTTAATAAAAGTTTGTACTAAAATATGTTTTTGTGTGTGTGTGTGTTTTGATAAGCGAAACGTACTTTCTGGATTACCATTTGTAATTGTGTAATGTGCATTTTGGGGCGTGACAAATTTCTTTTAGGATGTGAAAGGGCATGCTTTTTTTTTGTCTTATTCCAACGAGTGCTTTATTTCTCGATACCCAAAATACTCATAGATTTATAAAAAAAAAAAAAAAACCATATCTGTATATAATCGATTTTTTTGGGAAAAAAAAAAAAATGCTCGGCACCCTTTTTTGTTGCTAATGCCACCGTCGCGTGTCAGATGGGGCCCCAAAAATTCATCATGGCGAGTGGCTAGATGTTCACCTGTCGTTGGGCGTAGCCTTCAGCATTTTACTAGTGATAGTATGATTTAGCTCGGTTCCACCCCAATTTTGAGGGATAGTACCGGGGGAGGATCAGGGGTCTCCCAACTCTCATCTCTGCCACCAACCTCACGAGAGGACTTGCGGCTCGACGGCTGTTTAGAGTATCCCCATGCCACGAAGCCACTATATGTTTACAAATATCCATATCTTCATCGGGATTCGAACCCAGGCCCTACGGCACAGCAGTCAGCGTCACTAACCACTATACCGGATGGGCGACTCGGGCATCCTACAGGCGCATAATGCAGTTTACTAAATTAACCAAACCCCGCAAAAAAAAAAAAAAGAAAAAAATCCCACATAAACATAAAGACAAACCTTAAGCGGGGGCAATGTAGGAAACTAAAATATCAGCATTGGAATCGTCACTTTTCACCACGGTTGAAAAAGATAAGGATCCCAGACGATATACTATATGATACTACTCTAATTTCTTATATTATTTATAACACAATAGATTGAGCACAAATTTTTTCTTTCCTTCAAATAATGTTGAAACGCTTATGAAATGAGAAATTGAGGCAAATAAAGTCTGATAAATATGTTATTTCCAAACATATTTGTGTTATTTTTCTTTTTTTTGCTATTTTTTTAAAAGTTTTAAACCTGCAATGTAAAATTTTCGGGGGGAAACTTGCCTAAATTTTGAAGGGGATGTCTTCAACCGATTGAGCTGGAAATTTTTGTATACACGTTTAGTTTGGATGACAATGCCTGTTTTACCATTTATTTTGGGGATATCGAATTAGTTAAAAAGATATTAATTAAAGTAATTTGTTCGGGTGGAATCTTGCAACTCAATTTTGAAGCGTGTCTTCAACCGATTGAACTAAAATTTTGTATACACGTTTATTTTGGGATGAAAATTCTGCGACCATTTATATTCCGATATCGAATTAGAAAAAAGATTTTAAATTTAAAAAACCCTTTACCCCTGTTAGTTTTTTTATTCTGCCGAGCAGCTTATCGGATTGAGTTTAAAAATTTCCGATTTTTCCACCTTTTTAAAAAAAAAAAAAAAAATCTTATTCTTTTATTAAACTGAGACAAAAAATTTAAATTTCATAATCGGAAACACGTTTATTTCGCCACGATACGGTATAATTTTTTTAAAAAATATTTTTTTTCTATTTTTTCGATTTTCAAAAAGGTAAAAACGATGGTTTCCATGAAAATGATTTCTAAATCGTTCCGTATGAATTTTTTTTTTTTGTGTTAAAGATTCGATTTTCTGCACTAAGAAAGTTCAGGTATTTCTCTTTTATAGAATCAGTCATTTAAAAAATAAAATGCCAAAAACTTTTTTTTTTACAATTATTCAAAAAATACTCAAATTTTTAATAAAACATTTAAAAACTTCGTCATTTTTAAATATAATCGCACAAAACATTTTTGTTTTGTTTGTAGAATAGCATTATCCAAATCCTGAAAGATTGAAAAAAACTGGTTTAAAATTACGGATTTAAAAAATTTGTTTGTGTTTTTCGTTTTTAATATAGTATTATAGTAAAAGCAGAAAAAAAAAAAAGTTTTAATATTTTGATTAGTTTTTCTTTGTCCAATGTTGTTTTGGTCTTTGGGGGTATCCCCCCTTTTCCTCATGTTGCTGCCCGAGTGAAATATCTATCACATGAACGTAGCCTGGCGGGAAAGAAGACTGAGTACACCTGAGCTAGGCTGTTCAAAATTAACCGGCAAACGACCTTGCAACAATGATGCGTTGAATGAGATGAACAGACTGAGAACCCTGTCCAGCGATAAAAAAGTAAATTTTGGGAAAAAATTTTTTTCAAGTTTTTTTTAAATGCTCGGGTAAATAAACTTTTCTTTTTTCTTTTTTTATCACAACGTCATTCCTTTATGATATGCTTGTCGCGAGATTTACCTTTTAGATGAACAAGCAAATTAAATAACTTGATCTGATTGATTTTAATTTTTTAAAATTTTCCAACAAGGGAAGTAGAGATTAAATCTCGGACAAGCATATTATATATTTTAATGACGTTAAAATAGCAAAAAAAAAATTTTAAAAGAAAAGTTTATTTTGTTCTTTTTCGAGCATTTAAATAAAAAATTTTTTTTTTAAAAAGTTTTTTTACAACTTATGTTTTCTTAAGATGACTAAGCAAACGGTTTTTAAAAATTAAAAAAAAAATTTTCGA
>BMAV01021581.1:16495-45395 GCA_019973955.1 Trichonephila inaurata madagascariensis
TTAGCATGCTTCGAGGAAAAACATCTTTGTGTTGGCAGTCTACTTAAGTTTTATGAAACCTTCTACTTCAGAATATCTTCGGTTTGCGAATTTGTATTCCTGTTATCTAAGATTTTATCGAGCATTTCTTTTTCTCTAAATTATTATTTACTTTCGTTTCCGGTCTCGACTAAAAATAAGTTATATGTGAAATTATATCCCGACTTACGCGAATTCTATTTACCCGGTATCACTTAGTCCCACCAAACGCGTTTGGGGTATTACTGTACTGTAGAAAGATATTGTGATGTCAAAGAACTACTCTTAAATAAATAAAAAAAAAAAATGTAAAATAAGTTGAGTTGGTCAAGGAAAAATAAAAACAGCGCTTTGTAGGTAAAGTTAATAGGATTTACACTCAGGATAATCAAATTATTACAAGTGTATTATTTCAATCATTTTTCGCCTATTGTTCTATTCGAATCGAAAGTGAATCAATCGCTTGAAGTCATCACACTTCAGCAGTGCTGTCAAACCGGTTCCAGAGCGCATCCAAAGATGGCGCTTCTCCAAAAAGTAGACGATCAATAAATTTGATTCTATTTCCTCAAGACCTTGTTTCCCCTAAAGAGCTCTTAAATTAAGGATATCTTTTATTAAATAAAATAGCAACAAAATTGCAACATGCAATTCGCATCGATTAATTCCCTGAATCAAATACATTAGTCTACTTCTTTTGTTTTTTAAATTGTTCTTTTTTTCAAATTCGAATTCTGTCAGAATTTTTAAAGATTCGCTTTTGTTTGAAAAGAAATTTTGCTTTTAAATGGATTTAGTTTCTGAAGAAGCTTTTCTCTATTTCGTTGCGTTGTTTTTGTTAGATTATATTTCACCAACAGTAATTTCTTTATTATTACTTGTTTTTTATATTCTCATTCTATTCTTTTTTGGTTTATTTCTCAATTTTAACATCATTCCACTTCTAAAAACATCCTAAATTTCTGTTCTTATTGAAAAACCGCAATGAGAGAGGGATTATTTAGAAACTGAAAATTATGAATGAATAATGCCAGTTATTTTCGATTCATACGAAAACATATTACAATATAATCCATTTTATTCATAGATAAAGTGTTTGGAAAAATGAGCGAGAATGCGACCAGAGTATGTTGCTATTATAACGCAACAGAAATGACTCAAGTGGCTGGCTTAAATCAAATTACTTGCTTAACTAGTTCAAGAGCAATTCATTCCAGTATCGATGCTTGAATTGTTTATTAAAATTAAACCGTTGTTTCAGTTAAATAACCGCCATTGGAATACAAAAGAAAAGGGGGAAAAATCATATTTTGTACCAGTTTTATTTATTATTTGTCAAATGCATGATTTGTGAGAAGTGTTACGTCAGTTATTTTGAAATCAAATTGGGAGTGTTACGCACTTCTAAACTCTGAAAAACTATTACACTGAAATGGATTTTAATTTTATGTTAATATATACAGTGAGATAACACAAAGGCCTTGAGATAACAGATTGAATCATTCAGAACTAGAATCAAGTGACAAGGACGAGATTTCAACAAATTGCCACATCATGATACAAGAGAACACTGAGCAATATCTTTAACTTTTAAGCCCTGGTGTGGCAAATTCCTGTATCAAAATTTCTTCAGGGCCCTTTTTAGATATGAGAATCATATTAGTGGGACGGTAGTTACACACATTGGGGCACCTGTAGCTTTGGAAGCCCCGTATCATAGATACGGTGGTAGCTACGCCCCTGTATTTAAGCAGCCTTCAACGGAACCTAGATTCAATAAAATTGTGCAAAAAAAAAAAAAAAAACAGTGGCGTAACATACAACCACGCATCGCAGTGGACCCGAGGCTTATGTTATTTTATGGTTCTGCAATCCTTTGTAATATCCGGCTTGGGGGCTGTAATATTCTCCGTTACGCCACTGGGTTGTAAATACAGCTTTTTTCATATGTTCCAGTAAAACATTGTATCAAATTTTTGAATAGCAAATGGATAAATTGCCATTGTATAACAATCATTTTTAGCATCTATAAGAAACTGCTATGCTATTTTTAATTGGAAAGATGGTGGCCATTTTGTAACGGAGATGCTGCCTATTCAAAATATATTGAACTTCTTTAATTCCAATTGATTCTTCTTTTTGTCATTTTTCTTCGCGTCATTACATTCTTCTTTCCTCCCCGCACGTATAATTCAATTATCTATTTCTACTTTACGCTTTTGAATCGGTCTTAAAACCCGTGACAGGTTTCAAATAATTAAACTAACAGAACTTTTTAACAACGTACTTAAGTGAGTTTTGTTTCTCAAAGAAACAGGTAAGGCTGACAAACATAAAAAACAAGTAATATAAAAAAATATTTTTAAGTCATTTCCTACTTAGATCAACAAAGAAAAATTTTGCTTAAGCTACTTTTTGTTGAATAATTACAATTAATATAAATATGTATATACATATGACAGAATCACAAGATTAAGTGGTAATAAATTTTTAATAATCATCATTAAAGTATCGTATTGTCATCCAAAACTATCGCCTATATAAAATTTCAGTTTAACTGAATACTTTAACACGTGAGAATAAAACCTTTTCACAAGTTTTGACACAAGTCGCCAAAAATGATGGCAACGTGGTTGTATTTGTAATTCTTTAAATAATTAGTTTTAATCAAATAATTTTAATTAATTATTATTATATTATAGTATTGTCATCCAAAATAATCCTGTATATGAAATTTCAGCTCAATTGAGTGCTTTAAAATGTATTTTATTATAACGATTGAAAATTCCACCAAGATAAATATATAAATATATAGAGATTGTGAGCTAATAGTAGGAATTGTGAAAAAGGAAATGAGATACATGCATTTCATACATTGTAAGCATTTGTAAAAGTCATCAGGCCCTAATACCTCGCTAAAAATTATGACATCTTTCTTTTTTTTTTAATTGCATTTACGCATTGTTATTTTATGTTGATTGAAGTGATTTGTGTTTATGCAACATAAGAATATATATGCTCTTTTATTTTACTATTGTGTTTTATAAAAACTGTGCAGTTAAAAGCATTCCATCGTTCTGAAAATATTAAGAATCACTGCAATGAATCTACGATAGATGGTATGTTGAGGAACTGAGCAATTTAAATGGAACTGAGCTCCAAAATTCCTCGTGTGGTTGATAGGGAACATATCACCTCATCTTCCTTACTTAATTAAGATTTGTCACCAACAAACATTGCGTGCTCTAGTACAACATTACTTTTAACTTAACCGAATCAAAAATCGATCTTCCCCGGCTCTGTGTGTGTGTGTGATTTACTTTAAATTTCCCTGAAGGAGTAAGATCCTATTGTTGAACCAATTAAACTAACTGTCAATTTCTGTTTTAAGAAACTTGTTTACTAAACTCAGTAGAAATATTTAAGTAATTATTTTGCCCTCATCGATTAAATCGTACTTGAAGTTTGTATATATGCGCGGACTCATGGCTTGAATGCTGAATGACTCTATTATATAAGAAATGACTCTCTGCATTAATTTATAGTAGTAATTGAGAACACCTAATCACATAATTTTGTAGAAAGAAAATCGTTCACATAACTCCGCTTAAATCGTCATTTTAGGAAAAAAATTAGATTAGAGACACTATTTCGTATTGCAATACTATATGTAGTATATATTGCATGTATATATATATTGTTCTATTTAAATTTCTTTTCATACTACTTAAACTATACAGTAGTTGTAGATATTGCGGAGGCTGAAAATTCTCTTCTATATTATTATCGTCTGCTTTTATTCAATAATTCATTGTAACTCTAATTTATCCGATTCCTTAATTTATTTTATGAATCGTCTGTTGTTAAAGTTTTGTTTAAATTGACATCGTTTGTTATTATTCTAAAAATGTGAGTTCAGTCGGAGAAAAGAGTAATAAAGTCTAACCAACGTTGGTTTGAGCTATATATATTTTTAATTTCTGTATATTTTTTAGATATTATCATTCATCTTGAGATTTGACGTTATAAGAATAAAAAGTGTCTGTGGAACAAACTTTGACTGCTATTACTCACACAGTGGATGTGAGTTTCGAGTAATTGATATCGATTGGTTAAACCGAAACTTATTTTAACCCAAACCAGTAAAGGTAAGCCATCACATAATTTTTTGAATGAATGTGATCTCATCTAAATAAATTATTTGTATTGATTAGGGAATAAAAGCATTTTTGTTAAGTCTTTTTTTCCAATTTCAAAAACTGTTGCAAAATAATGTATTATTTTCTTAAGCAATATCACAGATGTTAACAATATGTAACTTGGGAATATCAACAAAAATTTGTAGTTTCGGTGAGATAAATAACATATTGTCTTATTATTTTAGATATAAGTTTTTGTAAAGATTTAAATACAAATCTGTTAACAAAATACAATACAATACATTTTTTTTTTTCTGAACCTCTGATTATTCTTTATAATTTTTATAAAAACATAAATGCAAAATTTGCAAAGCTTTGAATGAAATCTCAGGGAAATACAGGTATAATGTATAACTAATGATAGATTCAAAGGTAAAGTTGAGAAAAATGAATCTCAGAATTTAAAATTCATAATAAAGTTCTCAAATTTTTCATTAGTTAATTTCAAGAACTTTTGTGTGTTCCTTTCGGGCTTTAACAACGACAGATGTAGAGAAGTAGGCAGAAACTGAAAAATTAGTCACTTCCGGTCTCGAGATCAACTTCCGGGTAACTTTCTTTCTTAGCGGGAAGTAAAATAAAAACTATGCTTTGAAGAAAGTCTACTCTATAAGAGAAGTTCAGAAATCCTAAATTATTATTTTGTGAAAAATATAATGAATTTATGAGTGTGTAATTCGTTAATAGGACACTTACATATAATTATTTAAAACTAAATAGAAACTGTGTGAGGTTGAGTAGTAGCAATGTTTTGTACTGCTAATACTAGCTGTAACTTTATAATGCATTTGGCAAAAGTTTCCTGATTTTATTCGTGCATCCCCCCCGTTAATTTTCGGAGAGAAGGTGCCATGATTTAATAAACATTTCCTCAACCCTAACTACATCAATAGTATTTTTGTTTTGAAAAGTTCAATTAAATAATGAAAAATTGATTTGAACAAGCGCCATTCTTGGCCTAGGGTATTTAAGGCTTAGGTCTTCTTTGGACTCCATCTCAAATTGACTCTTTTCCTGTGTTATTTCATTTATAGCTTGTTTCTTCTCACTGTGAGTTAATTTTATTTTATAACACTTAATTAACTGGTTTTATTTAAAATCAAAGAATTATACAACCCCTATGACTATAATATGACTACAAGAGGATAAGTTTTAAGCAAGCTTCTAGATTGTATAAATTGAAGTAACCGGTAATTCAGTGTTATCAATTAAGAATTGGGTCTTTTTTAAATTTTATATAACCAAGGTAATTTACAGATCTATTTAGATACCTTTTTTTTTCTCTAATTTTCTCCAAAATAGTCATCAAGATGCAAAATGTTAATTCGGGAATTATATTTTAGGAAATCTATTTGTATTTTATTGTTGTGCGTTGATAAAAAGAAGTCACTTTTTTTCAAACATATATTTGTGAACAAACGTCTTCAAACAGATGTAAACAACAAACCAAAAGAAAAATAAAAACCAAGAATTATTTTAGTATTACAAATTTAGCGCCATCTTTATAAAAATAGAACGAAGATTATTAAACCAATGTGCACTTTCTTTTTTCAAACCAATATCTTTATTTAGTATTTTTTTTTCTAATGATATTTGAATAAAAACAAAAATTCCGATGATACGCGACGATGACTCCTGCCTTTTTTTAAGCAAGCTTTCAATAAATAACGAAAAACATATGCTTCTGTTTCATATGCCACAAAATATATTTTTACTGCCCGCTAGAGCAAGCTACAATAGATTATTAGTAATGCATTTCGTAATTACATCAAAGCTCTTTTTCAGTATAATTTTAATTTTCTCATCTGTTAAGGCTGTCTTCGGTACGAGAGCTCTAACTAAACGTGAAGCACATTTTCAGACAGAAAAATGACCCAATTTCCATGGAAATTTGCAATATTATAACTCGTACCTCTGTTAACAATATAGAGTTTTTAAAAATTATAAAATATTCCGTGAATACTTTTTTTTTGTTTTAATACGTGAAGGCAAAGCCCATTTAACATTTCGGTATAGGATAAAAAATGCGAAACACATTTTATACCAGGAAAAATGAATCAACTCGGTTAAAAATGGGATAACCCTACTTAAAGAGTTAGCTCCTTTTATAGAAGCTTATAATGATTATATAATACCGGATGTGATTTGATTCAAGATGGTGCATCATTGTTTCGAAAAGGAAGTTGCACTCGCCTCATTTGGATTCGATGGGGGTCGAATGGACGCCTTGAAACTGTTCATTCAGCATATACAATGCTTTTTAGTATCC
The DNA here is from genome assembly GCA_019973955.1 of Trichonephila inaurata madagascariensis. NCBI lineage: Eukaryota > Metazoa > Arthropoda > Arachnida > Araneae > Nephilidae > Trichonephila > Trichonephila inaurata. The sequence continues at coordinate 22,982 of BMAV01021581.1, forward strand.
CATTGAGGAAGAAAAGACTTCCCGTGTAAGGGTTTTGTTTTTTTGTTGTTATCTAGAGGATTGAACGTGCTAAATTTTGACAATGTATTTAGAAACATGACATTCAAATTTATTTAGCTACTTAAAGTTTGTAGAGCAAAAAAAAATCTTGTTGCAATACACACAGCACACAAAATACTTGTATAACATAATTAAGTACCCCAAGAAACACACCTAAATATAGGCATAATTAAAAAAAAAAACATTTTTTTTAATCAAATCTTGAAATTTTACGTTTTAGTAAAAGAGGGATTGTGTGTGTGCCAAGTAATGGCCCACGAAGAGTTTTCTTATGACCAATCAAGACTGTAAGAAAAACCAAATAGACAGAAAGTGTTGGGAACAATTTTTTTTTTTTTTTTTGGCATGAAGATCAACAAAAATAAATATAGATACAAGCTGTGCGACATTAACTTAAAGGCTGTGGTGAGAATTTCAACAAGCATTCTCACTTCTGATTTAAAAAAAAAGAAAAAGTCCCAGTGTGGTAGCCCTCTATCCCCCATCCATAAAGAAGGTTTCCGTTTTTACCTCAATCGACCCTAAAGGGTGTGTTGTGAGGGCTTAAAGGGCGTTACAGGTAAATCCTGTTTTTGTACTAATAGACACACAGACTTGAAATTTAACCCCGGCGCGTTCCTTTCATAGAGCAGAGAACAAAAGAGGTTTTGCGAAAATCGACTCACAAAGGGCGTTGCAAGGGCTTAAGGGCCGTTACAGATAAATTTTCTTTTTAGACCTACAGACTTGACAGACATTTTGTAAGCAAGTTCCTTTCATGGAGTAGTGATTCACTACAAAAGGCGATTTGCAGAAATTGCTCCCCCCCCCCAAGGAGTGTTGGAGGGTTTGAGGGGCGTTATAGATATATAATTGCATTCATTAAAAAAAATATTTTACATTTTTCGTTTTATACCGTGTTTTACTCCCTACACAATTCTGCTATTAAATTAAAAATATATATAGTTTTTCTTTTTTTTAAATTAATCCATGTGAAGAACGGATATTTCAGCTTGTGTTAAATAAATCTTTTTAAAAAATACCAATTCAAAAAAATCCCTAATTACTCTACCTGCTAATGTCATTTTTATTCTTTCCTTGTAGTGATTGATAAATATACGATTATTGTTTCCATCTAAAAGAATTCTTTATCCTACTTTCGAGGTGAATTATTATTTGCAATCGAAATAGCCTTTCTGAGATGTATATGTACTCGTATTCAGTCAAATGATCATTTCTGATAGCAGATACCGTAAAGGTCAATGTTTTTCTTTTATCTGTCTTTTTAAGTAAAACTTTTTCGCAACGTAGAAGCTTCAGGTGCCTTATTATCTTCTCTAAGCTTTTTCAAAAACATACACAAAAAGAAAAAAAACCCCTTCCATTTACAAAATTGAGTTATTTTTAACATTATTTTTAAATGGGTATTTTTTTAAAAACCAAACACATAAAAGAAAGTTGCCAAAGCCAAAATATGCTGCAACAGGAAAGACGCGTTTACTCGATGAAAAGATAAGTTATATGACAGCTGAAAATGACAAAGCTTCTTTAACGTTTACGTCACAAAAATATGTGTTCCGGAAAAAAGCTGAAAGGCTCTCTTCTGAAGTGCTCCAGTCTTTATCCCCAGTTAACATAATCCTGTTTCACGTTAGCTGCTTCCAATATAAACGTTTCTTTCTATGGTAGAAATGCTTTCTTTTTAGCACACCTTCTTTATTGAAATCCGATTTATTATCGTTTGCTATAACAAATATTCTTTTTTTAAATGCTTATTTAAGCTTATTAGTAGTTTCTTTTTGGTGTTGTACAATATCAAATAGATTTATAAAATAATGTTTCATATTTCTTTTGCAAATTAATTTGTGAACGATAAAATAACAGTTATTTTTAATTACATTTTCAGCTCACTGGTCATTTTTATAAAAAGTAAAAATCAGTTTAAATCTTGAACTTATCCCAGAAAATAACGAAGAAGGATTACAGTTTAAACTTTAAATTAGGAAAACTATTATTTTATTACTTTTGTTCTTTTTCAATTAACTGGTACAGGAATTCTAACAGCGAAATGTGCTTGTTAATGCTAATTATTTCGCCAGATTTTCGAATACTTTTGAAGTTATTCCAGTGCCCATTTTTGTTTTGCGTTGCTAAATATAAACAACATAAATTCAATTGCTCCTCGTTCAATTCAATATAAAATAATCTTTTTTATCATTAAGTCCCTAAAGAACAAAAAAATAAAGAGAATTTATACATAAGAAACTATTTACTCGGTACTTATTAAAAACTATAAAGAAAAACGAATTATTTTTTTATTTCGATTTATTCAGAATTTTCCAATTTAAGTTTATAATAAAATTAATATTTTTATGAGCTTTGATCTGGAAACGTTAAAAAAAAATAATAATGAAACAACATAGTTTCTGTTTAAAAGATATTAATACTTTTGTGATTATTTATGTAGTTATACAATTGGCCGATCTTTCGTTTTGTGCTCAGGTATTCGAAATGGAGTAAATTTACCTACTTTGACTTCATGAAAAAATAAAAAAACAGAATTAATATACAGAAAATAACATTTTTAATGTAATTGGAGAACTTAAAAAATTTAGAATACAGTTGTGGTACAAATTTTCATTTGTAGAAACACGTGAGCATAATAATAATAATAACTTTTTCCTCACTTCCCATCTAAATACCTTTTATTTATAGTTACAAATTCCACTTTCAAAAATTATGTTATTCCGAAGGAAGTTGAAAGTACAAATAATCATATTTTACCTTTGACAATAACTAAAATATTATGAAATTTAAAAAAAGGACAATTTTAAGTAGTTCAAGTCTCTTGTGTGCTCTTGAGTACCAGGTTCTCATTTTGTAACAAAATTCATGCTGCTTTGCGAGAACGTGTCATTTTCTTAAAAAACATAACATTAAAAAAGAAATTTTTTCAAAACCACCGTGGAATTTTTTTCAAAGTTATTTTTACTGTTACTTTCAATTTCATTTTTTCACCTTTTAATTCATTTTTTTTTTAATATTAACTTCTGCTGTGCTTTTTATTCTTTAATGTTAATTTTGAAATTTGTTATTCTTAGGCATATTAGAGGATCACAATGTACTGTTAAAAGAATCATTTCTTTTAAATAAAAGTATACTAAAATTCCAAACTTTTGTCGAGAGTAGTAAAAACATTTGTTGAAAAACAAAAAGAGTTAGTTGTTTGGTAAAAATGTTTTGATATAATCAAACGATATTTTCATGAAACTTTCTTGTTTGAAAAAAGTTTAGCAACTTTTGACACAGCTAATTCTTTTCTATTTTTTAAAAAGTATTATTTCTTTATTTTGAAAACTAATATTCCTTTTATTACAGAGAATCGGACAAAATTAAGATTTAAAAATATGGTAAAAAAGCATAGAGGAAATTCTTTTAATAAAATATATTAGTTGTTTTAGAAAAATGCTATACCAAGCAATATAATACAAATTTTTAATTTATATATTTTTTAATCCAAAAATTATTTCATGCTCACTATAGTTTATTTATCATTGAAATAAGAACATAATTATATAATTATTCTTTATTTAAGTAAATATTCTTCCGTTTTCTATATTTGTGAAGTTTCTCATGGCAGCCAGTTTCTACTAACAAATCTTTGTTAAAAATAAAAAATAAATTTGAGTTTTCCTGCATATGCAAATAAAGAGTTCTTAGCTTACACTATGTCTAACGGCGACAAACACTCACAGGAAAAATAACGTAAGATAATGAAAATTCACAAACCATTGTGCCACATAATGAAGGCCTATGCATGCTAAATATGTCATGACGTACGAGTAATTTGCACTTATTTGAGAGATGTAGATGAGGAGGTACCACTTCAAATTTCGATCTCTGCAACAGTCATAAGACCTTTGTTCAAAATAAAATATGCCATCTGTATTTAGGTGGAAAAAAATATATATTCATATATGTATGAATAAAATAAACTTAAAGAAAAAGTAGCAATTTTTGTGAGCGCGGCAAGCGCTGATAAGTATCTTAAAATTTATTCGAATTTCATCTCTCTGCTTCACATCGCATCTGGTTCTAAAATATTTTAAAAAATTTACTGACCAATGTAAATTTGATTTCTTTATTTTTCCTACGATTTGCCCAACAAATCAAGAAAATTGATCTCATCAATCAATTATTCGAACATTTGGCTGAAACTGTGTTTAAAAATCGATTAGAATCTGCAGAATCAACCGTTAAATGAGGAAGCGAATGCGGAAGATTGTGTCAAGTGTCAACTGTACCCACTCAATTAACTTAAATGAAACGTTTATGACGTATATCCGGTGTGGCGGATTGGTAAATGATATAAAGGACTCTCAAGAATATTAGTATAAGAAATGGTATTTTAAAAGTTGAAACGTGTAAGATGTATATTACTAAAATTAAATAGATACATATACATTGGTTCTGCCAAATTTTCGAATCTATAAACGTTTTCCGGAATTATCTCCAAAATTAATTTTTCTATAATGTTATTCATGGCAACAATGTCTCAAATGAAACGCATCAAATTTGATTGACGACTTGGATACATCTGTCACTGGAGCCTTACCATTGAAATTATCCATGTCAGTTGTCTTCAAACTGAGTTCCACGGAACCCTGGGGATCAACGAGCCATGCCCAGGGATCCACGAGTCACAAAAAATCGAAAAGAAAATCAAAAATGTGTATATAAGCAAAATGGATTCATGTTCTCTTTGAATTTTGTATATATAGCCCCGCAAGTATCTAAAACTCATTCCATTCATTATAAAATTAAAATTTTATTTATACATTGTAATTTTATTTTGTGGTACTTTTTTAGCTTTTATCATGATATTATATAAAAGAATATTATACAACTTTTTTTTCTTTATATGTAATAGTATGAATATTCTATTGTTTACTATCCCGGGTTCAATGAAATAATTTTATACTCGTTGGTTAGCACAATGTCTTTCAAAACTAAATAGTTTTCTAATGGAAAATGCACCTTTTTGCATTTGTGGAAAACAACACCTATTTTGAAGGTATCTGAACAGCATATCAACATTGATGTTAAAATCTAAATTTAAGCAAGAACAGCTTCTCTAAATTTTAAATTGCAAATTCATGCAACATTCATAATATTTCACACACAGCTACAAGCATTTTAATGCCATTCAGAACGTGTTTAACTGAAATATATTTCTCAACGTGAGTGGCTACAGTTACAAAGTATAAAAATAAATTAAATTCAGAATAAGTAATGCGATTGCATTTAATCTCAACAGACATAAACTTCGACAGTTTGCGTAAAAAAATGCAAGCACATATCCCAGTTACTAAATGTAATGCACGGGTAAGTGACACTTGGTTTATAAATTAATATTATTAATGAGTATATATTAAAATTACATTAAAATTTTCAATAACAAATACAATTCATTTCTTAATTGTCGTTACATAAAGTACCTATAACATGTAGATCTACTTTATATATTATTTTAAGACATATTCTTCTAGGTGTGTATGCACAGGGATTCCTCGAAAACACCTTAAAATTCTAAGGCAAAATAAACATTAAGTCGATCGCGGTCGACATGTGGACCGCCAAGACATTTCGGGATTACCGCCTGAAGATTGGCAGTTAGTAAATGTATACCAAAATATTCAAGATTGGCTGATAATATGCAGACTAAGTCTTCTGAGTACAACTATAAGCATTAACTTTGAATGAAAATGTTTTATTCAATTCCTACTATTAACTCACACTCTCTATATATTTATTTATTTATTTGTTTATTTATTTATTTATCTTGGTGGAATTTTCAATCGTTAATAAAATACATTTTAAAGCTCTCAATTGAGCTGAAATTTTATATACATGATTATTTTGGATGACAATACAGTAATCTAATTATAATTAATAAAAATTAATTGATTAAAACTAATTATTCAAAGAATTACAAATACATCCACATTGGCGGCTTAGCGACCATTTTGGCGACTTGTGTTAAAACTTGAAAAGGTTTTTTTTTCTCACGTTTTAAAGCATTCAGTTGAACTGAAATTTTCTATACACGATTGTTTTGGATGACAAGGCGATACTTTAATGATAATGAATAAAAATTAATGACCACTTAATGTTGTGATTCTGTCATATGTATATACATAATTATATTCATTGTAACTTTTTAATAAAAAGTGGCTAAAATAAAAATTTTCTTTGATCTAAGTAGGAATTGACATAATTTTTTTTTATATTACTTGTTTTTTTTAATGTATTTTGGTTTCGTAACAAATGCATCTTTTGATATTATTATATTTGTCGGTATTATTATTATGTTTGTATCTCGCGTTTTGGGCTGTCTTTTAAAAGTTCAAGTTTAATTTATTGTTATTTATTATTTTTTTTTGGGGGGGAGGAGTATTTTTTTTATTTATGTAGGTAAGTACGTATTACGTATTTATTTTTAATTTATAATAAATATTGTAGACCTTTTTCTTTGCTCACCACACCTCGCCACTGGGTGGACCACAACTGCCTGAAAAAATCAGAAGTAGCCCCAGCCCTGGAAAAGTTTGCCCGCCCCTGTTCTAAGGGTTCCGCGAGCCGAAAAAGTTTGAAGACCTATGATCAACATTAAGAAAGGAAAATAAAATATTCTAAATTATCACAGTCATTTTAAATCTGTATTTCTTGTACAATATTTCCGATTCAATTAAAAAATATTGCTGGCTAGTGAAAAGAGTAGATTGTACCAAGATGCAACTAAAAGAAAAGAGCTAGCAATAAAGGAAGTGAAACCCGTGCAGGGGAGCAAAACAATACAAAAAAGAATTCGCCCCGCATCCTGCCGTAACCTAGCAACGGACCACTCGACGATTTAATTTTTATGAATCCGCTCGCGGAGCGGCATTCACATGACATTCTTTTTTCGAAACGTGCCGCTCTTGTCACGTGGGAAAAATAATAAACTACCCGATTCCGAGCTCCACTTCTTGTTTCTCAAGCTCTAAAGATGAATCAAGAACTCGGTTGTATTCACATTTTACAAGTCTTCACTGTTTTGATGATTTTTTGCGGTTTCATTTTTCGAATGTTCTTTATTTGAGTGTTTTCGTTTGTAATGCTTGTTTAGTGTGTTTTATTCCCGATTTGTCTCAAGTTAGATTTTTGTTTTTAAGTTGATGTAAAATTCTTTTTCTCAGTTAAATGTCAATTAAAAAATATACTTTTATTTGGGTAACGTTGTTCTGTAATTTACCCAAAGTTCGAAGTTATAGTGTTTTCGCGTTTGAAGTAATAAATTTTATGTAGAAGACCGTAGAATATTACTAAATAAAATTGACCAGTTACATCTCGTTACAAATTAAAGTGCTTTTTTGTTTTTCTTTTTAGCTATGTTTCCCCATCCTTGTGTGTACGCCTCTGCTCTCTGCTGATATTTATTGTTGCCTCAACACACAAACCGTAAATTAAATATTCTCATTTAAAAGGTATCAGACTACTTGCAACAATTTTTTTTAAAAAAAAATAGAGATACGGGGATTTTTTTGTGGTTTTTAGATTTATGTAGCACATTTAAAAAAAATATGCTAAATTTAAGAAAAGAAAATTAAATTATATTATTGCTAAAATGGGAAAAAAATTGGTAAAAATTTACAAAAGAAAAAAAAATTTACATAAATGGGGTCCATTCAGTACGAAAAGGTAATGAACAAATTTTCGATTTCGATGTGTTTTTTTGGTATTTATTTTTGAAATGGACTTCAGGATAAGAGATATTTTAATTTTTACAAAAACTAGCGCACTTTGCCTTTGTTATTATATGAAATTGCTTAAAAAAAACAGTGATTATATTCACATAAGAGACTGTAAATTTTGTAATAAAACAATGATTGATAAATATGAAGGTTAAAATACTTCTACTATTATACAGCACATACCCCAAAAATTTCAGTTAATTATTTTCAAAACTTCTCGAGCAATCGCTGTCCCCATTTGAGCATGTTAAAAAAGCACATTTCCAGTAAAACGCAATTTAAAGTATGACACCTTGCTTTAAGTAGTGGCATTTGCTCTTACTAAAATACTTGTAGTTTCAGTTCTTGTGAACGGAAAATAATAAACTGTATTTTTATAAAGATAATAAGATGACCTATAAAATAAAATCATAAAAAAATGTCAATTTTTGGTGAAATTCTCAATTTTAGGGTAGTCGGATACCTCGATACACAAGATCCCAACAATAAAATAAGCACACATTTTAGTTCATCAGTTTTGTTTTTAATAATATTTTTTTATAATATAATTTTTTTTTTTTGTGATTATATGAATTATTTTTAAGCCTAATGAAGGGAATAAAAGTATGCATGGATAGAAAAAATAAAATCTTCTCTGAGTTTCTATACAGTATTTCCTAAAAATAATTAAAATATTTTATTTGCCTGATGTTTTTAAAGAAAGAGTATACATATCTACGCATAGATCAGAGCTTCTCAACGTGGGGCCTACGCCCCACAAAGGGGAATGTGATTCTTAAAGGAGGGCAATTTAAAAAAAGACTCATTTGGAGCATAATATTGCCAATTATAAAAATTATTTTCACTGCTTGGTAGTGTAATATGAGTAAAATTGTAATAAAAATAATAAATATTTGTCCTCGTGACGATAAAAAATAATTTTTTCTAACACAATCGCATTATTTGTTTTGAATGGAACGAAATAATTAACGCTGGGATCTAAGTTTCTGCAGTGTTTTTCAACATTGTTCATTATTAATCGTTGAAGTGTTAATTAAAAAAAAACATGTGTAAAAATGTTACAAAAGTCCCGTTGCTTTAAAAAAAATACATAAATTGAGTAAATATTACTGATATATGAATGGTAAGTAAATTTGTGACGTCTCTCGCGTCTTTCTGCTAACATAACTCCTATGTTCTTTGACGGCCACGATTAATGGCAAAACTTTTCCAACCCAATACCAAGAAGATAAACAAAGATATTATGCAAATGAGATATACTATAAAAGGATAGAAGCTTTGATGATAAGAGATAGCGCGGCAAGCTTAGAGATAGTTTAGTGTGGAATCATTCTGATCGTTAGTGCGGCTAGTTTAAAGATAGCTTAGTGTGTAGTCTTGCAGATCAAGAGTTAGCAGTCCGATAGCTTTAGAAGGAATAGAAGTCTAGATAAAGAAGTTGGAATCATCGTATATAAAGTTTATAGATATCATTCTCTAGGTAAAGGAAGGAGAACTGAAAAAGGTAATATTTGATATAAGTAATTAGATGAATAGGATTATTAATGATAATTGAGATAAAGGATCTAGTTGCGTGATCTGACTTAAATACACGGTTTAATTTGGGCGTTAACTCTCACTTTAATTAAAATTGTCAAATTAGAATTTAAGTAATATAAGTTATTCTTAATAAAAGTTGTATTAAGAATTATTATGTCTCATCATTTTGATAATCCCACACCTCTAGCTTACGCGGAACCGGCACGACATGGTCATCACAGGATGGCTATGTCGCAAATTCAGTTGGTAATTTTTATTAATTTCATTATTAGAAGCATTGTTTTCCTGAAACAATCAAGCGTAACAATCTCACAATTTTTTTTTTATTATTTCCGTTTTCCATTGTAAATTTTGAAAATTTACTTATAATGTAATAATAATATTTTTTTAGTAATTTCCTAAATCCTATAAGATTCATTTATGTACACACACACACACACACATATATATATATATACACCTAAATATGTTTAGAGAGAGACATAAGAATATTCAAAAGGCTTACGGGTTCATAGTGAAAAAAGTTTGGGAAACACTGATATAGATGCATATAATTAATATGCAAAAAAATGTTTTTTATAACCAATTAATTTATTTGACTGCCTATTTTCTTAGGCCGGTGAACATATTATTTTCACACATTCATTAGAACAGACAATTACTTTTTATAGTATGATATTAAATACATTTATAAATTTCAAAGAGAAGATTTATATGCTTATAGAAAAAATATTATTTTTCCTCTTCGAATTCGTATTTTAGTAAATGCGATGGTAAAATATCTTTTTCTTTTTTTACTTCGGAAAAATTATTATTTTAAATTCAAAAAAAATCTTACTGGATAAAAAAATTAAGGATATTCTCGTACAGATAAAAATGTTATTATTGTAATAAATATATATTATTTAATTTAATAACGTAACATTTATGTTAAAACATGATACGAAGATATTTTTATCCTAGCTTGTTTTTTTGAAGCATTGGAAATAGGATCAAAGATAAATAACAGATAAGATAAAAATTCTGTATGGTATTCAAACAATTCTCTTCTGTTTTCTAGACTGTAAAAAATATTTTTTTTAAAAAAAAATCTTTTTTTTTTTTTTAAATAAAATTTTCTTTTCTTCATTACATTTTGTCTGAATCAATCTGAGATGGACAGGGTACTTACATAACTCTAATTATTAGTAAAATTAAATTGATTTTTTTACGCTTTTATTTATTATTTGTTAATTTTCTCTATTTTATTTCAGATGACAAAATAAAAAACTGTTTAACAGTATAAGTATTTAAATTATCTGAATAGAGTGAATACATCTTTTAAAATTAAAATATATTATCTGTTTTAATTCTCTTATCTAACCGTCAAATATTCACTGCACATAAAAGTATGTTTCAAAGGTTAAAATGTAATATATATTATGACAAATACACCATTTCATTTTCCTAATATTGCTGGGGAAAAAACTCATTATTTAAAATGATTAAATTGCCTCAAACTTTTTCTCTTCCATCTCGATTGTAATATTTTTCAATTTATCCGTGTGAGAAGTACTGGCATACCGGCTAATTAACTAAAAAATAGTAAAAACCTACATTGCAATTAATCTTTTTTTTTCTCACCTCTTTTTTAATCCAATTTGTTCAAAATTAAATAATCTCGTCATTAATTTATACGGTTAAAATATTCTTTCATAAAATTTGTCAAAATTAAGTTTGAGATATACAAAATAACTTTCGAAATGTAAAATCTCCAAGTTAGGCCGGAAATGAAATTCACGATTTTTACACGTATACCTCTACTTTTCGCACATAATCGTGAAGCCATACTTGTGCTTTCAAAAGCATGCAAAGGGAAATAATAAACTCGTTTGAAACTATTTTAAAAAATCGTCTGCCGGAACATATCGCTGCCACATGGCTCAACTACACCTGCTTCCGTTCGAAGCGATCACCTGCTCGCCGGATCTTCTGTCATTTCAGAGATCCTAACTTTAAATATTTTGTTCGTATTTTTTCCACTTAAAAAAACAATATTTTTACAAAAGAAGTGTTTTGTTCTTAAAAATTTTAATGTTACAAGTGGCAAATTCGATATAAAGACTTTTTTTTGACGAACTTTTGAGACTAAGTAGCGAATATTCTTCATTTTATTTGTTTTCGTTAATGGGTAGCATTTTCATATTTAGTAGAAATGAGAATTTCAACTATCAAATACGAACTTTTATCCTGATTACAGACCAATAATAATGACTTTCAAACAAAATGTCTAAATTTTGAAATAATATTAAAACATAAAGTAATTACTACTAATATTTTTAATAAAAGAGAATTGAACTTCAATGGGAAAGTGGGGACAATGGGACAGATGTATCAGTATTCAGAAATGTTATAAATTACGATATACAACGCAACAAATTTCTAGTTTCAAAAAATTCAGAAAAAATAATAAATAATAACATTAGATAATGTATAGATCAAAAACACCCAATTTTATAAACATTATTTTATTAATAGTTATCTGTATAAGGAAAGTCTATATATAAATTGTACGGCATAAATTATTTTAAATAATTAGTAGTAATCAAGCTATTATTAAACATTTTATAGTAAATATTCAAATTTCCAAGTATTACCTATTTTTAATTACCTACACATTCAATTCATAGATGGCGTATCAGTAGTTTTTATAAAGTAATAATATTTTCCAATAAAATTTTTGTTTTTAACCTCAGTATGCTATAGTGTAGACAAATACGAAAATCTTCTTTGTGTCACTCCTAAAATTTTAGATCTAACTTAATTTACATAGTTTATAATTATTTTTGTAAAAATAATTTAATATTTCTATACTACAATTCGTTGAGTATTTTAAATTTGACAATATTGCTCATTAATTCATCGTCATCTATGAATTTTTGATTGCATTCTTAGGTAAGCTACCTTTTTTTCTTATCATGGGTTTTGTACTTCTATCCATTATTTTCATTAGGATTTCACTCAGTATTATGACCAGAAAGGGGGAAGGTTGGTAAGCCACAAAATGGTCAAATTCCACTTTTATATAAAATTAAAAGCTGTCCTCAGATAGCATTGTTTATAACACTGCAATATCCATCTTTTTATGTTTCCAGTATGTGGGGGTGGCGCAACGTACACCCCCGCAACCCCCACAATGCCAGGGGGTCCAGGGACTCTAGGAGGCCCAAAGCTTGACTGACACAAAGTACGTATTTGGGCTTGGAGCCCAAAATCTGAGTTTGCAAGGGGGCCCTAATATTCTCCGTTACACCACTGCTTGGACACCAAGATCTCCATTTTTTTCGCCAATCAAACATGTGTGGGACATTGCCATTGGTAATGGTCCATTGCAGAACATGTATGAGACATTTCAGATTTCGTTACCTGAAAATGTCACAGATCTGGTACAATACTAGATAAATGCCTGGCAAAAAGTTTCGCAGGATGAAGTTAGGAATCATTATCACTCCATCATCCATGGCATGACAGCCCAAAATGGGTAAAGCCTTTTGTACCAGACGTTTCCAAACCCATCTATTTGCAATAAAATTTCCTCCAAAACTTAGTTTTAAGGAACAAATAATCGTTGCCTACTGCATTTATTCATCGAAATCTGGGTCTTCATTTTCCGTCTAGTGTTACCACTCCTTGCATCTATCTTATCCTTAAATGTTGCATCATTTTATTCTATATTTTGTTTTGTCTTCTACTTTCTTTAAGACATCTATGTTCCTTTTCCGATGTTGGTTTATGTATTTATGGTTTTAAAAAAAAGCAGTGTCGATTTTAGCTCATTTCGGGCCCTCGGCGCAGAAAATCTACGGGTCCCCTTCGCACTGGTGGATCGAAATTTATTACCAGAAAACCTGGTTAAGTCCAGCTTATCCGGGCCCTTTCGTACCCTTCCGGGCCTCTAACCGCCCACCCCAAGTGCCCAATGGATAATCCAGCATTGCTCCTTTGTAATTAACAGGGGTGTAGCTACCACCGAATCAATGATACGAGGCCTCCAAGCTACAGGGGCCCCAACATGTGTAACTACAGTCCAACTAACTGTTCTCATATCTAAAAAGGGCCCCCGGAGGAATTTTGATACAGGGCCTCCTCAGAATTAGTTGCGCCAGTGATAATTAACTCTCTTTTTAAATATAGAAGACGTATCAGTTGAGCATTTATAATGGCTGAAGCGAATTTCATTTGAAAAATATCGAATCTCGATTTAAGTTTGGCCTTTAGTTCGTCAACTGTCTTAATTACGCCTAGAATTTATTTCGTCCTTTCATATTATTTAATAATTGTTATTTTATTCAGGAACAATGATTCTCAATCTTTTTTGTTTTTGTTTTGTTGCGGTACACTTTTAACAAATTCAAAATTTGGCGGCACACTAACAATAAAATAAGTTTAAGAGTTTTACTTATCTTTAATACACTCGCTCTTCCATCTATCCACGAAAGAATAAGTTAAATGTACCACGAATACCTTTAGCTTATTTCTATAAAATGGTTGAATGATTTGATTTCGGATTTTAATTTTTTTTTCTCAGAGTATAATTAATAATTTTAAAAAGATTTGGCTGTACACAAAAGTGACGCGGCACAGAGGTTGAGAATCACTATTTTAGAGGAAACAACTTTTTAAATATACATTCATTAAAATGAATTGTTTCAATAAAAGAACTGTTTATTTCTTAGACTGTCTCATGAGAGAGTGTTCAGTTTTCGAGAAAGGTAAATCTCAAAAAAAATTACCACTTCATCTTGCCTTTAAATCAATGATTCACAACCCCTGTGCCCGCGGCACTCTTGTGTCCCGCCAAATCTTTTTTAAATTATTAATTATACTCTGAGAAAAAAGTAATATCCGGTACTGAATCATTCGGCCGTTTTAAAGAAATAAATTATGGGTATTCCTGTTATATTTAGCTTATCCTAATGTGGATAAATGGATATAAAAAAATATTTAATGAGTTTGTAATCCATTTGTGATACGGAAACATTTGCATATGAATTAACTTTAAATGAAGAAGAAAAAGCTATTTTCCCTTTCTAGTAATCAAAATTTAATTTCAAAGCATTCGGAAGGGTTATTTAATTAATTTTGGATTAAAATTAGGCGCGATTATTTTATAATAGTAAAAAATGCTTTATAATATTGTCACAATTTTATACATCTTATTTGCTTGAATTCGAATTTTCAGCATTAACAATGAAAAAAACAGAGTGTGTGTGTGCTTATGACCACACGATAGAAGTGATAACTTCAAATATTGTAATGTTATTTCAGGGATTAGTTAGATGATTAAAAAACAACGGAATATTTGTATTGTCATATAAAATTATTTACTCATACTCATAAAGTAATATTTTTTGCGAGATATACAATCATATTTTAAGAAGGAAACAATAGGTTTATCGTAGCTGAAATACTTTATAAATACTTTAGATTCAAAATTATTTACATATCTAAAAAAAAAATACTCCGTCAAGCGTTGTTTCGTACTTTGTCGTGCTTCCATTTGGATCATTTGACATAATTAAACTGAATTTTTATTTTAAAAAATCTACTAAAGGCTTTGATTTGTCTTTTGAAAAATCTACATTAAAATCCCCACTTAAAATAATAGGCATTTTGTTCAGAAGAGTTGATCCGGCTTCAGTACAGTCAATTAAATTTTTGTGAATGAATTCGATAATTTTCTCTACACTTTGATTTGTTGAAAAATAAATAGTAACCATTAGAATCATTTGTCCATTTTCTGCTCTAAATTTCGCTGCGCACATTTCTCCGATACATGATTCATTAAACTCAAATGATTCAGTAGTATGTGATGCTACATCCATTTCTGAAGCGATATAAGTTGTCGTATCTCCATTATTTTTATACATAGCAACTCCTCCGTGATTGTGTCTTTGGAATTTAGCAATACAATAAAAAATTAGAACCTTCTATGTTTTCTTCTTTAGTTATCGAAGTTTCCGTTAAAAGTAATATAGTTACATGTTGCATGACACTGTCATTGAGATCCAAAGCATGTGCACGTAAACTTTGACAATTCACAAAGAATATATTGATACTCCCTTTTTTTATGGAAATGAAGTTTGTGAAGATATCTGTGATTGTTTTAAGTTTGTTTTGTGATAACCTTTTAAATTCATTTTGAGATCTCTGAGAGATGTAGATTTTCTTAGGATGGAAGAATTTTGGATCGGAATTTTCCGTAACAATGTAAAGTCCTTCAAGACTTGTTGCTCATGATAACGCAACATATACCAATTGTTGAGAATGTGTTTTCTCATAATTATAACAAGTATTACAAGACTTTACACTTTTATGGAAAATTCCGATCCATTGTAACGAACGTTACAAATCCGAGCGTAACAATGCTTGGCTTTTTAAAACGCATCATTCAGGTTCATTCTCCAGCAAAACGTGCCTAAAGAAGTTATCACTTCAAAAAAAAAAAAAAAGATTGAGACTCTTTAAAATGTAGTCAACGAAATGAGAGTGGTATTATAATTTTTATGACCGAATATAAACGAAATTATCAATCATCAAGCTCAAACTTCGCATTAAATGTATTCTTATAATTAATTTGTTTGTTATCACCCAATAAACATATTGTTGCCTTTGTCGTACATATTATTTGATTAAACATTGGAAATTATTATCAAAAACAATTACACATAATGTATCATAGAGATAAGTAGAATTCTTTTAAAATTATTTTATTGTTAGTGGGCGGATATTGTTATATTTTGATATTGTTAAAAGTATACCGCAACAAAAAAGGTTGAGAATCACTGCTTTAAATATAAAGGCAAAATTTGGAAAAATTACAGAAGAAAATATTTCTCTATTAGAGCAGCGATAAGATGTATATAGTAACATGATACTCTCCAGTGAAATTAAATATGATTGGCTGGAAAATTTTTTTGTCTAAAAATTGTTCTTATTCTTTAATCTTAAACGAAGATAATTATCTTTTATGAGGTATCATATCTCCTTCCGTAATTGAAAGAGTCTAACGAGTTAATTTTCAGAAGTATTATATGAACACATACCATAATGAGTCACCCGGTTTATATTACACATCATTTTCAGAGAATCTAGTATAATATTTATTTCACATAGCGATCGGATCGATTGAGCGGTGAAGCAGTACTATATCAGATTCCGTCATGATTATCCAGAGTAATGGCCAAATTTAGCAACCATTAGGTGAAAGAAGATATATTTGATACGCGTAATAACAATAATGAAAGGGGTTAGAAGCTTGAAATATTTTGTGCAGTAACTGTTTGAAATTGAAAGATTCGATGTAAATGGATATTTTGATTAAAGTTTAATGAATAGTCCGTTTCCTTTAACTGACTTCTTTGTATTCCATAACTTCAAAGATGTTTGTGAGAAATTGTGAAAAATTCTATTCTTCTAAGAAAACTAGTACAGTGGGTGATCGGTTAACGAGCGCATTCACGAAAGATTTTTGTGTTCGGATAACGAACACTTTCAAGAAAGATTTTTTGTGTTTGTACAACAAACACATATTCGGATAATGAACAAAACGAATTCTAACGAACACTTCTCTGCTCTGAAAAAAAAAATAATAATATTAAACATTTGTTATCATTTTGCATACAAAATAAGATCACTGAAAGGAGAAATGTTTAAAGCATGCTTAGTATTGATAATTACTAAATGAAACTTGAATTAACAATGAATTTAAAGGTCATTCAATAATTATTATTATGGCTAAAATCAATACACACTTGAATACTTGAATTTCAATATGAATATCAATATTTTCTGACAGCTGATAAGTTATGGACGAGGGGATTTGCTGACATGGCAAATAAATTAAGCGAATTCTTAATTTTTTCAAACAGTACAGACTATAAAATATAAAGGTGCCGATGACGCGCTACCTCCATAAAAATACGTGAAATATGAGTAACGGACTAAAAATCGTTTTTCACCTCTCCTGAATTATGTTGCTTACCTATTAAACTTCAAAGTTCTATTAAAAAAAATTCAAATAGAATATTCATACAAATTAGACCATCAGTTTCGGTTTTGATTTCATTTTCTTAGGGTCTCCAGAACGAATTAATCGATTTCACGTAGGTGAATCGATGATCGGTTAACGAACAGTTCGGATAGCGAACATAGTCTTGGAACGGATTATGTTCGTTAACCGATCACCCACTGTACCATAAAAAAATTCTTTTAAAGTCAATTCCTACTTAGGTCAACAAAGAAACATTTTATTTAAGTTACTTTTATTAAACAATTACAATTAATATAAATATGTATATACGTATGACCGAATCACAATATTAAGTAGCGAAATAGAAAGCGATTTTCCTTGCAATTTTCCATTCTCTTTATATGGTATTGGACTATTAATTTTGTTTGTTAATATTTATTCATCCATAAATCACATTCTTAAAAATTAGGCCATCCCAGGTAGGATTCGAACTCACGACCTTTTTATTAGAAGTCCAATGCTCTTACAGGGACATAACGAACGATTTTTATAGTTATATATGGCGTTGGACTATTACTTTCGTTTGTTACTATTTATTCATTAATTAAATTAAATTAATGAATTAATATGTGAAAAAACTGCATTAACATCAAGTGTCATCCACTACAAGTTTAAAAAATGTATTTGAACTTAAGTGGAGGAATAAAATGTATTTTGTTAATGATTAAAATTTTTAACAAGATATATATATATATATATTATAATGAATATATATAGGGAAAGTGTGAACTAATAGTAGGAATTGTGAAAAAAATCACATCTCTAAAATGTATATTTATTGAACCATGGCTAGGCGAGGAGGACGGTTGACACAACAACTCCCCAAACTTCCATACCACGCCAAACGGGGGGACATTGAGCCTCGACAGATTTAACGTAGATCAGCCCTTCCATACGACGGGTCTTTAGTGGCACGAGAACACCTACTCACGATTCAACAACGAAAGCCACTAATTTTCGACCATGAACATTGGATTACCGTAGTCATGTGTTACTTTAGTGCAGTGTTGATAAACAATCAAACAATTACAAGTCTAAATATGTTCGGATCGAACCAAAAGTTAGAGCCCTGATTTCACAAAAGGAAACCTGCCAAGCAGAGGAGCTGATGAATGTTAAATCTGTCGAGGCTTAATGTCCTAACTTTGTGGCGTTGTGGATGTTTGACGAGTGGGGGGTGTCAGCTTGCTTGTCTTTTTCGTTACTCTTGACTGTTAAAAGTAAATTTTCCATTGATTTCAATTTTTTTTCCCCATTTTTGGAACTTATATTTTATCTTAAACTACATATTTATTTTTCTTTTCTGTACTCCAATCCAGAGGTCGCCAAAGTGGTGGTCCACGGACCACTAATGGTTGACGAGAAAATTTCGCTGGTCCCCAAAAAAATTTGGAATATACTTACTCATGTTTAAGATATCCGACTACCCTAAAATCATAATTTTTTTCAAAAATTGACAAATTTTTCTTATGATTTTATTTTATAGGACATATTATTATCTTAATAAAAATACCAAGTTTTTTATTTTCCATTCACTAGAATAAAAACTACAGGTGTTTTAGTGAAAGCAGATGCCATAACTTTAGACAAGATGTCAAACTTTAAAATACGTTTTAATCGAAATGTGTCTTTTTCGAAAAGCTCAAACGGGGACGGCGATAGCTCAAAAAAAGTTTTTAAAATAACTTGCTGAAATTTTTTGTGTATCTTCTGTATATAACAGTGGGAGTGTTTTGACCTTCAGATTTATCAATCACTGTTTTATTACAAAATTTACAGCCCTTTATGTGTATATAAACACTGATTTTTAAGCAATTTCATATAATCACTAAGATAAAGTGTTATAATTTTTGTAAAAATTAAAATATCTCTTATCCTGAAGGTCATTTCAAACATGAATAACAAAGTAACACATTAAAATCGAAAAATTGAGAATTTGTTCATAAAATTTTTGTACAGAGCGGGGCCCCGTTTATGTAATTTTTTGTACATTTTCACCAGTTTTTTTCCATTTTAATAATAATAATTTTTTTTTTCTGTTTTCAGTTTTAGGATATTTTTCTTAAAATATACTAAATAAATCTGAAAATCACAAAAAAATCCCCAAATCTCCATTTTTTCAAAAAAAGTTGTCGTAAATAGTCGGATACCTTAAGTTATGTTTTAAAATGCATTGAAACATAATTTAATTTATAACAAACAATACGTGAAAAGTTATAAAAATCGCTACTTCATAGAATAACGAACGCTACGGTAAACAAATCGTACTGCTGTAGCTTCCATTGTTTCAGCTACATGTTTTATCTCGTTTCGTTTCGCACTCTTTTAATGTTCGCTCTCCTCTATGTCGCATATGTACATCAGTTGAAGCATTTAAAGGTGATCTTACGAACGTAGTGAGTTCAATATAAGATGTATTCAATATATATTTGATCTCAGCATGAAATAAATGCAGAGTTCCCCGTCTTGCAGTAACAACATAG
The DNA here is from genome assembly GCA_019973955.1 of Trichonephila inaurata madagascariensis. Classification (NCBI taxonomy): domain Eukaryota; kingdom Metazoa; phylum Arthropoda; class Arachnida; order Araneae; family Nephilidae; genus Trichonephila; species Trichonephila inaurata. The sequence continues at coordinate 42,907 of BMAV01021581.1, forward strand.
GATCCAAATATCCATAATCTTATTTCAAGTAATCAGGAATATTCTTCACACTAGGAATGTATAATGCTAAAAATTTAATAAACCATTTTTTAATTGTTTTGTTTTTACAGTTTTTGTTTATTTTATTTTGGTTTATTAATAAAGCTTTCATAATTTGGTTACAATTAATAGCTACATTTATTAACTAGGTACATTTTATTAACTAGTTTCTTACATCACAATTTTTTTATAAATACATTTAACACTTAAAACATCCTATTAGTGGTCCGCGGGACTTAAATTATGAATTTACTGGTCCGTGATGTCAAAAAGTTTGGCGACCGCTGCTCCAATCTATCATTTCTGTTCCCTGATTTGACTCTTATGTATCAGTAACAGTAGAGCACACAAAATTTTTTCAAGGGAAGAGGGGGTTTCCACGGTCGAAAGTCCACCATTTTGGTATTATGCTCCTATAAGCCGCCCAACATATTCTTTGCACATTTGATTTTGTCAATTTTCGGGAACAAAAACAATACAAAATTAATTATTGAATAAATAATCAATATTAATTAATAAAAGTAATTATTAATAACAAATATACATAATTAAATTTTACGTAATATATACATAGGATTATAACCCATCGAAAAAATAAAATCAAGGGCTATAGGGGGTGTCCGGACCCCTAGGTCACTCCCTTTGTGTGCGCCACTGATCAGTAACATATGTTTTATTTCCATTTATTCTTAGTAATTGATTCGTATGTTTCTGTGGAATATAATTAATATAGTAGAATCTCGAAAATCAGTCTAATGTGGCCTGAAGGGAGATGGAGTCTGTGAAAATGCCAGGTTATCGAGAAGGGGATTAAAAAAAGAGTGAGTACGAGTGTTTCTATAGAAAATTTAGTACTACACGTATGTATTATTTGCTTGAGAATTCAACAAAACAAAAAACTGCCCCAAAGCATTTAAACAAAGTAAAAGTGTGTACTTTATGATAGCATAGAGCATTTAATACATGAAAATAAAAATTAATGAATACATGTTATAATACACCTGAGAAAAATACTTTATAAAAGCATAAAGCTGTCTATAATGAAAATTAAGTATCCAACTTTGCAAAAACTTGCAAAAATTTTTTTAAAGAAATGCACAATTTCCTGTGATCTTCCGTACTGCACTCGGCGTTTGGCTGCTTCATCACGAAGGAACAGTAAGTCCATTATCGATGCACCTTGTTCAAAATACTGAAAGGCAGTTTCGACAGCCTTTAATCCCTCTCTAGATGATATTTTAAGGAGTTAGCACGATGTCCTCAGTGTTAACGTCTTCATCATTTTCTAGCAGTTTTTCATTAACTGTGACAGCAGCAAAAATTTCTGTATTGGATATAATTGTAATGTCCCGCTCAGCATCGCTCTGGAACGACCTTGAACAGGTCTGCACATAAGGTTTTTTCGACCAACAGGTGTGTGGCCGAGCTATCTGGACTACCGGGTTATCGAGTGCCGTTTTCGAGACTCTAGTCCTGAATGTTTTCGGTGACGGTGATTCATATTTTGAAAAACAGAAAGGAAAAAGATATTAACAGGAAGTATTGGCGTCATTCAAATGATTAATCTTTCTCGTCGTATTTTATATCAATTTTATTACTTTTTTTATGTTTAGTATTTATTTTTGTACCAACTGTATACGTATACCGAAAATATCAAATTTGTACGTAATTTTTTTTTTCTTTCATCGTTCCTTTGTACTTCGCAACCTTGTGAGAAAAAACTTAATACTTCCTTTTTAAGTAAATTTTGTTTAAATTTGCCTATTAACTTCTAAAAAAAAAATTTTTTTTTTTAAAGGAAATACTTTTGTTCAATAAAGGCTAACTGCTGGGTGGTTGTCCCCAGGGGGTCCGATTTGTAGCTCTAAGCCAGGGGTACTCAACCTTTTTCCCGCCGGGCTACATATATATGACTGGCATTTCACGCGGACCGCAACATGAGGGTGAGTGAGTGAGTGAATATTAACGTCGCACTGTTCAGCTACACGAGGGCTTTTGGCGACGGACCACGTAATTTTGAACCATGGTCAAGTGACGTGGACGACACCTGAGCTGGCACCCCCCTCTCCTAACTACCACACCACACCAACGGGAGGACGTTTCAGCTCTCGACAGATTTAACGTGCATCGCTGCCCTACACGGCGGGTCTTTAGTGGTACGGGGCTCGAACTCATGACATGCCTGCCATGGTCCGATACCTTAACCACTGGGCTACCGCAGCCCCCGCAACTTGAGGATAATGAGGGGGGTTATCAAAATATTAAAACTATCAAAATATTAAAATATCAAAATATTAAAACTCATTTTTTTTTTTTTTTGGCTTTTGCTTTACTACTAAAGAAACCTATCTATCAAATACACACAAAAAATATTTAATTTATGCATCGTTAACTGAGTTATGGGGTATTTGATTTCCCTTCATCCATGACTAAGCCTCTTGTTTACATTC
>BMAV01021582.1:0-24873 GCA_019973955.1 Trichonephila inaurata madagascariensis
TATATCATCCCTTAGAATCCATAATTCAATGTTTTTTTAAAAAAATCAATCCCCAAGAATCCTTAACTAGTTCAATGGGTTTTTAAAAAACTGAAAAAAATTAACAGAAGTCTCTCATGAGGAAAGAAGCGATTCGGAGCGATTTTATAATATTTAAATGAAAATTAATTTCATTTTAAATCACCAGCGCCTTTATATATATGTGCATGCGTATATGCGTGTGTTACATTTTTAATTATTTTTTCTACTTGAAAAGCAGCAAAAAATTTTTTAAGAAAACTTACATATACTAACCCATTTCTGAAATGTTACAGAAAAGAACTAAGGTATCTGTATATTGATTTCTTTGTTATTCACGCAATTTAAATATTTCTTATAGTAAACTGGAAATAATAGAATTTTCAAGTACAAAGCTTAAAATTACACAGAAAATGCAATTTGTGCAGTGTTTTCTAAATTCTCTTTTAATATGATTGACTTTTCTTATTAATAAAAACTCAAATCATTTTAAAATGCGCAAAGGTATTTAAGGAATTATATTGTTTATTTCAACTTAATTGTACGTTTACGTTTGAGGTGTGAGATTTCAGTAACAGTGCATCTTTATTGTCCTCTTAATATGTACAATGTTTAGTCAAATTCAAAATAAGGGGGAAGGGAATGGGAATGAAATTATATTTATATATCACCAAATTCTGTCTCCTGAAAAGGAATGAATTTAATCTACTGTTTTAATTGATTAATTTTCTTATTCAGAATATTTTTAAAACCATGACCATAAATGAGCTTTATTATTTCATTTTTGAATGAAAAATGCTCAAAATTTTGATATTCAAAACATACTAAGCAAATATATTTTTGTAGGATAAATTATTGATTCCAATTTTAGTGTCGTCATTAAAACCACATGCTTGAGAATATTCAAACATTTAAAAAAATTAAATTTTTTTTTTATTCCATAAATCAAAGAACAAATTTTTAAAAAAAGATTTTCGGAAATTTTATTTAAAAAAAAAATTGAAATCGAATATTTTAACAAAACGGGAAAAAAAAAAGTATCTAGTTACTAAAATTTCCACTTATATAAAGGGAAAATGTTTGATGTTGAGATTGTGTGACAGATATTACGTAACATAATTAATTTCCTCGACCCCCAAGATATATGAATTAACACGGAATTTCAAATCGACTACAATGATATATGCATGGCAAATGAACCTTCCCCGATGCAGTCGATATCATAAAGGTAACAAATTATTACCACATTCCAGGGCCGAAGGGGGAATTAATTAGCAGGAACAACAAAATAGTTAGGTGAAAAAGCCATAATTAAGTAACGGCTGAAGATTTAATATTCCATTAGCGTGCACTAATAATGATTGTCAGTGTTTATATAGAAGTGATGAAACAAAGCAATAAATATCTAAATTATTTCTACTGAAAAATGTGTGATCTACTCTTCAAAAATGTACGTCATCGTAAAATAAGCCCTTGAAGGAATTTCATGACATTGTGATTCCATCATTAATTTTTAAAAAAAATTTAAAAAAAAAAAGTGGAAATGAAACAAGTGAATAAAAAAATTTATCCAAGCTTTCAATTACAGAAAGCAAGGATGTAATAACATCTTTTTTTCTATAATAATTATTTAATCATGAACTTTTTGAAGATTTTGGAGAACCCCAAACATTATAAAAAATTTTTATTAAATAATCTATGTCTTAAATTTAGAATTTAAACTTATTTTTGTTGTTGTTCCAGACCATGGAAATGACAAATAAATAAACCCTCTAGATTCTACCAAAGGTGGGAACTGTTGAAGGTGCCATTTCCGTAACGTTCTTGCTATAGAGGATATCTTGCAATGAGTCTATTAGATCGAGTTTTAGTGCTCTTGGGGGGAAAACTGGGCACCCACAGATATGTTTTGGTGTGAGTGGTTGGATTTCCGAGTAATTTTTGAACTGTAAATAAGATCTTGTACAATCACGATGACTTATCACACCCTTGTAATGATAAGTTTTGTAATTGTAGACGTTTAACTTGGGGGGCGAAGTCGTTTTGGTAGTTTTTTAAAAAAATAGAGATAAAAATCGGGCGCTGATACAGTGTTTGTATCAGCAAGTGTGATTGTGGTACAAGGTATTCCACTGTCTCTGCGTTCTTTGGCCAAAGAATCAGCACACTCGATATTTAAATGGGCAGGTATTCATTGCAGCCCACAGGATTTCCTTTATAAACCCCCTGTCCCAAAGGGCTTTAAAAATGAAAAGGATTACCAATCCTTCAGTGGTGCCCATAGATTGTGAGTCAGACATGTATATGGTTAACTTATTTTAACATTATGAGAATAACTTCATTTAATTTTTCATATTCAAAAATATTACATTTTACTCTTTAAACAGATTTCTTTTATCAGTTCACACATATTATTATTTCACGCTCTCCCTATATATATCTATTTATATATCTTGTTCGAATTTACAATCGTTAACAAAATACTTTTTATTCATCCACTCAAGTTCAAATTCATTTTTTTTTAAAACTTGTAGTCGATGAAACTTGATGTTAATACAGTTTTTTTTCAAATATTAATTCATTAATTAAATTTGATTAGTTAATTATAGTTGAGGAGATATATTTCAGTCGATATTATTCCTCTAGATGGCAGCACCAATAAATAAAACCGATTTTATTAAATTTGTGATGAAGGTTTACCTTAACCTGAATAATCATATACTAGTTAGACGTCAGCATTCCTTTTACTCCAGTTAAAAGATAAATTCTTACCTTTTTTTATTCAACTTTTATTAAAAAATGTAATTACAAATTTAATGTGGTTAAAAAGTATTTAATGTTAATTTAAAAGATGTTTTGCCACTTAATATTGTGATTTTGTCATATGTATATACATATTTATATTAATAGTAATTATTTGATAAAAAGTAACTAAAACAAAACGTATCTTTATTAACCTATCTAGGAATTGACTTAACTTTTTTTTTTTTGGTATTACTTGCTTATAAATATCCTTATGATATGTCGCTAAATATTCCTTAATTAAAAGCAAAATAAAAAATATTAAGAAATTCAGAATGTAGTTTAAGAAAAACCATTAAAAAATAACTATTTGTATACATTGCATATCATTTAGATAGAGCAACATAATCTAAATTAAAAAACTTCGAATTTCGAAAATAGTTATTTTTAGTTTAAAAGTTAAAATTTAGTTATTAAAATTATTAATTAATTACTTCAAGCAAATATTAGCAACTTACTACCTAAGTAATGAATACAATATTGTAGTTCGTTTAATTAAATTTTCTTGATATCACGGTACAAAAATATAAAAATTAAAACTGGCATTATCAGAGATAATTTAGAAAAAAATACCTTTTTCTTTCTTCTCAAACCCTCTCATTTCTTAGCAATTATTGAAATTTAACAATCCTTATAAAATGAAAGATTTCTGTTACTTGAGTAACTGACGGCAAATTATTAGCTATTATCAGTTTATAAGTACCAATTTTTTTTAAAAAATTATCTAGAATCTGTTTGATTATCTTAACATTTTTCTTAAAAAGATAATTGTGAAATAACATGCGTGTGAGTATTTTAAAACTAAAAAAAATGTCTTGATTGATAAACTCGTCTCGACAAGTAATATAAAAAAAACAACTTTTTTTAAGTCATTTCTTACTTAGGTCAGTAACGAAAAATTTTATTTTAGTTATTTTATATTAAATAGTTATAATTAATATAAAAGTATGTATATGCATTTGACACATTCACAATATTAAGTGACAAAATAGAAAATGATTTTCCTTGCAATGTTCCATTTTCCTTTCTATATAGGGTGTTGGACTATTTTTTTTTGTTTGTTACTATTTATTCATTAATTAAATTTAATTATTCTAATAAAATAGTATAAAGAAAGCACATTCTCAGAAATTAAGCCACATAAGGTGGGATTCGAACCCACGGCCTTTGGATTAAACGTCCAACGCGCTATCCATTGCCCTACAGGGACATAATAAACAATTTTCCTTTCTAAATATGCTGTTGCGCTTTCATTTTTGTTTGTTACTATTTATTCATTTTTTTTAAAAAAAAAATTGATGAATTAATTAATATTTGAAAAAACTGTATTAACCTCAAGTGTCATCCACTACATGTTTAAAAAATGTATTTTAACTTGAATGGATATGTATATATATATATATATAGGGAGAGAGGGGAATAATAGTAAGAGAATCGAAAAATATGAAATATGTAAAACTACAAAATAATAAAATATTCTAAGCGTTGAATCTGATTTTTTCATTATAAGATCCTTAAGTTTTTTACCTAGAATTTATCCCTTACTTAGTTGTCGATAATTGTATTTAAAGAGTTTTCAGAAATGTTTTTATAACTGTATGATAACTACTTTAATTCTTAATTTACTCTTTGCTATCAATAGCAGGAACTATGAAAATCGTCTTACATTTAAAATGTTTTTAAATATAATTTCGTGTGCTTAATATTCTCTCCTTAATTTAGAAAACATCAAAAACATATTTATTGTTTTGACATTTAATTTAAAGTACGAAGCAATTTTTCAATATTTTTAAGGAGAAAGGTTTGTTCAAGCACATATTTAAGGTTTCATTTATTTACTTTAGAAAGCTGAGTAATATTAAAAGGGAAAACTTTTTAGTTTTTCCGGAAAATCATTCCACAGTAGCATCCTTTTAATAATTCTGAATTCCCAACTTTTATAAATTAAGTTGGAGGAAGTCAGATTTTTTTTCCTCCTAAATTTAATCCACAAGTTTTCTTTTGTGATTTTTTCTGTTTCATATGCTTAGAAAATAAACAAAAATTACAATATTCATTTCTTAAATTCTGCACAGGACTCATCACCCAAAGGCTGTTCGCTCACATTTTACCGTTCAGCTATTGAAATTAGAATTTTTTTTTCTAATAATCTACAAAATGATGAAATTCCAAATTATTTATTTTCAATCAATAAGAAACTTTCCATTATACCAAGAAATGATTAAACTCTCTTTTTGACATTTTAAACTAAAAGAAATATATCATATGAAAGAATAACTTTAAACAATTTTACGAATGAATGAAATATGTTACATACAGATGCATTACAAAACATAAGTGAAGAATCAGAAGAAGACTCTTAAGAAAATCTTGATTTACAAATTTCGATAGTATGTTTTTATAATTGATTATTTAATTATCAATACATTATATTTGAAAAAATTAATTATTTTAATCAGAATTATATATATATATATATGTGTGTAAGGATAATAAAATTAGACTAAAAATTAAATTCCCTATCTAGCACTTAACTCTTATTTTTTATTTCCTCTTCAAGTATCACACTAATCACCCATTTATTTCTTCGAAACATATGGCCTATCCGATAAACATTTCTAAGTCCAGATCGTTATATTTAATAGGCCTATATGTCAGCATTAACTTTCAAGTACACTCATAAAATCCGCGATACTTACACATCTGTGTTTTAAGTGTTAACCCATTAGTTTTCACGTGGCGTTCTTTTTTCGCTGCTCTTAGCGTCAGAAGAGGTGTAAAAATTTTGAATAAAGACCTTTTTAAAATTAAGTCTGATTCTGGCTCCAAAACATGTCATATATTTATGTAGCATTGGCCGGTGTTGGTTCATTTGGATTGTTGACACATATTTAATCTCAGGAAAACATTGTCAGAATTTATTTTCAACTTTTTTATTTACACACACAAAACGTAGATGGACAATCACCTTTATATTTCAGAGCTATTTGGTAATAACACAAAAACAGTCACATATAACAGAAGCGACAAGCAGCAGTGACATTTCATACGACGAACACAAAGACAAAGAGAGCGATCACAAAAGATTTTCGCTTTTTATACCCGGCAGTGAAATTGCGTGACTCTCTTGTAACAAGAGCTCTGATTGATTAAAATGGTCGGAAAAGATAATTCTGATGTTATAATATTAGCTGATTACGATTAAGATTAGGGAGCTAGTTTTTAACTAAAGAATTAAAGCTTGTTTAAATATTATTAAAAAGAGTTAATTAAAAGGATGCTAGAGGGAATTATATATATAATAACGTTGGCCTGTGTTGGTGTATTCGTTTGCTTACACAGGGGGTTTCACAAAAACATCTTCAAAGTGGACGTTCATCTTTTTATTTCAACATGGAACATCAAAGGCGTTACGACAATACAATAAACATAGGAACACACAAAGGCATAAAGGATAAACGAGCTGCAGCTATTTTCACATATTCGAGACGACTAATTGGAGACTAAAATGGCAACGATTACATGCTGAAAGCAAGTCACAAAACGCGCTTCAGCCGGCTGGCTACATGATTACAGAGAAGAGAGAGCGGGCTTTCCAGATCTTTATATTTATAGCCGGCTGTGAAGACCGCGTGACTATTTTGTAATAAGAACTCTATTGGTTAATATGGACGGGAAAGGGATATTTGATACTAGTTGATTACGATTAAGATTAAGGCGTTAGTTTTGACCCAAAGAACTAAAGCTTGTTTAAATATTATTAAAAAGAGTTAATTAAAAGGATGCTAGAGGGAATTATTACAAATATATATATATACTGTGACGGTTGTGAGTTTTTTCATTAACATGTCCTTTTGGGCTCCTTGGGGCCAGAAGAAATGACAATTCTTTTCCAACCAACCCGAGAAGTAAAACGTGAATGAAAGATGCAAATTAGGAAGCTTTTAAATAACAGAAGTTTAGAGTAAGCGGGGTGGCATTTGGGGAGCGTTATGATAGTCCATATTGCAAGTGTGAAGAGTATCTTGAGTTAAGTGATAGTCCAGAGAGGTTACCCGTGACAGAGAGCCTTTAGTCAAGGAGGAACAATTCCACCCCAGTGAACCACAACTTCAGTTAGTATCCGGTAGATTGCTGCTTCGTTGGACATTAAGGTAGGAGTTACCATTTTAATATCCGGATCTGTGTTTATATTGAAATTGAGCTTAGGCGAGTTAGTTATTAAAAGTGGTCTGCAAAAAATTTACGCAAAAATTTTTAATTTGAGGATTTTCAAAATTTTATGGGTTGCTTTCTATGTGTGTATGCAATATAAAGCACTCAAAATTGCTCAAATTTCATGAAAAGCTAGTTATTTAATTTTTTAAGGATAAAACTTAAAATTTATGAAGGGATTTTAAAAGGCTCCCACAAGAATTTACGTACACGCATGAAATTTGATTTACAAGTACGTCAAACTATGTGTAATAAAAGTTGGCAGGGTTTTGCGATAACAAGATTGGTATTTGTACAATACTTCTTTTTATGAATGCTTCTTGAAAATTCCTTAAAAAATGTATAAATTCTGAGTTCAATTAATTTTTAAAAAAGTAAATATTGCTTTGATTCAAAAATTCATACCACCTTTTTTACATGTACTATTAGTAAAAGGTAAAAAAAATCAAAGCATTAGGTACAATAGAAAAAAAGCCTTAGCATTTTAAACAAAGACGAACTAGTTATTTTATCTTTCGGAGATAAGTCAGTTTAAAGTTTTGATTTGCCATAGGGCTGTGAATAAAAACGAACGTAAAAGCTATCATAATTCTGTGTTTTTTAAATTTAGAGCTTTCAAATTTTGTGAGGTTATAGAAAAGTGTATAAAAATAATTTGAACTAAAAAAATTAGAATTGATTTTTTGACCGATTTGTGTCAATCGAATCGAACTGTGTCCTCTCAAAGATGCAATGGTAATGAATTCACTGTAGGGCACAATTGAAAACTTCTGAATATAATTTAAACGTAAGAGTCAGACATAAAGCCTACCAATAGAATTGCTTAATATTCCATACATATATTCTATTCGCTCAACGGGACTAATTATCACTTGACAGGAATGTGTGTGATGCGTCAATTAAGCCATTACGCATGATTTACTTGTACAGCCCTACATCCTAGTTAAGATGTCCGATTGAACAGCATGGATATGCGCAGTCAGCGTAATTATGTACAGGCTTGATTCGATGGTAATCAGAATTTCATTGATTCATGCTGCAATTATGTTAGAGAATGTCTTATCGAGTTAGTTGAATGATTAACATGAATTCTATTAAAAGAGGAAATTTAAATTTTGAGCTCTCGAGAAAATCGTGGATATAATATTTCTAATTTAAATATATCTTTTAAATTGGGGGAATTCAAATTCTAATATCGTACGAAAATAGGTACTATAGAGGAAAAATAGAACCAATAAATAGTTTTTAAAATGGTTGACTCCTTTTTTATTTCTTTTTCTCGCTTTATTTATACAACCTTAATTCCTGAGGCTAAAAGTTAGCTATTATATCCCTGTTGCTATTTTATTTAGACTTATGTTTACTTTTGAATTTTACTTGACTTGTCCACATCTATATATCCTTTTAAAACCCAACCCGCACGATCATGTGGGTTAGATATTCTTATATACGTTTTTGATTCTGGAATATTTTATGTAAGAAAAACTCTAACCGAACGATTGAGCGGGTTTGCAAAAAGTGAAAAGTATCAATTTTATCATCAGATTGTGGTTGTACTGCATGTTTTACTTTCAGCTGGCACATCTAGTTTTGTTTACAAATACAACGAAAACACACCTTTTATTTATAGTAAAAAGATAATTATCGATATATATTTCTAATTTCTTGGATACAAATTATTGTCTTAATGTTTAAATAATTTTAAATAGTAAAAATATTAATTATACTCTATTAATGTTGCTTGTAGAACTCAGGATTTCGTTGCCCGCATGATCGTGCGACTTAGGCATTACTTGTGTCACTATAGATGGAAAGGTAAGTACTTGCCCCATGCGAGTTTTCTTTTCTGTTTCAATAATTTTTATGGAACTTGAAAAAAATAAAATACATTGTTATATAATTAATACCATATTTTCTTGAAGGTCACCATGAACGAGTCTCCCTTTTTCTTTCTCTCGCTCTTTTTTGCAGTTAATTTTCTTTTTTATACATTTGTTGAAATAAATTTGTTGGCATTTTTATCCTCTCCGTGGAAATCTCCATTCATATCTTTTCTTGCCCCCTCCCCCAAAAAATTGGGGGTTTCCGTTAGGAGTTGATATGGTATATTTCTAATTTTTAATTTGTTTTTAAATAATAAACTTTTTACTGATATATTTTATTATTTTCTGTTAAATACTGTGCTAACTTTTAACCAAAATGTTTTTCAGGTATCTAAAAGAAAAGGAATTCTCATACAGAAGAAATTTTGCAATTGATGAATATCATATGGACAAATCATATGGACAAATCATATGAAGATGGAAGGAAGATCAAGTTCAAATCAGAGCAATGAAAAATGAACATGGAAAAATCTGTTACATAAAGACAACTTTGTGGATCATCCCATACCATCAAAGTCTCTAGTACCCATTAAATTCATTGTTAAAGCTGAAGTAAATTTTTTGTTTCAGTACAAACAAGATGTAATATCAAATGAAATTCCTCAAAAAATCAAAATGGACCTCCTAAAATTTAAGTTAGAGATAGCTGAAGTGTGTGTTTGCATCATCTCCATCTACAAACAAAAGTATTTTAACTGATGATGAAGATGGCAGTGTTGTAATTCCTCCCGCAATAAGATCGAAGTATTATGATCCATGCTGAAGGCCAAACCAGAAAAAGGGGTTGACATGTACAGCCATTTTATGTGTTGATGACTTTTCAAGGCTGAAAGGGCAATTGAAAATTGCGAAAGCATTTCGAAACATTTTTGAAAAGGGTGTTTTTTTCCCTTTTTTTAAAAGAAAAAAAGATATTTTTTAAGATTTTGCGTAAAAAAATAATAATTAAAAAAAGAAATATTATATTTTCAAAAATTTTCCCCTTTTTAAAATTTTAGTTAAATTTAAAGTTTGTTTCTTCTATCAATTTAGAGCATGTTCTCAAACTGTGGGCGCCCTTCTAGGGTCGTGATAATCTGGGGCGCGAGCATATTGAAAGTGAAAAAAAAAATTTTTTTTAAAAAATTTTAATTTACTAAAAGTAAATAAACAAAATACATTCTGATATAATAAAAAATAAAAACACATACATTGACACAATACACTTATAAAAGTATCGTACACACAATGTATTTTACAATTAATTTAACAATACTAAGTTAAGAACATACGCTTGACATATAAAATTATATACAAAAATTAACACTTATCTTGATATTTATAATTAATCCCTTTAAAGCCGATTTAAAGTTACGCGATTGACTCCCCAATGTCACCGTTTTCCAGGTTAGCATGCGTATGTGATGTATTGAGGGTGGGAGATAAGAAATAAATAAGCAAATTCTCTGAAAAAAGTAATTCCTTCACAAACATTTGCAAGCTCCTTTTATTGCATTCCAAAGACTTTGGAATTATTTTATGGATAGCAGTGCACAAAAAAGATCGTACTTCGGAAAGACGTATATACACGTCCGGGGCAATTAAAGCTTTGACTGAGCGAGAGGTTTATATACACCGAGTGGTTAACGTCGTATGGTAGCTTTAGAGTTAAAGTATAGCATTATTAATTTCAGTACATTGTTATTGTATGGAGGGGTAGTTGGAGCGAAGAAAATTATGGTTGAATATTGGGTCGCAAATATTGAAAGTTTGAGAAGCACTGATTTAGAGACAAAAAATGTGTACCTCGTAAAATTTGACAGTTGATGATATCAAAGAAAGCTCCCAACCCGCATCTTGCGGATACCTTCAACGTTCCAGGAAGGGGGGAGCGGGAAGGTTTTTATTATTTTTTCCGGTGTCATTGGGATTAATATAGTATTAACAACCAGAAAAATTTAGTATTTAAAGATAAAAATATTTCGATTCTTAAAGGTTATATATATAAAGATATGTTTCTCTTTCTCTCTCTGTGTGTATGCGATTTGTAATAGATTGATACTGGAGGGGAGCGACTAACCGACGACATTGATTCCACAAGCTTCAATGTACGATTAAACGTGAATACTAGCATAAGTTGCCCTTGAAAGTAAAGAATTGCTCTGAAACAATATAACAGAGCAAATACGGTCTGTTGCATAGCAATTGGTGTCACGCGTACCATTCAACGTCATTTACCTCACATAATAATGCAAGCAAGATGCCAATTTCAGTGATCACTTTATCTTCTAAGCTACAGGATTTGCGTTTGCAATTGTGTACTCTACAGCTGAAAAGGAAAATAGAATGGCACGACATTGTGTTTATAGACTATTCTGAATGCTGCAACACCATGGACATATTAACGTCTGGAGACACAATCGAGTTAGGTTTCTCAGCCTAATGTCTCTCCATATTGTTTCTATACCCAGTATTATGATTTAGAAGGTAATAGATTTCATCCCCCCGAATACACTCTTTTAACAATGGACAATCAATCATTGTTATATATTTGTGACTTAGGACCTGTGGTCCTTCATTTTTAGAGCTTGTCTGTGACCACATTCTAGCACGACAATGCTCAACCACACGTGGCATGAAGTATTCAAGGAATCTGCTTCGCACACCAGATAATATTGCAATCTTGGCATGCCTGTTTCTCCGAATCCTCGCCCGTGAATACTTTTGATCGATGATCGGAAACCGACTATATATTCCAACATATTTTTGCTACACCAGATAAACTTTTGCAATGCATGTAAGCAAAATGGGATATCATATATTTACAAGACATCTAAAGTCCTTCTCAATAAACACTGAGGCATGTAACAAAGGTTCTGGCAGACAGTATTTAAGTGAGAATGCCACCGTTAACCTGGATGTTTCAAAACAAGTCTTGGATGATCATCGCGGCTCAGTTCGAAGCAAGACTCTTCCCTACAAAAAATTATTTTCTATTCCAGGAGATTCTACAGGGAATGTACTCCTCGCTACTGTGTGTGCAAGGGCAAACTAGTGGTGTGATACGGGCCCTATTTGCTGTGCCGAAGAGCAATGAACATTACAGTCACAGTTGCCCCGGTTACACATTGAATTGGATTTAAGTATGCATCTGAAACTTTGGATAGTGATCGAATATTCTGTCAATTTTCACTTTCTGCTTTCATCTTCGGAGTCGATCTTTACCTTTTTGACACTCTGTATGGTCATTTTCTGCTTATTATTAATATCTTCGAATGTAACCTCACTCTTTTTCAAATGTCAAATGATCCCCCTATTTCACCACCCTACTTGCCTTAGTTCAGTGCCTGTCATCCCTTTAATGGCGACATCTACTCATACTCTTCATGAATCCATTTGTAAGGTATTGGTACACGTGATTCGATGAAACCACATTCTCATGGAAGTGCGCTTCAGCATTGGAGTGTCTTTTGCTTTAAATACCATCCATATGCTCCGTTGCAAGGTGTTGGAGCTTCAGCTTCTCAGTCATTAACCATCTTCGGTTAATCATTTTTCTTTTTCTTTCTAAGATGTATGCATTAGCAATTTAGACCCATTTGGATAACTCTTACAAGATATGTTACTTTCCATGCGTAAAGTATACTCTCGCGCACGCGCTTGTGTGTGTGTATACGCATAACCAGCCTCACAGAACTGCACTTGTCAGATTATCTGTAGAAAGAAGACATTTACCAATGGTGTTGTCAGCAAGGTTACCGTAACCAGCATCTAAGGGAATTATTTGGATACTTCAGAAAAGAGCATCGCAGGTCGTTAATCTCCAACACTATTCAGGTTTTAAAATTATGACCTTTGGAAAAACGGGATTCGCTGCCGTATTACTGATCAACGCCCTCGTTAGCAATAAAAAATAAATGGTTTTTGATCTAATGTTTCAAAATGACAATAATTGCAAAATTACAATAATTACAATAGTTACAAAATCTACAATAATTACAAAAAAAAAATTTTATACAACAATTATTTACTTTACTTAAATTACCTAAATATTTTTTTATGACACTTTCCATTTTTCTCGTCACCACCAAATAATAAATTTCAAATATTTTTTTCATTTCTAATATTATATTCCACTTTTGAAGAATCATGTTTTTATATTAAGAGTACTGAGATCCAGTTAATCAATCCAAACTTAACGAACTCAGTTTTATTTCCTCCTAGAATTTGTACCACTTAAATTTTTGAATAAACCTGTCTCATGCATGTTTTATTAATTAATGTGCTTTTGTTCGCTACCTTAGCTCTTGAATTTTTTTCGTTTACTGATCTCAAAAAAGTTTCGCACTCGTCGAACGCGTTATAAGCAAATGTGATCCACCACAGAAGGAGCAATTAACTTTCCCTTTACAGAATCGTGAAAAATGTCTTGGTTCAAACGTAATCATTTCAAATAAATTCCCCTGTATTTTAAAACACGTTTCCTTTTTAAACAAAGATTAACATTATATTTATAATCGTCGCTGGAATGCGACTTATTGCAAAAATACACACATTTCTTTTGCACTCATTTTTACTTTACGTGATGGTTTATTATTTCTATTATACTCTATCTAGTTTGGCATCCAATCGTGATACCATGTATCTTTAACTTTGAACATAACAAATGTTGTCAATACATCGGTATTCCAGTTTTTCGTTCAAAAGTTTTAGTTGCTTTATTTATAGATTTTGAAGGTACTCTCAGTTTTTCAAGTTTTTCAAATTCAATAACGAATCTCAAAGAACACCAGATATTGTCAATAGCAGTAATTATATTGTGAATAACAATTATCCTTCTCATAAAATTTTGATTCCAGCAGTAAAAAAATTCAATTAGATCAGAATAGAGGCATGAAATTAATTTCTCAAAACAAGAAGAATGAATCAAAGGAATTCTTTTCATGTTTATTTATTATATTTACCTATTAATATAGTAAAACTATGTACACTGCGTTTGCATTGGTGTACTCGTTTCTTCCTAGTTAGCACACGCCATCCGGATGACATTAAAACAAGAAGTGAAAAGGATGGCAAATCCCTTAAGAAGGCAACTAGCATTCGAAACCTTATCTATAATATAGCTAACATTTACAACAGATACATAAAGGTAGTGAGACTTAAATAAATTGTAAGCCACACAATACAATAATAACAACTTACAAAAGTCCCCATAGCATTTAAATGAAGGATGATATGTGAACTGCGAGCAACTTTGGACAAAACTGGTTTTACAACAAACCTAGACTGGCTGGACTAAAAAGGGCCTGTCAACTTCGTGCAAATGTTCAGCGTCACAAAACTAATTAGTAAAACTATCTTCCTATGCAAAAGAACTTAATACATGTAAGATATTTTTGATCTTAATTGGATGTGCATATGAGGATTTATTGTATACGAATATTTTCCTTTAAAATCTTCTTTATACAGATTGGTAAGAGAGAAAGATCACACAAACTTTAGAAGAAATAAAGGGAGAACATTTTTGATCTTAGTGTATTCAAACAAAATTCGATTATAGAATCTACCAGAGAGACAAAAATTCGCCTTTCATCAATGACTGTTTGGAAAAAAGGCACAGTTTAGAATTTATTCTCTCTGCCTTTAACAGGTTTAGAATAAGAAAATATGGTGTCCCTAGTAGTGAAAAGGCGATTCCACAGATCGAATTACATGCAAATAGAAAGCCGTATTTGAAGTTTCTGTTATGGGATAACTGACAAAGAAGAGTTATTGCTTTTTTCACCATCCACAAATTGTCTTTGGAATTTCTTCAAGTCCTTTCTTGCCTGGAGCCAAACTAGAGTTTCACCTGAATAATGCTCCCGAGAGACTTCAAGAAACAAAGAAACTAGTTTTCACACTAGAATGTCCGCCGGTGTTGATTGGACACCGGTCTATTTAGTTTGTTCCCCTTTCCGCAATTTTGTAGGGAATTTGAAAAACTTTCGCGACTTTTAATCATTTTCCATAGTGAATACACAGAAAAAAAAATTTTTGTTTGTTAAAAGGGAATTTATCATTTTAAATAGCTGTCGTATACTACTACTATTAAAAACAACTTCCGGAAGCAAATCGCTCATTTATTTGGATGCAATGTTTTTCGGCTTACAACGGAAATGAGTTAGTTATAGTAAACTCGTTGTATCTAAGTGTACCGTTACGTAGCATTTGCTTATTGGCTCATAAAAAAAATTCATTCAATTTTCTTACCTTGTGCAGAGCAAACACCCTGAAACGATAACTCATAGGAAAAGTCTAAGCCCTGATGAAATTGATAATTTGTTGCGAGAGCTTTCTGAGAATGAATCAGATGGTGATGTGTGTGTGTGTGAGCTGTCTTGTTTGAATTTAGATTCCGATGAAGACATAAGATTGAGTGAAAGTGATTGCGAAGAATTTGAAGAAAGTACAAATGAAATTGGTAATATTCCAGTAAATCCTGATATATATATGTCACTAGGTGTAGCACAGAATGGATACCGCATAATAGTAATGTTCCTGGCAGATTTTTGACTCGAAATGGGTTTTGCGTCAAAGCAGTGGTCAACAAGCTTCACGAAACATAAAGTCAGCGTCAGGCTTTTTATGATATAAAAGGACATAGCAAATGATAAGCTCATGAAATAATATTAAAAAGTCTTAAGAGGTATCCGACTACTTTCGGAACCGTGATTTTGCAAAAGCGTATAAATGGATAAATTTATGATATTTAGTGTCACTTAGATTAAAAAATGTATAGATAATTGTTTTAAGAATATTATTACAGTAAGAAATTATTTAAGTACATTTTGACAAAAAAGGAACATAGAATGACCTTTTTAAAATATTCTCCTTTGTAAAAATGCTTCTATTATAATAATATTTGCCTGTCTATAGCTCAGACCCTCTAAGGGGCCCAAATTTAGAATTTTGAAATATATAATTTAGAATGGGTTTATTCATATTTTACGACAACAGAGGGAAATTTTAAGAAAAACGCCGATAGTTATTTCAATTGGTGGTAACTCTGAAAATAATGTAAATTTTTTCAAAATCTGGTTCAGACTCTCTGGAGAAGTCTTTATAATAAGCAAAATATTATTATTTAAAGAAGCATTTTTAATAAAGGAGAATTTTTAAAAAAGGTTTTTCTAAGTTAATTTTTGCCAAAATATTTCATTTAAAAATTTTTTGCAAAATGTTCTTAAAACTTTTTCATGTAGTCTAATCTAAGTGACACTAAATATCGAAAAAAATCCATTGTAATTTAAAATCACGGTTCCGAACGTAGTCGGATACCTTAAACTAAACTCTACCGAAGAGTAGTCCTGCAATTATTTAGTTATTGCGATTATTTTATATATTTTATATCGTGGTGGAAATGACACCGGTGGACGTTTTAGAGTAATTGAAATCACGGACGTTCTAGTGTTTAGATGTTTCTATGCAGATAAAGGGGTCCATAATTTAAATAAGGAAGACAATTTATATACACTGGTGTGCAAAACTTAAGCAACAGGTGGATTTATTGCCATAACTTCACGAAAAATCATCTGAGAGACATGAAATTCTGAAATGAGGGAGAATACTTGTACGTAAAGATGACGAAGATCGGCCTAAAAAAGGAATACAACGCATACGGTATGGAATCAAATAAAACAAGTTTTATTGAACCATAGTATCGTGACTCATGACTTCTATCCAACAGGAAGAACAACAAGCAGATGTTCCTTAATATGGTATATCCCCCTCCCCTTATTACAATGGTTGTTTTGCACCGTCTCCGCATACCAGAACCAGCTTTGCAACATTTCTTGGGGTAGGATGCCCATTCCTCAATCAACATCTGTTTGAGTTGTTGGTTGTTCTCCGGATGATGTAAGCGGTGGCAATACGTCTCCCCAAAGCATCCCACACATGTTCGATGGGATTTAAACGGGGGAGCACGCTGGCCAATCCATTCAGTGATATCTTCACTTTCCAGCGCTCCTCAACAGCAAGAGTGATGTGGCCGTGCATCGTCATCCATAAAAAAGAAGTCTGGGGCCCAAAGGCACCCGGAAAAGACGCATGGGGAAGAAGTAACCCTCACGAGATCCCCGGTTAAAACACCCTCTGTCGAAAATGTGAAGCTCAGTTCGCCTGTTCAGCATAATGCCCCAGACAAGAACTCCAGGACAACCGTAACGGTGTCTTTCCTTGATGTTACTGGGATAAAACCGGGTCCCGATTTTCTCCAAATCAAAAAGCGTTGAGAATCGCTTCTGGTACGAACCGACTCTCATCCGTAAAGAGGACACGACTCCATTGATCAGTTGTCCAGTTTTGTGCTCTCTGTCCCACTGTAAACGGTGGCTTCGGTGGCCAACTTTCAACGGGTGGCAGAGTTCAGGACGGCAGGCGAACAGGCCCCTTTGTGAAGGCGTTCTGGCCACAGTAAAGCACGACACTTGTCGTCCCGTTGCTGTACAGAGTTTCTGAGCAATGGTGCTTGCTGACTGCTGTCGACCTCTTTTCACCTGCAGGATGATATATCGGTCATCCCCTGCAGTTGTCATCCTCGGGTGGCCACCACCAACCTTTCTAACAGCTGTACCTGTGGTTTGGACGCTTTCCAAACGCACGAAGCAACGCTTTTGTTGATTCCGAACTCTGCAGCTATACTGGTAAAAGTACGCCCCTCCTCCAGCTTTCCGATCATTCTTTCACGTGTAAAGTCGGCCAGGTGATTTCTTCTAGCCATACTTCACGAACTGAAACACTGGCACTTGCAGCGAATATGTTGAATTGCGTCTCCGTCCTTCATTTTATTCTACTGTTGAGCAGCGCGCGCCGACATCACACGCTTTGCGTACGCTCACAGCGCTTCTGACGTTTTGTTCCTGATATTTGCGTACACATGACGTTTCTACTGACTTACGTGTTCACTGTACTGATCTCCAGACCTCCTTTTCTGCAATTTCATGGCTATCTGCTAAATTTTTACATTGTTGCTTAAGTTTTGCACACCAGTGTATTTTATTTTACAAATCGAAAGAAATCTTTAGGACTCTTTTCTAAGTTTCATATAAGTGAGTCTTATGGTGAGAGAAACCGCCGTTATATAGAAGGATGAACTCTTTCAGTTTTATGTTTAAAATGTTAAACAATATTAATTATTATATTTTTCCTGATCATCTGAAAAATTTAGTATAAAATCACCGATGGATGTCATACATTGACAAAGAGAAGCATTCTATCAGCCATTACTTAATTAATTATCAAAATTAGTGGTTCATCCCCTATTAGCCCTTGTGTTGTTTTATAGCTCGACGCAAATAAACACTTATTGACTGCGATAAGGAAAAATGAATTTAGATGCTTTTAATCTCTTAGTAGGTAATATGTACACATAGTAACCACAAAAATTGTATTTAAAATGATTATCTTGCAAACCACATTATTGTAAAAATTAATCTTAAAAGCTGATGTATATGATAGATATCGTAAATAAACATTTTACTTATATGAGTTTGTGTGTGTATTAAATTAAAATCTCCAAGCAACTGTAATTAAATTAGTATCAGATTATTAATATTCAATTATATGTATAATATATCCATAAGAAATAGTATTAAAATTAAATACTGCATATTTAGTACATACTTTTTTTCTCATACTAATTATTTATTAATTTTTCGTTTAATTTATAATCTGTGGATTTTATTCTTCACACTTGGGGTGAATTTTATTAAAACGAAAAAAAAGAAATGTAAAAAAAAAATCTAAATGGACTTCCTCTTTGCTTTACAAATATCGATAATATAACACCTGTGTTCTGTTAATAGATACACATTAATGGCACATAAAGTACACCTAAAATAAACTGCTTCTTATTTGATTAATTTGAAGTAAGATATCATTTGAGAAAATATATTTAGAGAAAACTATGGTGTACGATAAAGTACATAGAAAGGGAAATTTATTACGGATACAAGTATACAGTAGTCCCTTTTTAAACGAAATTGAAGGGGAAAATAAAAGTAAGTTGTAAGAGTATTTAAATTTTATTAGAACTATTACCATTTCATACGTTTACCGAAACAGTTTTAGATATTTCAAAAAGACAAAAGGCAGGTTGGATGAAAACTCTCTGAAACACAAACTCTAGATTCTAATTTGCTTATTTCTAATCAATAGCAATACTAAAAAAACTAACTTTCTTTAATTCTATAAAAAAATTAATAAAAGTCGAAATTTTCAGTCTTCAATGTTTCAATATTCTTTTCCAGTTTTAAGCCAAAGAGTATTAAAATATTCTCCGTCTTAGAAACAAGGTAGGAAAAATATATATATTAGTTTTTTTTTCGGACCAATACCCCAGAATCTGTGTTTCTGAGTGTAGAGATGAAATCAATTATTCAAATAGAAAGAACTCTCATCTCTTACTTCAAAGAAGAAAGTTCTTTTAAGCTCCTTGTTTACATTCTTTGAAATATTTTCTGTTCCTTTGTGTTTCTTTCAATGTTCATGTGATATTTTTCAAATTCCTTCTTTTGAAAAAATGTTACATGTTATTTTTCTTTATTCGTATTTTCTCCCTTTATACAACACATAAACACATGATAAAATCTTTTTATCGTTATATATTAATCATTGATATATTTTTAAATATTTTATAAACTAAATACACATACCACCTAAACTAAATTCACTTTTAAATGTAGGGTTTTTTTTAAGTTCTTGTTTCTTATAAAAAACTTGTTTAAAGGTCAATCAAATCCAATATAAATTTCAATCATTTATAAGTTATTCAGTTGGTACAAAATAGATGCATATAAAACAAAAATAAAAATTTTATTCTAATAATTATTAACAGGGGAAAAATAACAGATCTATAAAATTTCTATTTAAAAATGAAGTAAAAGAATTAAGAAGTAAGAAATAAGAAAAAAGTAAGAAGTAAAAGAATTTAGAATAGTGGCAAAGATCCTAGTAAAATATGTGTTAATTTAAAAATTGAAATAATCATAACATTTGCTAAACTAATCTTTGATATATGTCAATTCTTTTTATTCACAAAGAGAGTAATTAAGATATAACAAAAGTATAATGTGATTAAGAATGAAAGCATGGAAGTATAATGAAGCATGCGTGAAAATATCATGATCAAATTAACTTTTAAGCACTTGAAGTATTAAAAAATACCGAATAGATATAATTCACTTCAAATGCAAACAATTTTAATTAATGTTCTAAGTGCATTTTTATAAATAATTCCAATAAGAAATATTTCTCTGTAACATGCCTTTATACATCTTTGAATGAAAAATTTTGAATTCAATAATGAATTATCTAGAAATGTAAATAATGTAACTAATAGCATAAATGAAGTTTTGATACATATTATTTTTAGCAAAACCGTTCTGAAAAGCAAACACGAATTAGAAAAGATATTTTTCAATGTAATATTTTCACGATTTAAAAGCCAGAGCAACGGTGGGATCTATATAAGCTAGAAACAGCTTCCGAACTGAAGCAATCATTTTGGTCTAGTGGTATGTTACGTGCTTATGGAAGCCAAGGGTCGCGAGTTCTATCCACTACATTGGCGACCTTGACGCTGAACTAAGAAAAACTTAACCTTGCTCTGCTATCG
The DNA here is from genome assembly GCA_019973955.1 of Trichonephila inaurata madagascariensis. NCBI lineage: Eukaryota > Metazoa > Arthropoda > Arachnida > Araneae > Nephilidae > Trichonephila > Trichonephila inaurata. The sequence continues at coordinate 20,557 of BMAV01021582.1, forward strand.
TAGCGCCATCAACCCGCAAAAAAGAGCAACCACAAAACTCGTCAGACCCACTTGACGCAACAGCAACAACTCACACGCTAGCTATAACAACTGTATCGTTCGTTTTCCTATCCACCGACTTACTTGTGGGGGAATGTGCAATGGTGGTATCTATATAAACCAGTAACAGCCTCCGGACTGAAGCGATCATTTGAGCCTTTGGTGCTTACGGAACCAAAGATCACGAGTTCCATCCTCCTCAACAGTAAGAAGACAAGCCAACCAAAAGACAGAAAACCAATTTTGATACTGACTATTGGAGAAAAATTTGGGAAAATAGCGTATAAAACTGTTATTATTTTATTTGTAAAATTATTAATTTTCTTTTTTAAGTATCTCACTGTAATCAATGAACCGCATCATAATCAAAAGTATAAAATATCGATAAATTACTATACTTTTTATAATTAAAGAATAAGCTAAAGTAATTGATCTTAAAAAAAAGAACATTTGAGGTATATAATTTTTTTAAAGTTTCAAAAAAGAATTAATACACAAGTTTGAATATTATTTAATAATGTAGTTTGTGCTTATTTGTAAGTAATAATATTTTTTAAGTAAAAAATTCAATTTTTGTAATAATTATTTAAGTGAATGCAATATTTTTACAAATTGTTTTATACCAAATTTCAAACTAGTGTGTGTTTTTAATTGTTTAAGTAACCATTCTTTTTCGGGGAAATGCCCTTTTCCCTGAAAAAATAGAAAAATTTTTAATTAAAAAGTATTAATTAAATTAACATAATATAAATTGGGGTTTGGCACTTGAAAAATTCCCGTAATTGTTTATTAAAAATTTTGACCCTTTGAAACTTTTAAAAACCTTAAAATTATAAAAAAAAATGTACTTAAAATTAAAGTTGTTGTTGCAAATAATATCACTGCCTGATGCTATCAGATCGAGGCCCATGAAATTTCCATCACGGCAAAGGGTGATGTACCCCCCTGTCGTTCCCCCTTTAGCTTTGAGAAACCAGGGCAGGTGACAGTACGTCTTGGCTCGGTTTCACCCCAATTTTGAGGGAGAACACCCTGGAGGGGGTCAAGAGCCTCTCACCTCTCTTGCACTTCCACCAATCTCATAAAAGGACTTGTGGTTACTTAGAGTACCCCCATGCCGCAAAGACACTATACATTTACAAACATCCATGCCTTCTCCGGGATTTGAACCCAGGCCCTGCAGCATAGAAAGAAAGCGTTTTTAAACCAAAACCGGGATGGGTGCCCAAAATTAATGTAAAATACATTATTGGAATGAAAGATTTGGGTGATGCGTATTTTGAATAAAATAAATACAGTTTCATTAATAATATTTGAAAACGATTTAAGGTGTAATACGTTTTTGATTAAATTCTTCCAGTGTTTCTAAAGGAACAGAAAGATATATTAAAAAAAATTATTTCCCTAAAAATAAACGATCTTTAATCAAAATATTTTAGTTTTTGCAAAATAAAAATTTTTGGGGGGTTTTTTTTTTTTTTTTTAAAAAAAATTTTTTAAAAATTTTTAAAAAAAAAAAATTTTTTTTGGGAAAAAAAAAATTTTTTTTTTTTTTTTTTTTTAAAAAAATAAATTTTTTAAAAAAATTTAAAAAAAATTTAAATTAAATTTTTTGGGGGTTTTAAAAAAAATTTTTTTTTTTTAAAAAATTTTTTTTAAAAAAAATTTTTTTTTCTTTTAAAATTTTTTTTTAAAAAAAAAAGTTTTTTTCCCCTTTAATTTTTTGGGGGGTTTTTTTTTTAAAAAAAAAAAAATTAAAAAATTTTTTTTCTTTTAAAAAAAAAATTTTTTTTTTTAAAACTTTTTGGGGGGGGTTTTAAAAAAAAAATTTTTTAAAAATTTTTAAAAAGGAAAAATTTTTAAAAAATTTCCCTTTTTTTTAAAAATTTTTATTTAAAAAAAACCCTTTTTTTTTTTAAAATTTTCTTAACCCCTTTTTTTTAAAAAAAAAAAAATTTTTTTTTTTAAAAAAAATTTTTCCCCTTTTTTTTTTTAAAATTTTTTTTTTTTTAAACAAATTTTTGGTTTTTTTAAAAAATTTTTTTTCCCTTTGGGGAAAATTTTTTTTCCCAAAATTTTTTTAAAACCGAAAGGGGGTTTTTTTTTTTTTAAAATTTTTAAAAAAAAAAAAAATTTTAAAAAATTTTTTTTTTTGGGAAAAAAAAAAATTTGGGTTTTAAAAAATTTTTTAAAAAAATTTTTTAAATTTTAAAAATTCCCTTTTTTTTTCCCCAAAATTTTTTTTTTCGGGGAATATACGCGTCTAACAGCGCATAAACTCTTATGGAATTTACATTCGAAGAGGAATGGTGTACTCAGTATTTCTTCAAAGTATGAGAAATTAGTACAAACATACTGATTCCTTAAAAAAATGTATTCTTTCATTTTTGGTGGTTAAAGGAAATACAAAGTTTAGTTTTACACATCAATTTTAGTTGAGATATTTATTTTTTCTGGTGAAACTCAAAAACCTATCACATATTTGGACATTTCTAAATTTCAATGATCTGCCTGTACTCTGGAGAGTCCATGGATAAGGACCGTATTGACGAATGCAATGAATTATTGTCTATTAACTCTATTGTTCTTAAGTATTGGGAAGATAGATTGAGACAAATGGCTTAAGGGTTAAATGTCAGACATTTGTATAAATAAATAAACAAATCAACGATCTTAAAGTAGTTTCAAATTAAAATGATGTACTTAACCTTGATATATTTAAAAGAAACAAACACTGGTTATTTGAACAAGTGGAAACTATTATCATAGTCACGAAGTATGTAATCTAAATTTGTAATATATTGCCTAACATCATGGAATATGTAAGTAAAATCAAACCGTTTGATATAACCTTTTAAAATAGTCTTCACTTTAAGATAGAGTAGATAGTTTGTGGAATCTTGTAATGTATTATGAAGTTTACATTGTTAAATTATATGGTAAGTTAGACTCCAACATAAATAAATACTTTCTGGTTATTATATAATGGATACGTACAAACTGGACAACTAATAAGTGAAAATGTGTAGAATGTGTTATTGTCTTGATAACGAAATTCTAAACTTAATTTTATGAAAGTGTACTTCTATTTTTATTTTTTCTGAATTACTGTGCAGAGAAATTAGGCACGATCCCAGTATACGAGTATCATATGATTATTTAATCAATTATCTATGACAGCTTGGTAAGTTTGATTCATTACTTCTGCTCATTACACGGCAAGCGATATTTATCGACACATTAATTATCAATAATTCAATGTTTGCTCAAGTATGGAATACCTTTGATAATATTAATTACTTCTCAATGGGATCGAGTGCAAGCAGATGCACAACCTATATATAGGGGAAAAATTAAATGTAAAAATAAATAAGATAAAAAATCTTTTAGCAGCATGAATCTAATTCCTTTTTTTCGGAGAAGTTAATTACTTGGTGTATTCAATTATTTCCTTAATGAACTTTTCGTATATATTTAACAATATAGTTTTCCCAGTTATATAGAAATAAATATTTATTTTAATAGCTATTTTTGATTATCTAGAAATGAAAACAAAAATAATTGTTTTTCAAGACGTAATCTTATTCTTCATAATACATTATTTAATGAAAATTGCATATAAAATTAGAAATTTCCAATCACAGTACCTTTAAAATTATTATTAAATTAGTAACATGCTCAATTATTTTTATTTTCGAAATGAACGCTTGAATTTTATGGTTTTGTAGTAAAATTCACAATTCTATAAAATAAATAAAATGAATTTTTAAAATGCTACGAAAATATTGAAAAAATGATCTAGACTAGCGGTTCTTAAACTGTGGTCTATGGCCTCCAGAGGATTCCCAGCGCTTTTTTGGGGTCCATGAACATCTCTCATTTAGTGTTATTAAGATTTCTCTCTTTTACTGACTTTGAAAGACCTCCAGGAAAAATTTAAAGTTGTGCCATGGTAGACCAGATCACTAAATTGACCCTATGAAGAACTTGTCTAGAACATGTATCTCGATCAAGAATTTTAATTTAGTAAGTATTAAATTAATGTTTTTTTAATATTTTACTATTTCTTAAGGGACGGGGGACCTTGAATTAATTTCTTAAATTGTTAGCTTAATTAGCTGAATTGGAATCAATATAGTAAAAAGATCTATATATTTCACAATTTAAATATATTTTTTTAAAAATTATAATTTGATTTTTTTTTTAAAAAAATTTTAAATTTTTTAAACTTTTAAAAATGCCTTCGCATCAATTTTAAGATAAGTACATAATTTTGTT
>BMAV01021583.1:0-75779 GCA_019973955.1 Trichonephila inaurata madagascariensis
TAATCTCCGACAGATTATCAAGCCGTATGTAGCGTTTTCGAGAAGCTGTCAGAACCCAATTTATTTTATAAATAATGCCAGATCACAAAGAGCTGCACATGTTTACCTGGAGGGAGAGTATAGAGTAAACCAAATGTCTTGCCTTGATTATAAATATTTATTGCGTTCAAACTTTTTATAATCAACATATTTTTGTTCATTTTTAAATATGTTTGAATTTTATAAAAAATTTGCCCAGTAAATTCAACGTTTGCCCCAGGGAGAGAATTTTTGCCCCAAAAGGTCCCCCTTTTTTATGTGCCTTTTTCTTTAAATATTTCATACCGTCACTTTATTCATTTTGCCTCAGGAAGGTTGCGTCCATAACAATGTTGAAATTTACGCTGAACATTAAGGACGCTTTCGTGAAACCAAACAAATTTGGGGCCCTTTTCCCTTTGAATGACGCCATTTCGACCAAAAATGATGTCTTCCTTACAAATTTCCCCCCTTGAGCCCTTTCCCCAAGGGACACCCCCGTCACTTTCAAAAAAAAAAAAAAAATGGCCCATCCAGTGAAATAAAAGTTACATTGTTATATTAAACGGTTATTGTGTAATGAAATTTATTACTGTTATTGTTTATGAAATTATGACGCGGTTTTCTTAAAAATAGATGCCATGGGTAAGTAATTTCTTGATTTGACTTTCAAATTAGGTTCAAGCTCGATTAAAAATTGTTAAAACATAACATTTAGCACAGCATGTAACTCCCACTAACATATGTCAGTTTTTTGTGTTTATTGGTGTAGAACTTTTGAGACTGACACGGATTGATCACAGTAAAAGTCACATAGAGAAGATATAGACCTTTAATTTAATACCAAATTTCTGCTCCCCCCAGTTAGTTTTTTTTCAGCGCCCGAATTCGGGTTTGCCTTTTCAATGTGGGGAAGGAAGAGCAAGATACTACCAAAAATTTAATATTGTTTTGAGTTTAGTTAGGACTACAACGGACTTTAAAAAATATGAGGACCAGCAGCAATTAAAATTTTGAAAAAAAAATTTCTCTCGTTTGTAAAGGAAAAAAGGATGGGTGCCTTGAAATGAAAAATTCTCCAAGTCGAATGATGCGTGGTTTGGGGGTAAGATTTATATTATATTTTATTATTTTTAAGAAAAATATATAGCTAATATTTAGCATGGTGTTTTATGTTTATTTAAGCTTATTATAATTATTTTTTCAGAATTATAAACTTTAAAATGGTTTTTCTCGGTTTGTGTTTTTTCACATTCAGAATACCACTTCTTCGACAATTATTTACCAATCACTTCCATTTTTTCCCTGTGTCATATATAATGCATGTAATAAAATTAGGGATCCATTTTGCCGTAAATTGAATACTTCTTTTTTAAAAAAAATTAAATGTGAGAAATATTAGTCTTTTGGTTGAATTTTAGCATATATATTTATCAACATTTTATTATTTTTTTCTAAAACTAATTAAGGTATTGTAAAATCGATCCCAAAAGGGTTTTTAAAACATCTTCACATAAATATTACAAAAATTTCATGTAAAAAAATTTAAATTACACAAAAGAGTAAAATTTTTTAAAAATTTCAAATTTTTAAAAAATTAAATTTGTAAAAAGTGTGAAAAATTTTTGGAAAAATTTTATCTCTATCAATTTTTAAAATTAAAAATTTATGAAATGCTAAAATGTAATTTTTAAATACAAAAATTTTAAAAAAATGCTCAAAGGGTGCCGAGTCCTTTTAATCACTACCTATTTTTCCTTTGTTGTATATTACAATGTTATGTTTGATTGTATTTGTTTAATCTTTCAATTATTAAATTTAATTTTTTTAACTTGCCACACTATTTCTTGTATATATTCTCCCACTGTAAATTACGCTTCTGTTAATATCCTTGATCCTTGTTAAAAAAACTAGTTCCACTTGCAATCATTTATTCTTGATCAAATTCAAACTAGACATAAATTAATTAAGACCCTATTAACCTTATTTGTTAGTAAAAACAGAAAATACCCAATTTACATTAATTTCTATGATTTTAGATCCCTTATGAAGACTCTAAAGCCATAAAATAATTTCCGTGCGCCAGATTGGGAAAACTGTCCACTGTGCTTGCACTGTTCAGCTACACGAGGGCTTTTGGCGACGGACCACGTAATTTTGAACCTTGGTCAAGTTACGCTTTTTGCTTCGTAGTTTGACCTTAATAAATAATCAGTTAGTAAATAAAACAAAAAGAATTTTTGAATATTCAATAATGCTATAAGATCTTCCAATTTTAAATAAAGAATTTATGCATAGGAGCTACAGGTTAAAATCGTTCTTTTGGAGCTACAGAAATTAATTTTTATAAAACCTTTTAACATTCCACAGAAAAAAAAATCTTAACAGTTTCGGAACTAATTGAATTATTTTTTAGGTAAAAGAATTTGAATTAAAGTATCCTGTGTGACTTTTTTTCATTCATCGATTTTGATTGCGTTTTTAACTTTGTGTTCAAATGACACTCCTTCCAGCGAATAATTTAATATCTTTAAGGAACATCAAAAAAAATGTGTGAACCGGATTAATCAATCAATACCAGAACCTTCAGATTAAGTCAAAAAAAATCTTTTAACGTAAAACGCCATGAAATGTCTGGTAAGCAAATTTGTTCAGAAGATTTGCTTTACGAGCAGAATCTTTTTAATAAAGCACTATGTCCGTTAGTGTAAATTTTATGTTTCAACCTAAATGAAAGGCAAATATACTTTAAATTACGCCTCCCTTTTAGTTTTCCAATGATTTTATTTGTTGAAAATCAGATTTTGTGTAAGGAGTGGGTCTCCATAGGTTTTTGAAAGACGGTAAACTTTTAAAATGTAAAAAAGAAAGATTGAGGGTACTAAGTTTTGAAAACCTTTGCATTCGTTAAAATTACTTAAGTATGTGGGGAAAGGGTGGTATTAAGTACTAACTCTTTAGTAAATATGTTTTCATCAGAATATGAAATTCTCTGCAAATATTTTATTGAAAAAAAGTTTTTTTATTTTAAATTGCAACAAAAATTTACTTAAAAAATTATATTAAAAGGTAACTTTATTTTAATAATTTAAAATCTAAATTTTTTCAAAGTTTGCCGAACTATATGAAGCTAAAAAGATTATATTAACTATGAATGGGTGAATATATTTTGGAAGCTTTATTAATGCTCTAAGAACAGTGGCGCTTCGCAAGGTGGGGATAGAGGGGTTCTGAACAGTGACGTAACGGATAATATTTGGGCCGCCATGCAAACTCAAGTTTAGGGCCCCAAGCTCAAATATGTACTAGCATCAGTCAAGCTTTGGCCTCTTTGACCTCCAGCCTCCCCCCCCTCATTATCCTTGATATTTTTTGTGTTGATTGTAATCCTATGTATATAGTACGTAAAATAATGGTATACTTCTGATACTTTATTTAAGTATTTGTTATCTCAATGATTTATTTTATTAATTAATACTACTTACTTATTCAATAATTTATTCTTTACTGTTTTTTGCTCCCGATAATCGATAAAGTCAAAAGCATAATATTGGCGGCGTTTTGGGGTTTAATACGAGAATAGTGGATTTTCGACCCTTGATCCCTCCTCCCCTTGAAAAATTCCTGAGTTCGCCACTAAGAAACAATAATAGGAAATTATTGTAGTTTATATTAAATTCAAATATGTTGAGCTATTTTCTTCATTTTCATATTAAAATTTGTCATAAAATTGTTAACTGCCGGAATATGTCAATAGTTATTACATTAGCGAGCGGTTTCTTCTGTAAGTAATTAAATTTATGAAATGCTTAAATATTAAGGTATACGAAAGTGCAAAAAATTCAAGCTCATCTTAAATTTTTTTCCATATTTATTAAAAATTTTCAAAAATGTATATTTTAAAGATTGAAATATAAGATTTGATTATTGTTTCGTGAAGAAATAGGTGTATTTGGAAATAAATACACACAGATTGCAATAAAAAAAGATAATCTGCCTTAAAATATATTCACATAATAATATCATTATAATTCTATTAAACACAGCTGAAATATCTGATTTAAATCGGAAAATTTACATTCAAGATGCAAATCTAGTTAAACTTTTTTTCAATGAGGGGTATGAAAATTATAAAAGTGTTAAATTCTGTTTTTCATAACCAAGGCAGAGAATCTGAGAATGTGAGCGCCATCTCTTGAGTATTAAGTAAAACATTTATTTTGAAATAATCATTTGAACTTTTCTGATTATATTATCTACGTCAAAACTATTTTCTCAGTGATAACATCACGAAACAAGAAGAAACAATTTTATTTCGGATTAATGCTCTTCTTAATTTGATGAAAGAGTTTACTTTGCATCAGTTAGCACAGCAGTGTAAAATAATTCTCATAAAAATATATTCCAACTGTCCCAGTATTAACCAACAATTCAATTTTCATTTTCTTTCTCAGGGAAGACCGAACTCTCCAATAAAACATTATTTATAATAGAAGGAAAAGCGTACATCACACACACACACACTAATATTTAAGCTACTGGATCGAACAACATTGGCACGATAAAGAAAGAAGTGCTTATTATTAGAAATTACTGATATATTCATAATTATATTATATCACATTAAAAAAAAAACACCTACAGTTCACGTTTATCTCTAATTGTCAGTGACATAACTGGTAACCCTGAAGTTGATTGTATATTATCCCTTTACCTAGTAATTAAAATCAATTGCATAGTCACAAAAATATATGGATAACAAAACAATATATTAAATTAAATCAGAGACAAGGATAAGTTTGGTACTCTTTCCTCAAAATTAAAATACTGGAAAAATAAACCTCAGGAAAGGGGTATTATATTTTGAATCTAAATAATTATACGGTTGACTGAACGGTGCATTTAATTTAAACAGTAAAATTATCGCTACAATTTAAAAAAAGGCAAAAAAGAATTTTGGGGTGTGTGTGTGTGTGTGGTGGGTGGTGTGTGTGTGGGGTGTGTGGTGTGTGTGTGTGTGGTGGTGTGTGTGTGTGGTGTGGTGTGTGTGTGTGTGTGTGTGTGGGGTGCGTGGGTGGTGTGTGTGTGTGTGTGTGTGTGGGTGCGTGGGGCGTGCGTGGTGGTGTGTGTGTGTGTGTGTGGTGGTGCGTTGGGGGTGGTGTGGTGTGTGTGTGTGTGTGTTTGGGGGGTGTGTGTGTGTGTGTGTGTGTGTGTGTGTGTGTGTGTGTGTGTGTGTGTGTGTGTGTGTGTGTGTGTGTGTGTGTGTGTGTGTGTGTGTGTGTGTGTGTGTGTGTGTGTGTGTGTGTGTGTGTGTGTGTGTGTGTGTGTGTGTGTGTGTGTGTGTGTGTGTGTGTGTGTGTGTGTGTGTGTGTGTGTGTGTGTGTGTGTGTGTGTGTGAGAGAGAGAGAGAGAGAGAATCAACTAAAATCAGGTTTTGATAAAATCGTCTCCCAAAGGGGTTAAGAAAAGCGTTATAGACAAAAACAATTTCTAACATTTTGATTTTGACTTTAAATTTGGCGAGCCAATATCTTTTTTACTGAGTAAAGATCTGGTAAGAACGGGTTTGTGGAAATTGACTTTTAAGAGGAATTGGGGGAGCATTATAAAAAAAATAAGAATTCTCTTTTTTCATTTATTAGACCTATTTATTAGACCTCTCTTTTTTCATTTATTTGACTTGAATTTTGGGAAGCCTGTTTCTTTTGTTGAGTAGAGATCCACTTAGAATTGGTTTTGCTTGAATTGACTTCCAGAGTGGGAATTACGGTGGAGTAAAAAATAAATGTATTCAATTCAAGATTTTTCCTTTTTATTTAAATAGGGATATGAAGGCTATAAGAATGTTTTTGAAGAATACAATCGAGAGCTTAATGCTAAGCTTTCAATATCTGTAAATTTAAAATAATATACATTCATTCAACCACAAAACAACCAGAGAAGCGAGTGGGTAATGGCTAGTACTTAACCTAAAACAAATTCATTTTTCTTAAATATGAACAGGAGACATAAAAATAATTCAGATTTGCTTATGGTTCTACAAATTCCTTTCTACTTCTTTAATTGTTGGTCAGATTTTAAATATCTGATTAAAGCCTACTAAGCAAAAGATTAATAGTATTTGAAAATTAATCAACGTTCATTTAAATTGCACTGTTATACAGCTCATTAATAATTATAATTAAATTTAAATAAAAATTTTAATATCGTTTAGTAAAAGTTTAAAAAAAAACGCTTTTAAGCATTCACATTAGAAAACTTTCACTATGAAATTAAAAACGTATTTCTTTTTAAAAATTATCTTTGGTTATAAATATTTTGGTCTCCAAACTACTCTACTTTGTAAAATACTTAAATATTTTATTCATTTTTTCATACTTTAACCTGCATATGACATTGAAAATCAAATCCAAATATAAAAATAGATACTTTTTAAAAAATGGGAATAATATACTTTTACAAATGGGATCTGTTATTTTAGCTTCAGAAACAATACTTAATTTAAATAAATGACGTTCGGAGTACTTTTTTTAAAAAAAAAAGTGAACTGAAACATTATAAATGCTTTTTTAGGAATCAATATCAATAAATACTAGTATATAGTTAACACACAATATTTTTTAAAAAATCATCTAAATTTTATAAAATTCACAATTATAAGTGAAATTTTAGAAATGTTTATGGAAAACCTCTAGGCAATTAGAGAAAAAAGTAATAAAATATCAGTAAAAATATTACTAAAACAAATTATAGATGCATTTACTTAGAGCAGTGATTCACAACAGTGATTCTCTTTTTTCGGTATACTTTTAAAAATTTCAAGATTTGGTGGAACGCTAACAGTAAAACAAATTCGAAAGAATGTTACTTATCTATAATACACTGGGTAAAATAGCTTGTAATAATTTTCAATGTTAAATAAAATAATATGAACAAAAAAGACAACAAAATGTTTATTGAGTAATTAATCACAAATTAATTGTAAGAGTACATTTAATAATACGAAATTTGAGATTGATTAATTTTGATAATTTCCCTTATTTGGTCGTAAAGATAATGCCACTCTCATTTCGTCATCTACATTTAAAAGCCTCGATCTTTTTTTTTCAAGTTTACTACTTGTTAATACTGAAAATCCGAATTCATACAAATAAGATGTAGAAAATTGTAACAATAGTTTTAAAGCTTTTTTTTTTACTATTATTGGATAATCGCTCATTTTAATCCAAAATTAACTAAGACTTTTCCAAATGTTTTGTGTGAAATTAAATCTCGATTTTTTATTATAGAGTGAAATTGTTCTTCATTCAAATTTTATTCATGTACAGATGTATCCGTTATCACACACACAAATGGATTATCCCTATCAAAAATGTTTATATCTAAATTTAGGAAATAATGTTAAGTCAGAGTATAATTAAAAATTTTAAAAATTCAAGAATTTGGTGGCACACACAAGAGCCACTGCACATTGGATGAGAATCACAGGATCTACAGCAATGTTTCTTAACCACTGTGCCACATCTTTTGCAGAAAACTTTCTTTTTTTTTATTAACCCCAAAACAGTCGCGCGGGGTGTTTGTACACCCCAGCAACAAGAAAATCTTCCGGATTTAAAAAAAATGGCAGAACCACGATTTTTTTTGTAGCTACTTTTGGGGGATTGAACCCAGGCCCGATGCAATCCCTTTTATCGAACGATTGGAATGTAATAACCTTCAAAAGTTTTCGGGGGGTAAGAACTCACCGAAAAAATTAAGCATTTGATACATCTGCTCTGAATGTTTGGAAAATATTAAAAAATTATTTTTTTAACTTTCTACTATCATTATTCTTAATTATAAAAAAATTTGTACTGGTATATACGTTTTTTACTGGGTTTTTGAAAAATAAAAATTATGTTTTTAAAATAAAAATTTGTATGTTTAACTTAAATTATGTTTCTCATTTGTTTTTTCAATAAATTTAATAATTTTTTTTTTATAATACATAAAACATCTTGTACTTTTATAAATATGTATCATAATGGCTTAATTTTATTTTCATAATTAAATACACTTTCAAAAAGTTTGGGGTGTTCTCACACCCGCAGAAAGACGGTGGGGGGAAAAACAGGCGCAGTGAGGCGGGGTTAAATTATCCCCTGAAAAAAATAAAATCTCAAATCGAATCATTCAGCCGTTTTATAAAGGTATTCATGGTGTAGTTAACTTATTCTTTTGTGGATAAAAGGGAAAGTGTATTGGGGGGGAAAAAAATTTTTTTTAAACCTTTTTTTTATTGATTGTGTGCCATCAAATTTTAAAATTTTTAAAAAATGTTTTCCAACAAAAAAAAAGGGTTGGGGTGTCACTGATAGAGTGAATGTACTTTTAATTTTTATTGAAAAAAAAAGTTTTAAAAGCTGATCAGTAAATATTATAAGAATTGAAATTCTTTAAAACATTATTTAAATGACAGTCCATAACTCAAAAAATATACATACAATGAGAAATATTTTAGTACATTCTCTAGAAAATAATATTAACATCAGGCTTAAAAAGCTTAATAAAAATAGGTTTGTAATATTTTTTAGCTATCAGACCTTTAAAAATTACAGGTTTTTTAAAAAATTTTAAAAAGTCGGTTTTTTGGGAAAATTAAAAAGATCAACTTCCGGGTTTTTTTTAAAAGTATTGTAACCCTTTGGGCCCCTTAAAAAACCCGGGAGAAACAAAACAAAAACATGTTTTTTGAAATAAATATAGCTCTGTTCAATAAAAAAAAAGAACAAAATAAAAATTTTTTTTGACCAATTTGGTTTATTTTTAACTTTTTGGATACCTCAAAAGGGGTTGGTTTCGGTTTTGGAATGGATTTATAATTTTAAACTTTCTTAAGGAGGATACTAAATATTTATATCAAACATTTAATATAATTGAGTGTTAAAAAACCCTTCTTTTCCCTCAAACTTTTGAGAAAAAGTTAAGGAAAAAGAATACTTATATCTACAATTACAATAAAGGGGGGACTTTTCCTTAAAGTAAATGACCTAATGAAATTCAAATTTTTTTGTCCCTAATTTATTTTTTTAAAAATATTAAATTTTCCTTGGAAGTTTGTTGAAATATGGTCACGGAAAAAAGAAAACAATACTTCTTTATTCTTCCAAGTGCTTGAGTTTTGTGAGGTATAAAAAAACACATCAATTCTTAAAATGATTTCCAATTTTATTTCTTCTATTTTTTTTATTATTATTATTATATGCTTCCAACTTTAAGCAGAAGACAGAAATTAAGTTTTCTTACACTTCAGAGAGGTTTTTGGGCAAGAGAATATATATTTCCTTCATTTTCAATCTTATTCCAATTTCCCCAAGAACTTTTTTCACTCAGAACTAAGAAAGGTGGAAAGTTTTTCTCTTTCACTAATAAATTCATTTGCCTTTTGTAGGAGGGCACTTGATGAAAATTTGCCTCTCCTGTCTCGCAGCTGCATTTAACTTGCCTCTATCCCTTCATGCTCTGTGAATATTTCGAGTTGCAATTTATTTTCAGCTTTGACTCCATCCATCAAAAAGTATCCTTCAAAAAAAAAGGGGGGAGTTCAAACGTAATTGTGGGTCAAAAGCCTTCATGGGAAAAAATCAGAGTTTACATGATTATCAGACTGAAATTATGCTTCTTAAATTTTCCATTGATTTAAAGAAAATTTTATATTCTTGCTTTTAGCTTGTAATGGGACGCTTAATTCAATTTTTTATAAATAATTCATAAATTAATAATTCTCGTTATATAATTTTCTCTCTCATTCTAATTATAATAAAATATTGTTACTTTACAAAAATTATGTTAATGCATGTGATTATATAAAATAAAAAAGCACTACAAACAAAACAATTCAGAAATTTTACTCGTTGCATAATCAAGCTCATTAAATAGTTTAGACTTAATTTAAGTTAGTTAGTTAACTTAGTTAATTTTATGAAAGCAAAAGCCTATTTACTTGTGAGAGCTTAAAATGTTGCTTAAACTCATAAGAGTTTAGTCCTCGTTTAATGTCTTTGATTTGTTGTTTTGCTTCAAATAACCTCGGAGACGTTAATAGCATACCTGTCCAGTATGGCAGGAACTGGACAAACGCATTGATGTATGCCGTGTGACCAAAAGTTCACTTATAGAACTCCTGGAAAATAATGAGGGTGGTCCATAAGTACCCGAGTTGACCGAGAGATGGCGGTAGTTGTTTGAAAAATATCACTATATTAAAAAGCACGCAATCGATAAAGCATATGTTTAAAGTTTGAAGACGCCACGTTGTTTGGTATTTGTTTGGCAGCCATCAATATATATAGTGAACGTTTTCAGTAAATTTGTGAAAATGGAGAAAATTGGTCATCGTTATGGGATGCAATATGGGATGAAAGGCCCCAGCTCAACCAATATAAAAGCTGAACTAGATTCTACTCTGGGTGAGTCTTCTCCCTCGTTCACAACAGTAAAATATTGGGTAGCAGAGTTTAAACGAGGCCGTACGAGCTACCAAGACGAGCATCGCAGTGGTCGACCAAATGAGGTAACGACTCCAGAAATGGTGAAGAAAATCCACAAAGCGATACTGGATGATAGTTAATTGAAAGTGCGTGAGCTAGCACAAATAGTAGGCATTTTAAAAAGTGCGGTACATCTCATATTATCTGAAAATTTGGACATGAGAAAGCTGTGTGCAAGATGGGTGCTCCCACTCAATCAAAAACAGTGTCGTGAAGATGTTTCAATTGAGTGTTTAGCGAAGTTTCACAGCAACAAAGCAGAATTTTTTAACCGTTTCACAATCATGGATGAAACATGGGTCCATCACTTCACACCCGAGACAAAAGAACAATTAAAACAATAGACTGAAAAGGGAGAACTGTCTCCAAAGAAGGCGAATACCGTTCCATCTGCAGGCAGGGTCATGGTATCGGTTTTTTGGGATGAGTGTGGGATGATAATTTTCATTGACTATCTTGAACTATCAACGGTGAGTATTGCGCGAACTTATTACAAAGTTTGTGACGGGCTCACACGCCTCTTTTCTTTAACATGACCTCTGGGTTCTTTGGGGGCCAAGATTAATGGCAACTCTTTTACAACCAAAACCCAAGAAGCGAAACGTGAAGAGGAAATGCAAATGAGATAGCTTTTAAATAACAGAAGTTTCAGTAAGTCGTATGGCAATTTGAGAAATGTTATGTGTGAAAGTGATACAAGCATGAACTGACAGCCAATTGAAGTTACCTTAAAGATTAAGCCATTAGGCCAAGGTGCATACCATTGCACGGGCGCCCAGGCGCTTCTTCATAAGACTGAAGCTAAGATTGGATTAAGTAGGATTGACTGTTTGATATTAGGACGTGTAATGTTATTAGAAGTGAGATTAGGTGGATTAAATATTGATAGTGATCCAAGTTAAGCGATTCGGCTTAACTATTACTGTGTGTTTGTTCGCCGTAGATTCTCTCTTAACTATAATCATCTAAATTGTTATAAGTTTAAGTTACATTCTTAATAAAGTCATATTAAGAATTTAAAAATGTCTATTCCTTTTGTAAACCCTACACCTCTAGCTCACTCGGATAACCAAAGAAACGGTCACCTTAGAGGGGCGGTTTCACAAGTTTGAGCGAAGAAATCAAGCAAAAACGGCTGCATTTGGCTAAGAAGAAAGTGTTGTTTAATCATGCAATGCACCTTCTTACAAATCCGTTATTGCAATGGCCAAAACTAATTAGTTAAAGTTTGAATTGTTACCTCATGCACCTTATTTGCCAGATTTAGCCCCCTTGGATTATTTTCTATTCCCAAACTTGAAAAAATAACTCAGTGGTCAAAGATTTTCCGACGATGAAGAACTGATGTCGGCAGTTAATGGCTATTTTGAAGAGTAAGACAGTTCTTATTATGAAAAAGTTATCGAACTTATTGAACATCCCTGGGAAAAGTGAATAGAGCTGAAAGAAGATTATGATGAAAAATAAATATATTTTTTTCCAAACTTTTTGCGTTTTCTTTGTTGGATCGGGTACTTCTGGGACCACCCTCGTATCTAAATAAAACTTCAATTTTTCTGTATTCTTTCTTATAATCTTTTTTGACATATTCGTTTTTTTTTTTTTTTTTTTTTTCTACAGCACTTAAAACTTTGGAGGAAATTATGAATAACCCTGAATATGCGTAGTAAACATAACCTAAAGCAATTAATATGTTAAATATTTAAATAAAATTTATCTTATACCTTACAGTCAAGAAAATTTTTATTATTATTTTTAAAATAATAATAAAGAAAAGAAAGAAAGAAATTATCTGAACCACACACACAATATGTCCCAAAAAATCAATAATATCTTATGGAGACTGTAAATAATATCTTATGTAAACTTTCTCATTTAAAAGCGAAATTATTATATGGACAAATATTACTAATCCTTTATAGGGTCATAAACCCAAAATTTTCCTTTAAAGAATATTATATTCAATTAAAGGGGGGGGTAAAAAAACAACAAACCTTTAAATAAAAATCTTTTAAACCCGAAACCTAATTGTTTTAATTCTAATGCAAGTAACCTTTTTTAAAATAAAGAAACCGATATATATTACTATTTTAACTACACATTGTAATAATCTGAAGATCTCTTTGTTATTCCAGAAATGATTGAATCTTTGTAAGAGAAATATTTCTTGAGGGATAAAATAAAATAATTAATCTATCTGAAAAATTGTTTCCCGTCCAACGAATTCTGTGGATTTAACCTTAATTAATTCTTCTTTCAAAAGATAAATTTTCTCCCAAACATTTTGACAAATCTACTTTTTAATGAATTTAAAAAAAATAAAAGAGAAACTCATAATACACATCAACAGTGGGGAAAAAAAATATTTAAGTTTTTTTTTATATTAAATAAATAAGAACATTTAGCTAGATTTTTTTCTTCCAGCTTCGACGGTTCAATGTATTTCATTTAAAGGATTAACCTCCGAGGCTGGTATTTTTTATGCATAACTTTTTTCGCAAACTGCCTCTTAAACTATCTTCAAAAATTATGAAAAATACAATTTTTTATCCAACATGATACTCATTTTAAAAAATTCTGCTGGAAAATAACTAATTAACAACTAGATTTTAATTTATAATCTAAAAAGATTTTCCACCCTTACTAATTAGGTAATTTCTGTCAGCTATATGTATAAAAAGAAATTCGTTTTTTGGAACTGTTTTTATAAAGGGTACGAAAATATACACACAAACGTTAATGTGATTCAGTACTTTTCTTTCTTTCAAAAAGAAAACGTATTTTATTTATTGTACTGTCTTATAAAAATGGAAGTTTATGATATAAAAAAGGGTTTTATTTCATTGTCTTTTTCTCTTATCTTTTCTTCTTCAGTAAAAACAGAAAACTAATTGAAAAGAAGCAATTAAAATTCTTCAATAGATCAAAAACAATTTAAGCATAAAAACAGCACAACTAGTAAGAACAATTATCGATATTAAAAAAATGGCCGAAATGACTTATTCTGCTCTTAATCTTTTTATTGCTAAATTTTTGAGTTGTTATTTTTTCATACAAAACCTGCTAATTAATCCAAATGAATATGAATGTATTTTAATGCTTATTTAGAGTTTTTGTGTTTAATACATTCACAATTTTTGATATTTGAAAATATAAGGCATCAACTAATGAGCACAATTGGACAATAAAGAGAATAAGACTTATTATGACTAATTATTTAAAATGTAATACATAATAGTAGCACTCTAAATTAAATTTCATACACACATTAACTTCTATTCATATGAATAATTTTTTTCTTTGAGTTTTTATTCTTTAAAGTTTTCCCATCAAATGGCGATTGAAAATCAAAACATCGATTTCTAATCGTGTATTACTTTTAATGAGTGCGAGTTATATTAATATCGCCCTATAAGGCTGCACGAAAGCCCATATAGCGTATCGGGCTTCCACGCCACAGGGCTGGGGTTCAACAGCCTTTCATCTCTTTAGTGAGTCTATAAATGAGTGCCAAGCTTGCTTGGGAACTAAGCACTGGGGGTTCACGTCAGTGACCTCTTGACCGAAACATTTGTACATACACCCCAGCGCCTAAGGCGGCGTAAAATGAAACAGGTACAGTAGGCCTTAGCCCTCATGAGCTGTTACGCCATTGAGTACAGTTATAAACTGCACGAGGGCTATTGGTGACGGACCTGGTAATTTTGAACCACGGTCAAGTCACAAGGACGACACCTGTGTTGGCATGCTCTCTCCTAACGTCTACACCACACCAACGGGAGGATCGCGGTAGCCTCGTGGCCAAGGTAACAAACTCGTGGCTTGTCTTGAGTTCGAGTCTTGTACCGCTGAAGACCAGCCGTGCAGAGGAGGCCGATGCTCGTTACATGTGTCCAGGCTCAAATGTTCTTCCGTTGGAATGGTATTGAAGTTAGAAGAGTGGGCGCCCAGCTCAGGTGTCTTCCACGTCACTTGACCATGATCGAAATGACGTGGTCCGTCACCAAAAGCCGTCGTGTTGCTGAACAGTGCGACGTTAATATTCACTCACTCACTCTCTCACACCAACGGGAGAACATTGTGTCTCGACATAGTTAACGTGCATTGGCTTCCTCTACACCACGGTCTTCAGCGGTGCAAAGGACGAACTCATGACACGCCCACCAAGAGTCCGTTACCTCGACCAATGGGCTACCGCGGCCACTTATTACTTTTAAAATGTATCCAAATGTGAATCAATAACAGCTTTGAAATATTAAGTATGTGGTATCCTCGAACTTTAAAAAATTAAACCTTTTGCAATACTTTTTACTAATAAAATGCATTAAGGCATCCGACTAATTGCGACAACATTTTACAGGACCCACCCTGTGCAAAAAGTTTATGAAAAAATTCTCAATTTCTCAATTTTGATGTGTTACTTTAGTATTCATTCTTGAAATAACCCTCAGGATAAGAGATATTTTAATTTTTACAAAAACTAGAGCACTTTATTTTAGTTATTAAATTAAATTTCCTTATAAAACAGTGATTATATTCACAAAATGAAATTACTTAAGAATTGCTTGATTATATTCAAATAGGCGTGATATAGCCACCTTGTCGAGCAGGTCTTGGGGTTCAGCGTGCTAGAGGTGCGGGATTATCGAAGGATGAGATATCTTTACAATTCCACACTTTTTATTAAGAATTTAACTTAAATTAATTTATATAAACGAACAAACTTATATTAAGCGAGAATAAAACCGTGCAATGGCCACGTTTAACCAAGTCAGGACCGCGCAGTTAGATCACCCCATCGTACATGTAATCACCATTTTCCCACCTAATTCCAATTGAAGGTACTCTACCAGCGTCTGTGAAATTATAATCCCAATTCCTGGCTGGGCGGCTCAACGATAATTGATAATTCTCTAGGTAGGACTGATGTGCCTCGTGCGCATATTAGCTGCCCTGTATATATTAGCGAGGGGTGGGCGCCCCAGTGACCCCGAGTAGGCCGTCTAAAACACACCTCCAACTGTTCCTCACCGCTTCCCCAAGACTTACCCTCATCTCACCAAACCTCCCCCATCCTTGAAGCACATCTCATTTGCATTGTTGCCTCATTTTTACTTTTGGATCTAATAAAAAGCTCTCAGCCATTAACGTACAAAGAACGTAGGAGTTACGTTAGAAGAAGAACGAGAGATCAAGGGGCTGTAAATTTCTTTAATAACCAGTGATAGATAACTGAAGGTTAAAACACTCACTCATTACACAGAACATAGACACAAAAAATTCCACAATTATTCTTGTTATAAATTAGTTTAATCAGCTCGCTGTCCCCGTTTGAGTTTTTCTTGAAAATGACATTTCTGGGTAAAAGCACTTTAGCCGCATTTTCATCTCTGCTTTAAAGTTTAAGGGCATCTTGCCTTTACTTAAACACTTGTATATATTTCTTCTAGTAAATGGTAATAAAAAACTCTTATATTTTTACAAAGCTCATAAGACCATTCATGTAACAAAAATCACAAAAAAATTGTCAATTTTCAAAAAATTAATGGCTCTTATAGGCAGCCCTACACCCTTTAAAATAAAATAAAAATAAATACGCAAATAGCTCTCCTGACCTCAAAAGCAAGGATTTCACAAGATTTTGACTAAGCACTGTACTGAAATATAATCCACACAACATTTATTTTCAGTTACACAAGTTCTCAACTGGGCAAAGAACCTATAATTTTTTGTAACTATTAGGTATTGACTTCCGTTTATATTTCATCATCATCCCTGACATATAATACTAGCTTTTTATGTTATGCTTAAATTTATTTTTAAATGTATTCACATGAATTTTCATTCAGGACTGAAAATAAACGATCCAAAAAAACTACCTATAATTTTAAATAATTTTTTAAATTATATAGAAACCAGGTTTGTTCAAATCCAACGAAAAAAGATATTAGTAATACCTTTGACCTTAGAACCTCGGAGTTTCGGCTTTCTGATTTTCAATGAATGAGATTCGTTTCTTTGCCTGAGGCTACCCGAAGGTAACTCACCTGATTCCTTCTTAGCCTCACTCTCTGCTTCTTCTTTAGTGAGTTTAGTGACTGGTGTGTTGTCGATGCTGCCACAGGCAAAATAAATTTAGAAGTGGTCAAGTATTTACTTAAGAACTGCTAGATTCCCGCCAATCATGAGCTGATAATTGATGAGCCCATAGAAATGCATGAGCAAGATGACAAGAACTTGGAGCCTTTGACCCAATCGGACGGTGAATAAACGGTTGTGAATTGACCGAAATCGCCAGTTTAGCACTGGTAAGGATTACACAAATTTGCAAAAAGAGAGACCTAGCTGAAGAGTATATTTTCCAACAAAACAAGAAACAAAAAAGTTATCAGCGTGATACGAGAAGTTTTGCGGAAGAAAAAAAATCTCGGCCAACTTGCCAAGATATGAACCTTTACGTCTGTGCCATTGTCCCACTGGAAGGCTTTAGTCGAAAGAACTGTTTCCTTCCCAAACGGAATTCTTACCCCGCCTAAAGTTTCGTGGACCAAAAGGTTTTTTCCTAACTACTTTTACTCAACGGCTTAAAAATGTAAGAATTTTGTTACCGATTTCAAGTTACATCCTGGTGATTCCCAACAGACCATGGAAATTTTAATTAGCTATTTATCTAGATTTAATTTAATTGGTAAAGGATATTTGTCTTGCGGTCAGGATGCTGAAACTCAGGAACAATGTATTATTGTAACTGAGCTCTTGTAAAAGAGAAAATTTTAGAAAGGAGTTGAAACGTTTAGGTATCTCCCGGCCAAATCTGTTTCATCTCTTTGCTGGTTAAATGCACCGAGAGTCTTTAATGTCTTAAGAAAAATTTGTCTACTGTATAGATTTTAGTTTTATATATATTGGTACCCTTTATATTTGCAAGTATTCACCCCCCTCCCTTTTATTTTTGTTTTATCTTGTTTGTTTGTTTTTCCTTTTTTCTCCAAATTTGTTTTGTTATGATTTAATTGAGTTAACAATTTTACGTCTGTAAGCCCTATGTTATGTTTTTGCGGAGCATGAGAGTTTTGCAAATAAATTGGGGCTAAAATTAAAACTAAAATATTTTATATGTATTTATATGCGCGCGTGCGCGGAATTATACCGCTACTTACGCGAATTACGACTTACACAGTTATTACTCAGCCACACCTATTGCATAAGTTCAAGGTATAGTGTATTGAATTTTCTCAAATTTTATACTAGGAAAAACAAAGCTTCTTCTATGCCATTCGCCTTGATTCTCTATTTTGAAAATCTTTCTTGTTTAGCTCTATAGATATTTTCACCGATTTTTCTTACTCCTACCAATAGCCCCACACCCCCATACATTTATTTCATTTATTGGGTGAATCCAATCGCCACAAAATACATTTTAAAGTACCAATTGAGCTCGAAATTCTTATATACATGATTATTTTGATGACAATTGTCATTATACTTAATTATACTATTAAAATTATTCGATCAAACTAATTATTTTAAAGAATTACAAATACAGCCAATGCTGCATCATTTCCTTTGCGGACTTAGCGACCATTCTCAAGCAACCCTGTGTCAAACTTTAAGATTTTAGATTTTCTCACGTTTTAAAGTATCTTAGCCGAACTGAAATTCTATACCACACGATAGCTCTCTTGGGATGAAAAATACGATAATTCCTTAATGATACTATTATAAATTACTACCACTCCTAATGTTGCGGACTTGGGTCAAGCATGTATATACATATTTACACAACCTCAACCTCAAAAAAGTTAAGCACCTAGCATGTAAAATGCAAAAAAATCAACAAATACTGCTTGATTGACAATAAAATTTTAAGTAGTAAGTAGCATATATATATATACATAAAATAAAATCTATACTATATACACAGAAGTGAAAGCAATATTAAATTCTTTTGCAGCTAGATAATGTCATACTGAGACTTAAAAGAATTATGTATAAAGTGAAAATAAAACAGCATAAAATGAAAAAGGACATACTAGGACAGTGTGATCCTCCATTTGTATGTAAAGTTTACACCTCTCGACTGGCGCTTCAATTAGGCGGGTCAACCACCCAATTAAGCAATCGCCATCTTCCTAGAGCAGGCTCCAGCCTCAATAAGAGGCCGCAGGGGAAACGCGAAGATACATCACGCAGAGAGCATCCCAAAGATTTTCATCGGGATTAAGGTCGGGCGAATATGTTGGCTACCCATGCACGCAATCCCTCCTTCACCCTCCAGGGTAGTCATCGACGATGTTGTTCTATGGGGACGCGCGCTAATGTCCACAAAACAAAAGTAGGGCCAACCGCTGCAGCGCACAAATCACAAATGGGTCTCCCAGGGACCTACTCTCGACAACGGACAGTCACAGAACCCGTTAAAGATGCGCAGGTCGGCAAGTGGTATCCTAATGAACTCCCTGCCCACACCCTCCTAATGCTTTCGCCTCGGAATGTCTGATATGTTTCCGTGATAAGCTTTGGGGCTGATCGCGTTCTTGTTTACGCCATATCCTTATACGCTTGCCGGTCTGGCCCAGAGCAGCCCTGACTCATCAGTAAACATGACACTGCCCAGTCAAACACAGTCCACCGCCATGTCTCCGGCAACTCACCCCTTAATCGTGCCCTCCCTGATTGGACGGATAGAGGAACACAAACCCGAGGTGCCTGGGCATATTAGTCCCTTCTATATGTAATTTCGGCGTATACAGTAGCGGCAGATATGACCTTACTAATGGACACTGTAACCATATAGGGATGCCCGATCCTTCAACCCCAACCAACCGCTTGTAACCCTTGGGTGACCACCTACGGGCCTGACAGGTCTGGTTTGGAATTGTTTCCAAAACGTGAAATTTAGAATGATGAACACCCCGAAGAAAGAGCATCTTCATCTGTGATCGACCGCCCCTGCTACAATGCGCCCCACCGCATGCCAGCGCCTCAGAATCTATCTGCCTTCTGAAGTCATAGGAAACACGTGTATGTCTTGGAAACAAATTGCACGTAAAGTTTTAAACACCTTCTATCAGCACTTGGCATCAACTTCTGTAAACTTTCATAAAGCCGGCTTCTTATAAGACCGTCCTTTTGCATATTTCTTGACATGAAAGCACGATTGGCTGACATACCCACATATTTGCATACTCCATCTACACTCGCAGTGAATTGCACTCCTCTAATTCCGATTGGCCCGGAAATTAGCATTTTCCTCCCGTGCCAACTTTCGGAAGTGAGTGCACACTGTAACTATTTAATAAAAGTAGCCAAATAAAAAATTTTGCTGATCTAAGTAGAAATTGACCCCTAAAATTTTCTTTATACTACTCTTGTTACGTTCCACATGTGGTTTCAAGTATAAGCAATCGACCTAATAGGCCTTGGCCTGGGCTTCCTCCACGAACAAAGAAGAGCTACCAAAACTCAAATATCGCTTAAGGTATGTATTTCCGAAAGAAATCAACTCAATCTATAGAGTTTTTCATTTTTGATAGAAACTTTTGAACATAATATAACTATTGCTTTTTAAGGAGATCCACAAAAATTACCAAGTTAAATTCCAATTCGTGTCAAATTTTAAAGCTTAGTAACTTAAGTATTTATTCATCATCTGTGTAGTTACTTTTTCTACCGCTTTTGTAAAAATGTCTTTTGCTATAATAAACTACTATTATATTCTCTGTCATTTTTTATAAATGCATTCAAATAAAATTTATATTACGAATTAAAGATTTTGCAACAGCGTATAAAACGCAACCATTGCATTCCTTATATTTTCTCAATTGCATATCCATTGGCCCTTTATAGTGAATCCGAATTGCATTACCAATTCCAAGGCCCTCCAAGCTCAACAAACTCTCGATTCTCACAAAAACAAAAAAAGAATTCAGCGTTATTTAAATTGAAACTTCCATGCATACAGGGTGGCCTAAAAATAGCACTCAGACTCTGCACAGTCAGATTTCTCATTGTGAGTATATAAAAAAGAAAGAGAGAGGCGACGAGTTTACGAGCATAGGATGAAAATGAACCACGCATGGATGATTCCTGGCAATGAGATCCGTACATTTTTTGTGGATCCTGTACTAGATTGGTTGATATGGCATACCCCGGGTCACCAGATAAGACGAAGGTCCTGGCTCTATAATACCGCGACTGACCGATCTCATTCCATTGAATTTTTGCTTATGGAGCCTTCTTCGCATGGAATGGTGCGTCAAGAACATCAGTGACCGTAGAATGACTGTTGTTTCGTATTCGCGAGCTGCCGCAATGGCTCCATATACGCCGCCGCGCACATGCACACACCATTCCCTTCCCCTTAATCCCATCAAGCCTTACCCCCGATATACAAGGCGGATGCTTTGAACATCTGACTTTATAAATATTTGAGAATACTGCTGTTGATGTGTCTAATACGGCTGTGACGTCATACTTTGTTTTTCCTATTTTTCATAACTGTGGATCGTACAGGCAGGGCTTCGAACCGTAATATTTTTCATTCCGGTTCAACTAAAAGAAAAATATATAAGTTCAGTTTCGGTTTTCGTTCTGTCTAAAATAACGATTTCCGGTTCAGTGCCGAAGTAATAATTTTATTTTACATATATTCTTATTTGTACCAGAAATATAATTCTATCGAAAACGTAAAATGTAACTCTATCAAAATTTTAGAAGATTTTATTCTTTTTTTAATTGGTACAGTATATGAATTGATACATTTAACCAGCAGTGTACGATAGTATGGAGCGCAAGTGGTTAAGAGAAAGGCGAGATTGGTCCACATTATTAAAATTGCATTTCAGAACTAGTCTCAAGATTCTGGTTTGTCTATCTAAACAGGCTATGCAAACATCCGTGGGATGATCGTATTGAGATGGGAAAATATCTCACACACTCACAGACTATTTTTCTTAAAATCATCTATCTATTCCTTTCAATTGAATTTAAATTTCCTTTTAAGGTAGTTTCATGACTGGAACAGAAAAGTACTATGAACATCAAAACAGGAATTGAGAAGTAATGGTACACGTAAATGATGACATATATGGCTGGACATTAAAATTGTACACTGGATAAATTGGCTACAGTAAAAATAACTCAGAAAGATAATACTGAAACCGAAGCCAAACTGATAATTTTCGCCCAGTCCGGCTTCGTCTCAGACCAAATAACGGCTTCGTTCCAGTTTCGGTTCAGTTCCGGTTCGAAGCCCCGCGCTGAGGTACAGCGCCCCTTGCGCATTTTTTAAGCGTACCCTCCAGCGAGGAAACTGGATGTGCAGAATTTTGGCTTTATTTTAGGGACACCCGTTTAAAAAAATTCAATTTAGCGTACAATAAATTATTTTAATTCTTCAAATCAGAAGAAACAAGTTGATAAAGCGGAAAAGTTTAAGAAATACTCATTATGCATTTGTTTATTTAAAAAAAGAGGTAGTTTACTCTTCATCCCCCTTTTCTATCTGGTTAATTTTTTTCTTACTAGTATCTTCTGGAAGAAATCAGCTCTATGTCACGCATAAGGCACCCCAAAAAATAAACCCTCTGCCAATGCCATTTCTATTTTAATCAGTAAATCAGTAAAAAGTTACAAAAGTGTTTTATAAAAATAAATTAATTCATTTATATAATATGTATAATATTGTCATTTTCATACATTTGAATGCTTCTTTTCTTCTTCTATATATAAATGCTAGAGAGACATTTAACAATATATTGTATTAATTTTAGATTTAACAAAAATCCAAGTCTCAAAATTTTATGCTATAAGTTAAAGAACATTTTGTTTTATGCCATAGCAGAAGCATTTGTTGGATAAATTATCTAGGAAAATGCAATTCTTGCGCTTTTTATTTTACGTAAATACATTTTAAAAAGATACCTTGCTACCAAACTGTTATAAATTTTCCCTATCACTGTGAATCAGCTACACTTTTACAAAATAATAGGTAAAAAGGAAAAAGAGAATTAGCATAAATTTTTTAATGCTAAATCTAATCCGCCATTTTAGAAAATTTCATCCATTCAAATTTTTAGAAATGTAGTCATTATATTGTTTAGACCATTTCTTATTAAATATTTTAGGTATTATAGCGAATATAAAATGCCTTTATGTGTTTCTATTGTAATGGATTAATTTTACTTTAGCTGAATTTCTTATGAATGGGTACATTAAGGAACCTTCAAGTTTGCTAATTGACCATTAGTTTAACATTCCATTTTGGAAAATGTATTTTCATTACTCAAAAGTAGAAACTCTCACGTCAAGCTACCACCTGGTTGTATTAAGGTATCCTGACCGCCATTCGGAACCGGATTTTGGCAAAAGCGTATAAAATGGACACATTTACATATTTAGTGTCACTTAGATTATAAAATGTATACAAAATTGCCTTTAAGAGGCAGTAATACAAAAAAATTATTTGGCAAATAACATTCCTTGACAAAAACAAACATAGAAATTAACCATCTTTAAAAATATTCTCCTTGTGAAAAGTATTTCTATTATAATAATATTTTACCCGTATATAGGCCCAGACCCCCGTACAGAGGCCCAACTAGAATTTCCTTGAAATATATAACCTTAGCGGGTTTATCCCATGTCCTACAAAACAACAAGGGGAGAAACTCTTAAGAAAAACGCCGATAATTAGCTCTAATTGGTTGTAACTCTGAAAATACGTGAATTTTTTCAAAATCATAGTTGTTCCCTGTACAGAGTCTCTGAGATATATACACACAAAATATTATTATAGGAAGTATATTTTTTTACAAAAGGAGTAAACATTTTGAAGTAGCAGTTATTGCAAGTTACCTCAAGCAAAATATTGTATTTAAGTAATTTTTTGTCAAAATGTTCCTAAAGTAATTTTATACATGTATTCTAGAATCTAAGGACAATTAAATATCGCGAAGTACCATCCATTATGCGCTCTTTAAAATCACGGTCCGAAACGTAGCCTGACAACCAACAATCAAATTTACTTTTTATGAGTTCCTTAGAGAGATAACTTATCTATAATTTCTAGGAAGAAAAGTTATCTCATTGTCATCATAATTTTCTATTCTATTGCAATGCTACTTTTACATTGACCATTTAAGTTGCAAATATTAATGTAATTAGAGCATATATCCCAGTGGATTTAAAAGCAAATATTTCTTATGAAGATAAAACTTCCATCTTTCTCAGATATTCATATCTAAAATGTGTATTTAAATATCTGCACGCCAAAACGAAGCTCAAAACACATACACGCTCTCCTTAGATCGGCTTTGCAAGCAAATGACTTACTGGACCTCCCCGAGTCATGAGTAATCATTTGATGACTCCACTATCAATGACTAAAATACAGAAAAACACAAAACCTCAACAAACGAAACGTAAAAACGGACCCAAAACGATAAATTCTGAATATATTTTGATAATGGCTTTTGTTACTGTGGTTCGCTTGTGAAATGAAGCAATTATTCTAAATGTCAATTTCTTTTCCGAATGAACAACCACAATTTCACTTTAAATGCTCATTTTCTTCTCATTTACATATTCTTTAAATCACAAACAATCAAATCTAAATGGTCCTCGTTTATACAATTGCAGTTAAGGCTTTTAAATATTGCTAATAATACAAATATTTTTGCTTATTGCCCAATTTTGTGACATTTGCGGGAGCAATTGTTTAATTTGATTTAGGGGGACGTCTAAACATTGTCTTAGGAAGAAAATTGATGTATAAACGGCAAATGGAATACAGGTACGAACAAACACAATAAGCGCTACTGAAAAACCAATGCAAAATGACTTGTTACTGAAACAAGAGTCCAAACCGATTTTGATCTGATGTAATTAAAGTATTCTTGAGATCATCTTAATTTTAATTCAGTCAAAAAAAGAAATGCTAAAGTCGAAGAAGTAATCTATCAAATGTTTTTGTATGATAAAAATACGTAACCAAAGGTCAAGATCCTAAAACTAAAAAAAAAAGTTATTTTTCTTTCTAGTTAAATCAGGTTTAGTAAACTTATTAGTCACTTCCGAGAGTTCTTTTTTTTCCATCAATTCAGGATAATTCATCACAACTTTTTAGATAACTCAAATCCAAAACAATCGTGTATATAAAATTTCAGTTCAAATGAATGCTTTAAAAAGTGAGAAAAAAAATCTTTTAAAGTTTTGACACAAGTCGCCAAAATGGTCGTTAAGTCACCAAAAACGATGCCAACGTGGCTGTGTGTATATGTAATTCTTTAAATAATTAGTTTTAATCAATTAAATTACTGTATTGTCATCCAAAATAATCATGTATATAAAATTTCAGCTCAATTGAGTGCTTTAAAATGTATTTTATTAACGATTGGAAATTCCACCAAGATAAATAAATAAATAAATAGAGAATGTGAGCTAATAGTAGGAATTGAATAACGTGCCTTTTAAAATAACTTTCAAATTAAGTTTAAAATTATGCATATTTTATAAGAGATTTACGAAAATTATGCCATATTTAAAGCAGTTATGATTATAGACACTTTATAGAAATGAATTTGTTCTACTTTTATTTAAAACTCTTTCTACACGCTAAGTCTCGTCGCTTAACCAAGTTTCAAAATTACGAAGTCTTCACCAATAAGCCTTTGTGTTGCTTTATAGTGCGACATTAATATAACTCTCACTGGCTCACTCAAAACTTCTACTACATGTACTCAAAATTATGAAAACCACTGTAAACATTTATATTTAAAAGTCTTTAACAATTATATGTCACTTACTTTACATTTTCGATTAAAAAAATTTAAAATATCTTTATTACATTGCAACGTCCTTATAATTTAATTGAAATAATGTCCTTATTGATTTAAGAAAATATCCTTTCGATAGAAAAGATCCACATCTTTTCTAAAAATCCCTTAGTAAGTAAGGAATCTCATTGGAATAATAGCCTACAGCACTTATCTTGAATTGCCACATATCCCTGCAATTAGTTCAATTAAACTCTTTAAAAATTGTGAGATATTCAATAGCTCAGAAACCTGATTGTAATCAAATATATCTTAACTAGACTACTAAAGCAATAGTGCAAAAATTTTCTAGAATCTCCAAACCTCCCTTTGAAATTAAGCGATTTTTCAAAAATTTCTCTTCTTCCCACCCTTTAGCAATTCAATTTACACAGTACACTGAGAAAATGATGTGATAACTCAATTTCAGCCTACCCTCAGAATATCTTGTGCAACTGCAACATGGCCTCCTCAAACCCCGAAGTTAACCCAACCCAAATATCTGAAAACTTGCTTCAATGAAATTGGAAAGGATTCATAATAATTGAAAATAGAATCATACCCCTTTTCCCTATTTTTCCCCCCGCGTTGAGATAGAAGATTTTACGCAAATAGGTAAGACTTTTTTAAAAATCAAATTAGGGATGGTTTTTGAGTTTTAATCCAAGTACTTAACTTTTAAGTTAATACCATAAAAGAAAAAAAAAAGAAACAATTTATTCGCGTCTGGGAACTAATTGGTTTGGAAGGCAATTTCGAAACAATTCGTAACTCTTTTGATTCACGAAATCGAATTTCAGGATTTGCCTTGTATTTATTTACCTCTCTCAGAAAACAAGGAAGTTGTTTTCCTTTAATTTTGTTTCGACCTATGGCTGAACCCAAAAATTTTTTTGTTTTTTCCCCCATTGTTAATTGGTAAAAAGGGGAGTTTTAACAAATTATTAAAAACAAAAATTAAATATAATGGATATATCCCAAAAAGACCGACAAAATTTCTTTAAGTGTGAATGATCTTTTTTTTTTTTAAAAGGGGGGTTTTTTCTTGCAAGTAAAATTTAAATTAGCTAAATATTGTAACAAGTAGTATTTAAAAAGATTTAATTACTGAAAAATCTTATAGATTTAACTTCAGAGGAAAAAACTACGTTTTACCGGATTACACGGCCTTCCCCCCCCAAGAGAAAAAAAGAGGCCACCGTCCCGGTCAGGTTCACCATGTTTCCCCCGAGCATAGGGCGTTAAAAATTTAGCGTGATATTTATTAATTTAAATATTTGGTTTAGTTACGTCACAGCTATTTTAAATTTTGTTATAATTAAGTTTTTAAAAATTGGTTAGTTCATTAAGTTCAAATTTGTTTTTTTTGTGTGGGAAGAGCTTACACCCTGCTTTTTTAAAATTTTTCCCAACGGACTTTCTTTTCTCTAGGGTCTTTGGATGGTAGTGGTCAGCCTTTTTATCCTCGAGTTACATCCGGCTAGTAGGCGGAGCAGGGGGCTTTCAAGGTGTCAAAGGTTGCCGGGGCGATTTCCAAGGACAAGACCACAATATTTTGGAGCAGGGGCACAGGAATTTTTTCAATCCACAAAAAGAAGCCGCCCTTTTTTCAGTTGTGTGACGGAAAACCCACAATATCTTGGGGTTCTATGGATTTAGCAAAAAAAATCTATACGGGTCCCCTTCTTCTGCTCAACTTTTTAAGAGTTAACCAAAAATTTCCCTCGACCTTTGCATTTGGAAGGTTAAAAACAATAAAATTTTTTAAAGGTGAAACAAACCGTATGGGGAAAAACCCCATTGCTTTTCTACCTTTTTTTCGCCAATTTTAACTTTTTAATTCCCGTAAGGAAGCTAGAGACGTTCACTACATTATATTACATTCAATCGACCAAAACCAAAAAATGTTAATATTGTTCCCTTTTCATTTTCGATATTTGCGATATTTTCCGGGGTTTTGTATCCGAGCTGGGCTAAAAGTCGATTCTTGGACTCAAAATTTTATTCCCCAAAAAGTTTATCAAACAGAATAGTAGGGACCGTTTTTTTTTCACTTGG
Organism: Trichonephila inaurata madagascariensis; assembly: GCA_019973955.1. Classification (NCBI taxonomy): domain Eukaryota; kingdom Metazoa; phylum Arthropoda; class Arachnida; order Araneae; family Nephilidae; genus Trichonephila; species Trichonephila inaurata. Next base: position 27,425 of record BMAV01021583.1, read on the forward strand.
AGTGTAAAATCAACGAAATTAAAAGATTGGCATGAAAACGTAAGTGTTCTTGGGTTGTTCTCCTGCACCATTGTGGTTAAATTTGTAAAGTACTTCGGGAAAGAACCTGGTGTAGCTTTAAAACTACATGAATTCACAAACCAAAGTTTTCCCTAATGTAACTTATGATCACTTTTATTTAATAAATATAATACATAAGCGATCTCTTATATCTGACAACTTTTATATTTGAAAAAAATTTTTGAAAGTTTTAAAAAAACGGGTCGTCTCTCTTTATGGAAATGATTTTGTAATTTATTTTTTCTTTTGAATTTTGAAATAAAACTTTGAAAACTTTTTAATAATCGTCTGCTAATGTTTTCTTTTGATTGGAATGTAAAATAAAAGATTTATTTTGAAAAGGTCCCCAAAAATTATACACCCCAAATTAAAGGATTCCCCAAGGGGAAAATTGTGTCAACAAAATAAAAAAACGGTGTAAAAACTGGTTTTAATTTAAAAAGGAATAATTCATTTTGAAAAAAAATTCAGCTGAAAGTAAAATGAAAAATTATCCGGGTTTCCCCTCCAAGACTTTCGAACGCTGGCCAATATCAGGAAAGTGAAGTCACTGATCCTAAAAAAAAATTTGTCGACTGAAAGATTCATTACATTTAAACTAGCAATGTCTTCCCCAGCACTGTAAGTAAAATCATTCATTAAGATTTAAAGTAAAACATGATGTTTAAACCTAAAGTTCATCAGCTTTTTCCAATATATATTGCTGAAAGAAATCAAATCGTTGAAAATTATATGAAAAACCCCTAGCTGCTAAAGATGAAAATTTGTGGTAACACTCGAAGAGGCTTGGGTATATTTAAGTGACTGTAATAAAAGTAGATTAATTTTCTATTACTCAAAGAACGAGAATGAACGTACGAAATGGCTTCATCAGTGTACAGAAAAGTTCACAAAGGGTTTCATGATAGTTGCAGGATTTTGTTACTATTGCAAATTAAGGTATCCGACTACGTTCGGAACCATGATTTTGAAAAAGCATATAAATGAATAATATTCATGATATTTAGGATCACTTACGTTAGAAAATGTATCTAAAATTGTTTTAAGAATAGTATTACAGTAAAAAATTATTTAAGTACAATATTTTGACAAAAAATGAACATAGAATGACCCATTTTCAAAATATTCTCCTTTTGTGAAAAATTCGTCTACTATAATAATATTTTGCCTGTATACAGATCAGACCTCTCTACAGAGGCTCAACTAGAATTTTTGAAATATATTACTTAGAAGTGGGTTCATCCATATTTTAGGACAACAGAGGGGAGCAATTTTAAGAAAAAAACGCCAATAATTATTTCAATGGGTGGTAACTCTGAAAATAATGTGAATTTTTCAAAAATCCTGGTTCAGACTCTCTGGAGAAGTCTTTATATATAAACGAAATATTATTATTTTAGAAGCATTTTTTTTATAAAAGGAGAACATTTTGAAAAAAGATTATTATAAGTTAATCTTTTGCCAAGACATTGTATTTAAATAATTTTTTTGTCAAAATATCCTTAAAACAATTTTATACATGTATTCTAATCTAAGTGACACTAAATATCTTGAAAATTATCCATTTATGCACTTTTTTAAAATCACGGTTCCGAACGTAGTCGGATACCTTAAAAAACCAAAAGGTCTCAAGCAAAGCCAAAATGTATTAACTCTACTATCAACAGAACATTTTAGCTACAATTTTGGATTAAGGAATTCCAACCTTATACAGAAAGGACATTGATAAAGTTGAGGTTTCATATGGATAAGACTCTAGTCACATGTCTGTCACTTATTTAACCAAGAAAGAATCAGAAACAGAAATAAAGTGCATCCCATTTGATGAAATACCTGTAAAATCACTTGACGCTTCTCCAATGAATTTTGTTTTGGTTTATTAAAACGAACCTTAGGAAAACGGCATCCAAATACTGAACAGATTTTGGAAAACGGTTCAAGAGGAATGGAGTAAAATTGGCATAACTGTGCTAAGAAAAAGTTTACTTTCATGAAAACTTCGAACAGATCTCTGCCCAAAATCCGGGTTTTTATCAATAAAAGGGTCATAAAAAAAGGGAATGGCATTTATAGAAAAAAAATTAAAACTATATAAAAACCTTTTCCCAGAAGTCAAAAGACCTTCTGTTTTCTTGAAGTTTTCACTAAAGACCCTTGAAAAAAAATTTGACAGAAATGTTTTGGAAGTTAAAAACCCAAAAAATTACAACAAAAAAAAGGACAGATTTAAAAAAAAAATTTGAAAAAAAATAATAAATACATCTGTTTCATGAATTTTTCTTGGCAACTACAACAATTTTTACCCTATATCTTATTTTTCCTTTTCCCCCAGTGAACGGGGAATAGATAAAACAATAAAGTTAAAAAGGGCTGTCATGTTTTTTTATAGATAAAAAAATGTGGGGGAAAAAACAAAAAAAGTTAAAAAAAATTTTGTTGTATTTAGAAAAAAGGAATTTTGTATTATATATATATATATAAAAAAAAAAACAAAAGAAAAACTATAAAAAGGACGAAATTATTTACAATTTTGGGGGAAAGATTTGAGATACGAAAATAAAATATAACTAAAATGATTTACAGCTTATAAAAAAAACTTTGTGTTTACGTGTGTTGCTTTGGAATCAAGCTAAATTCTTATTTTCGTATTTTATAAAAGTTTAATTTTGATTGAAAAGTAAAACTAATTAAAATTTAAATTCATTTTGTAATTACAATTTATCCTTTAGATTAGAATTTTACCCGCAGTTGGGTTTTTTTTTCTGATGCTTACTATTGAATTAAATTCCTTAAAATTATAATTCCCCATTAGTGCGACTTTATTTCTATTCTTACCTATTAACAGTGTTAATTTTACAATGTAAATAATTATTTGCATACAAATTTAACACACAAATTCATTCGGTTTTTGGGTTTTTATTTTTTTTTGAATAAAAACCCCCTTGGTTTCCTTCCATCTTAAAATATTTGAAAAAAAATTTTAAAACAGTTAAGAGGAACGTTAGTTCAATAATTTATCTGTTATTTAATGCTTAAACTATTTACATATTAATTTTAGTACTTTTAAATTTATTTCTATGCAAGTAAATTTTTTTTCGATACTGTGTAGGATTATAGGGATTTAGATTTTTAAAAATTGATTTTAGCATAAAAAATTATTTTAACCGTTTTCTCTTCTAAATTATGTTTAGTCTAATAATATAGATATATATAAAAAGTAAGGCTTAAGCCTAAACTAGGCATAACTTTGCAATATTAACCCTAAGTCTTAAGGGCTTGATATTGTATTACTATGGTTATTTTTTACTTGTACTGTCTTTTTATTTCCTTGCTTATCGTTATATATATTATAAAGGAAGTGCATTTTTTTCTAAAAGAATTTAACCAGGAATTTTTTTTAAAAAATTGAGCGTTTTATCAGATTTTATGCCTCCGTATAAAGTAGCTGCTCCTAATATTTTTTAAAAAGCAAAATGTTTCAAATGAGGGGGGAGGGCTTAGAGTTACCCATACGACGAAAAATACTCATCTTTTGAAGAAATGAAAAAGTGTGTAACCCGAAACTCTTTTAGCTTTTTTAGGACAAGTAGAAAATTTGAATTTGGGGAAAAAAAATTTAAAAAACTCCAATTTATTTATTTTTTTTATTTTATTTTATTTTATTTTTATTTTTTTTTATTTTTTTTCTTAAAAAAATTTTATTTGATTATTTTTTGAAAAAAGTATCTTAGGTAAACATTTTTTTTAAAACAAAATTCTTTTTAGTTAAGTTTTTTTTGCCTGTTACTTTCCCTTATACTATTCACATAATCATTGTTTGTTTGTTTTTTGTTACTTAAAGTTATAAAAACAGTTATGTTTTTCGTATTTGTCTGTTTCATAAGCAACATTAAATAATAAAATTGATAATAAATCACATTGACATCATTATGAATCCAAAAGGCTAAGTTAAAATTATGAGTTTGATTGTTAGTTTTTTATAAACATCGCACTTTAAAACTGCACGAGGACAATTGGGGACGAAGCACGTAATTTTGAATCTCAATCCAATGAAGGACGATAATTGTGTGTGTCTAAACACCTTACTCTCTAAACATCCACACCAAGCTAAACATGTAGTACTTCACTCTTGTTTTGTTGCCTTATTTTGTATGATTTTATTTTACATCGATCCTTTTCAAAATTTTCTTTGAAGCTGTTTACACAAATATGATAAAAATAAATGTGAACTGCATTTTCTAATTTGATATATAATCACATTAGAGAAAGAAGATACACTTTATTAATTGCATTTCTTCTTAAAAGGAAAGTATTATCACTCATTATTAAATTCAACACATATTTGATTCGAAGTGTGTTGAATTTAGATGGAATAAGTTTCTAATTTCAGGAGGTCTTAAGAGCAACTTCCAACTTATTCCTGTGTATTTATCTTCCTTTGGATTATTTGTTATATTACTCTATCTACTTCAGTTTGAGATTTACTTTTATTTAACCTTTAAAGTTGATAACTGGATTATTTTAGTTAAATAAAAAGTCCTAATAAGACAGATAAATCGGTGATATTATTTACTAACTGAAATTATTAAGATCACTATTTTAACTATTTTACTTCTTAATTGAAACAATCAATTCTCTAAAGGTATCCGACACGTTCGGAACCGTGATTTTAAAAAGGGATAAATGGAAAAATTTTCATGATATTTAGTTTCATTGATTAAATTTTTGTATAATGTTTGACTTTTGTACAAAACATTTTTTAAAAAGTTTTTACAATTAATTAAAATTTGAAATGTTCTCCTTCTTGAAATTTCTTTTTTTTTCGTAATGGGTAAACCCTTCAAGAGCCCCTTTTTAAAATATTCTTTGTTGACCTTAGAAACAGAGCGGAGCAAAATAAAAAAACCCTAATACATTTTAACAAAAAAGGAGCATTTTAAAAATGTTGAATTTAGAGATTAGTTTTTGCCAAAATTTTTTAAATTTTTAAAACATTTAAAAAATTTTTCATTAATTTCTTTAAAAAATTTTGTAAATGTATTCTAATTAATGCACTAAATATCATTAAATATTATCCTTCCACTCTTTTAAAATCACGGTTCCAAAAGTAGTGGATCCTTAAAGAAATAACAAGAAACCTAGAATTTCGCTAAGTTATGCTAGAGTTTCTAACAATTTTCAAAAGCAATAAAAATAAAAAATTTTCCTATACAAGGAGGGAACTATCCCCTTAAATATGTTGCAGACCATGCAGTCAAAAAACCCCTTTTTAAACCGGGTTTTTTTTTTCCTAAAACAATTGTAGATTCGTCTTTTGACTTTCACTATTAGGAAAACAAAGTACCTGAAAATGTTTTTACCAAGAAAATTATCCGGGGTTTGGAGGCCCCGAGGTCACAAGATTTCAGGATTTTAAGGCTGTTTTCGGAAAAAAGGGCCAAAAGGTTTGAACTAAACGTGAAACATATTTTTCGGGCAGAAAATGCATAAATTTCCATAAATTTGTAGAATTATAGAAAAATATCTCTGTTAACAATCTATTTTTTTTTAAAAATTTTAAAAAATATTCCATAAACCCCTTTCTTCTTCATTTCAATACGGGGAAGAAATACCCCTTTTTAACTTTTTGGGTAGGGGGAAAAAAAAACCGAAAACTTTTATACCAAAAAAAATAATCAACTCTGTTAAAAAAGTATGAAAAAAAAAAATGCTGCTTTCTAAAAATTATAGTGAACCCAAATATAAAAGTTTTTTTCTTTTTATTTTGAAAAATGTTCCAAAATACGGGTCCTATTTTTTAAACATTCCGAAAAAAACCTTAAAAAAAATTAGCCAAAATTTAAATTTCTCTGTTATCCCTTTAAACGAAACTGATACAACACCTGAGGAACTACAGCTTGAACTTAGTGACTTGAAGCCAGATCACAGTGTGAAGAAAATATTTAATACTATGACATTGACTTTTACAAATCTTTGTCAGCAGAAAAATTTCCACGTGCGAAGAAATTTACAGGAGAATTATTCTTTACATTTTATTCGGCAAATATTTGTGAGCAGCTTTTTTTTTCATAAGGGGGAAAAAAGTAAATATAGATATAAATTTCTAAAAAATTAAAATTTTTACTTCTGATGAGAATTTCCCAAAAAACAACCCCATTTCCCGATTTAAAAAAAAAGTTGTAAAAAAAGTAGGCAAAATACTTTTGTTCCTTAAACCCGATTTAAAATTTAAAAAGGCCAAATACCCCCTTTTACTAGAAATTGCACAGTAAACAAATTGAATAAAAATACCAGTATTTTATTTAACACTTTAATATTTATTATTTTTTATAATAAATTCAATCATTTTTAAACCCCTTTTTCTACCCAGGTATTTTAAGTACCACTCACTTTAAATTTACATAGAATAACCATTTTTTTCGAAAACTCCGTGATCCCATAGGAAATTCTTTGAAATCCCTCTTTTAAAAAATGGCAGCACGGGTTCTACGATAAGATTTTTGGGGGGAAGACAAAAGGTTTGGAGCAAATTTCTTTTTTGGGGGAGGGTGGTTTTTAACCCCGGGTTGCAAAAAATTTTCATTTTTTCGAAAAAATAAAATTAAAAAGAAATGCCTTTTTTTAAAGTTAATAAAGGAAACCCTTTGAAAAAAATTTGACTATTTTGGTCTGCGTTAATTTAAACAGTTGAATATAAAATTTAAATTTGCTCTAATTAAATTTTCTAAAGTTGGTATTTTGTTAATGTATACCCCTTTAATTTTAAAGCGTGATTCAAAAAAATATATTGCATCATAAAAACGTAGTAAATCATAATGGGGTAGAAAAAGGGGTTTAAAAAAGCTTCCCCCCATTCCCTTTTTTACCCCCCTTTTTCCCCTTAAGCCAACCAAGTTACACACCCCCTTTGGATATAAAATAAATAATTTTCCTTTATTAATATCGATATTTATTAATTTTTGCTCTTAAAAAGAATAGGAAAGAATTTTGAATATTTTTGGACATAAAAGTACTCCAAGATTAAAATTATATTCTGTGACATCGCTATTTTATAGAGAGCAACAGTTTTATCATACTACTTATTGTTTCTTCCTGAGTTAGTCTGTTTTGTTTTTTTTCTTCTGGTAAAAAACGTTTGTTTGTTTGTTTGTTTGTTTGTTTGTTTGTTTGTTTTTCATTTTTCGGATATACCTTAATATTAAATGAGCTAACCATTTTTTTACACGTTAAAATAAAAAAACTAATTATTACGGAATATTTTGAAATTTTAAATATATTTTGAAAATAAATAATATTCATTTAAAAGGCCGGGAAAAATGGGTTCAAGAATTTGAGTAAATATTTTAAAAAAGCTTTTTTTTAAAAAAAAACTCCTATGTTTAAGATAAAAAAAAATAAATATTTCAAGTTTAAAATATTGGTTGACATAAAATTTTTTTTAAAAAACCTTAAATATCTCTTAAAAATACTTATCCAATTCTTTACTGGTAAACTTATATATAAAATACAATTCAACAACCTTATGTAAAATTGTCACAAACCGGAGGTTGCAGGGGTAAGAGGGTTCAAGGAAAAACATACGATTTTAAAAATAATTACTTTTATTTTAGATCTAACACTTTGTGAACAATTTACAACTTATTCCTTAACTTTGGGAGCAATCTTAAATTCAAATTCTTAATCTAATTTATAAGGTTATTCAAAAAGACTTATCTCTCGAGTAACTTGTATAGTTCCTTTGACGATGCCTTCTCGAACTGTAACAGCTAGGTAAAAGCTAACTTTCCACGATTTCATGATTAACCTAATACACCCCAATTCCAGGGTTTAAATAGCATTTATATTGGCATAAAATCAAGTCATCTCTACGTAAAGCGGTTTTAAACTAAAAACAGTTAAAGAATAGTTTCCCTAAAAGGATTACTAGTAGTTTTGCGGATAAAACCCGTCACACAGAGTTCAAACATCTTAATAAAAATAACTTAGTTTTATGATACCACAAATCAAATATCCAATTTCAACAGCAATATAAAGCAAAAATAAAATATCAATAAAACATTCCCGTTATGATATTTTACACCTAAGGTGTCAAACTCAAAAGCTAACTTGGGCCAAAAAAAACAAGGTTTAACTTTAGGTGAGCCGCAAAAAAACAATATCCATAGAAATGTAAATTTATTTCGAATAATGCATTATAATAAACATAAATAAAAGAACAAGAAAAATTTAATGTTTACGTACTGACGGCATCTCTTCTCTGTGCTACTATCTTTTCTATTTGGGAAGAAATTTTAATACTTTATTAGATATTGCCGTAGGGTTTCTCTCAAACTTTCAATATTTGCGACCTAATATTCAATCATAATTTTCATCGCACCCCCGCCTTCATACGATAACAATGTATTGAATTCAATAATACTATACTTTGATGCTAAAGCTATAATACGACTTTAAACTCTTAAATGCTACCGGCGTATATAAATGTCTAGCTCAGTCAAAGTATTAATTCCTCCTGACGTATATATACGTCTTTCTGAAGTACTATCTTTTCTGTGCACTGCTATTCATAAAATTATTCCGAAGGCTTTGGAATGCAATTAAGAAACCTTGCAGTGTTTGCGACGGATTTACTTATTTTAAAGGATTTGCTTATTTATTCCTTTTATACCCCCCTTCTCAATACATCATATGCACGCACCTACCCTGAAAACGGTGCCATTGGGGTGTGAATCACGTATCTTTTAATCGGCAGTTAATGGATTAATAATAAACCGTACAAACTATCAAGATAAATGTTAATTTTTGCATATAATTTTATATATGACAAACCCATTGGGTCACTGGTAATTTTCCTTTTCTAACATATAACTTGACCAATTAAGTTTTAAAATACCCGGGAACGATCAATTTAAATGGTTATTTATAAAGTTTTTAAAGGGGCAATTTAATTTTTTGGAATATTCGGATAAGTTTTGTCTTGTTGGAAAAAACGTTCTACATTTTAAAAAACTGAATCTTCTTGATTAAAATTTTATTATTTTCGATAAGGAAAGGGCTCGTAATATGTTAGGAAGTTAATTCCGTGTTTTTTTTAAGATAAGTGATCTATTGCCATCTGACTTGAAATTATTTAATGTTAATCTCACTTAAAATTTTTTTTTCTTAATAAGTGGTAAGACAAAAGTCATTTGATAATCCACCCAGCTTACGGGACAATAGACATAGTCATGAAGGCTATGGGCCAAAATAAACTTGTTTTAAAAATTTAACATTGATTGTTTTCATTGATCTGATGATTACATGTGTTTAAGTGAAGGCATTATTTAAAACAAATAATTTTGTTTTTCCAAAAAAATATCGGCTTTTCAAGCCCCCCAAAAAGGGGGGTGAAAGCGTATAATGGGGGTAAATGACACCGCTTATACCGTAGAAGACACAATGTTGCAATATATACTATATGACACCATGAAAACACAAGATGTATGTAATCATTAAATTCGATCAAAATCACTTCTTAATGCAATGGATAATAAAAAGTATGATACTACTTCCACTTCCAACAGAAAAGAACTTTTATCGTTGTGGAAATAGACATCATTACTCCTTAAGAGGACTTGGTAACCCCAAAATGACCAACCTATCGTTTTTTTTATTTAATCTTATTCTTTGCATTAATATCTTTCGATTGATATATCATTTGTGCAAGTTGGAAAGTTAAAAGTTGAAGAAAACTTCATTATAAAACAAATTAGGCAATTCGGCCTTTTTAGAAAAAAAAGCTGAAAAAAGCGTTATGATAAAAAAAATTCTATTTTATAAAGAGAAATAATAACTATAAAAAAAGAATGTGTAATATATAAAGCAGAATATTTTCGAGGCAATACAATAATGTGATTTTTTCTTCTTTGTGAAATGTGTGCAAGTAAAATTTTTGAACTAAGGCATTTTATATTAATAATTTCATAATTTCAGTTCTTATTCCTGATATGTTTTTCATACAAATGTAATACTTCAATATTATAAGAAGAAAAAAACTAAACTTTCTGTAGTGATAGAAAACAAAATTTTTTTAACATTTTTCTTGAATTTTCTTGTGCAATTAATACCTTTTTAAAATTGATCATTTATAAAAATGTATGGGTTGAAAAAATACAAAATGCAATTATTTTCAAGAAAAATATATCTTATATCTTAAATTTGTATTTTAAGTTTATTTAAGCTTATTATAATTTTTTTTCAGAATTACAAACTTTAAAGTGGTGTTTCTCAGTTTGTGTTTTTCGAAACATTAGTGCATTCAAAATGCTACTCCTTCTACAACTATTTACCAATCACTTCCATTATTTTCCTGTGTGTTATATATAAAGCATGTAATAAAATAAGGGATCCGTTTTGCTGTTAACTGAGTACTTTGTTTAAAAAAATTAAAATATAAGAGATATTGGTTTTTTCGTTGATTTTCAGCATGTATATCAACATTTTATTTATTTTTTTCTCAAAAACGAATTAAGTCATTGTAAAATCGATCCCTAAAGTTGTTTATAACATCCATAAGAATATTAAAAAATTTCAGGTTAAAAAATTAATAATTACAGAAGGAGTAGGATTTTAAAATTTTCCAAATTTTCTTCAAAAATTTAAATTTTTAAAATTGTGTGAATAATATGTGAAAAATTTCATCTCGCATCATTTTCTGGAATAGAAACACTATATAAAATGTTAAAATATAATTTTTAAATACATAAAGAAAGAAAATAGCTCAAAGGGTACCAAGTCCTCTTAATTGAACAATTTGAATGTTATTTCGATTACTCTCGAGACGATCGTGTGGAATTGTGGAAAGATCTCTGCACTAATCCTAAAAATCTGATATACTGCATGCAGTGGGGTTTGAAAGTTAAAAAAAAGACTCAAACTAAGGTGCTTTTGTCATTTAAATGCAACTCGAAAACAATAATTGTACAGATCTAAAAGGCCGTTAATCAAACTCAGTGATTCCCAAAATGGTCTATATAGACCCCCAGGGGTTTGTGACGACCTTCAAGGGGTCCACGCCAGCGAAAAAATAATTTGGGGGTCCATGAGGTGTAAATAGGGGTCTATAATAGTGGCTCTCATTAAACCAGATCATGAGTTTAATCTTTAAAAAAAATTTTATCTATTGGAAACCAGGTTTACTGATTTATTTTCTAAATTTAGTGAGTTTAATCTGTGGTTATTAGGTGACAGCATAAATTTTATTAAGGCAAGAGCATTTCAGCATTTCTTTCCAGAATTAAATTAAAGAAGTATAATATTGGCCATCATGAATTTTCTCAATTTGTCACACACACGTCAGGACATTTTAACCTACATTCAACATTTAAATTCCTTTTACTCGTATTTTGAAACTAGGTTTGAGATTGCTTTTTTATAGTAATACCACAGTAGACAATGAATTCAAATAATCACATCGAAAGAAAATGCCATATTACAATATGAACTGATCAGAATAGGTCCTAACGATCTTAAAATAAAGTATAGAGATGAATGTCAGCAATTTGGCTTTAGAAAAGACATACCTGTTATTTGTCGCGAATTATGGAATATCATGAAAAGGTTTTTAATTGTTTTTCCTAGTGAGAGGGAGTTCAGAGAGTTTCCAAATCTTCAAAACAAAAAAAGAAGGGGGACTGGACACTTACTAACAAAGGAGATTTAAGGTTAAACTCGACTAGATAGGTATTAAATATTGAAAATTTGTTATTGAACCACCAGTTTCATCCCTCTCATTAAAAACGTTTGTTGTTCCGTTATTGTGTGTAACAGTTGTTTTATGTGTGTATAAAACTGTTATTGTGTGTAACAGTTGTTTTATGTGTGTATAAAACTGTTATTGTGTGTAACAGTTGTTTTATGTGTGTATAAAACTAATTAATTTGAATTTAATTCATTAACATGTGCTTCTTAAGTTTTAAATGCTATACTTTACTACAGATAGAAATTTTTTTTTTAAAGTAAGTAGTAGTAGCAGCTATCAAAAATATATTTAAGTTGATAAATTTCAAATAATTCAATATTAGGTAAGAAGCTTACCCAAAACCGAAAAACATGGCAAGGGGTCTATGAGACAAAAAAGTTTGGGAACCTCTGATCTAACTGTTTATCTAAAACTAAATCAAACAGTGTGATGTTTTGCTCATTGAGATATATCATCAACTTATAAAGAAATATACAAAAAGGATCACCTTAATACTCAATACTCTTCTATTATTTCCTGAAAGACGGACGTAAAATTTCTTAAGTGCAAGTTTTCAAAAAAAATTTATAGTTTTTCAGAATAAGGCTTAACCAATACATAAGCCCTATTGCGAATTTTCACAAAATGTTAATTATATAAGCGTTTTCCAAAGAATAAGCACCAATCAAGATCATCAATCAGACGAATGCATTTCGTAAGTCCATTGCAACATGAGGCAGGTTTTTTTAATTATGTAGTATAATTATTAATAATAAATACATTAATGAACGCAAATCAATGTATGTGAAAAAGATCACCTTTATGATACGCTTCTTGTGTATTTTTAGGAGGAAAAGTTGATATCATGCCTAGAATTATTTTAGAGAAATACCGTAATTATACTAACTTATCTCTGCTCTTTTTTTTTATTATAATTCTATTGCAAAAACCAAACATGCAATAATTCGGCTACATTTTTTAATTTGGATCATATAATTAAAACAGATCAATGAAGCTTTTTATATCCATGCTCAGTGCGCTTGATGAAAATATGGTTCAAAAATTCAAAAAGAATTTATTTGTGAGGACAGAGAGTTTTGCAGTTATTAATAATTTTGCTTAGCACGTTTAATATAAAAGTGCGTGCGTGCGTGAGATAATTTAAATTAATGCTATAAAACCTGAAAATGTTCATGCAAGTAATTCAAAAAGTATCAATTTTTAACTACTAAGTATATTTTATTTTGTACTAAACATTTGATTCTTGAAATAAAAAAAATTAACACTTTATGTACCCAAATCATCAAAATAACGACAATTAAAGGGTTAAATACACACCTTGTTCTTTTTATCCTTTTTTTTTTTAATAATACTGAAATTCGATATATTTTGTTTTTGCGTTGCTATGTGCAATCAGCTTGATCTATTACATATACTCAACGGATTATCCAAATTATAAATGCATAACTATTAAGATAAAGTGGGGATTAATTTGGCTTGTCTGTATTAATCAATGCATTTATTTTTCCTATTTTAATACTGGATTAAAAACAATTTCATTATCATGAAATAAGGGCAATAGCATTATTTTTCCTTGTCATTTAAATTCTTTGATAATCAGAATTATGACTTTATCAAATATAAAAAGTCTAAGAATAGGTTATTTGAATGAAGTTAATTTAAAAACTGGTATTAACACATATATTCATATCTGAAATATGTAAATTTCCTTTCTGCTTTAAAGCTCAATGCAAATCACAATACTGCTCTTGCGTCAGATATATTTTGAATAGATATTAATCCTCATTGTAATTGAGTTTTCTGTGAATTTTCAAGTTAATATGTAATAACAGGATGAAAGAGGACATACATTCTTATTTAAAAATTAATGTTTAAAATGAGAGCTATTGGAAACGGATAATTTTAAATATTAAGGATAAAAAGTTCGGGTGATATGGTGTCCCACTTTAATATTCTGCTACAGGGAAAAAGAAGTAAAACAGAAATGAGTTGGATGAAAAAAAATTAAATTTCCTATTAATATGACTTCATCCTTCAAATTACGTAACTTTTTAGAATACAAAGGGAGGTGGAATACTTTTTTTGCAGTGAGAGAGAGAGAGTCTCGTGTTTTAATTCAATATCGAGAGATATGTCTTAGAACGAAAAAGCGATTGCACTGCCATCTGTTGGCTGCATTAAGTACTTTGAAACTTTAAGAATGATTTTTTCGCAATCATGAAAATTTGAGAACTCTACTTGACTTCTCTTATTTCAAGTAACTAAATCTGTTATTCTAGATCACAAGGGATATTCATTGTGATTTTTAAAACATTCAGTATAATTATGTTGGAAATAGTCCTCTCACATTTAACAAATCCTTACATAGATTTTTAATCTAAATATTTACTACAAATGAAATTTTTAAATAATTAATCTAAGTTCATTTATTATTTTTTTCTTTACTCAAAATTAATTTCGGAGAAAATTTTAAGACAACCGTAAACTTATGTACCCCTAAGAAGTTAAATGTCAGATTAAAATTTGAGAGAACCAGACGCTTTAAAAACCAGTCAAAATCTTCCATCAATGTCTCTACAATATTTTTTATTCAAACAAAAACATCTCAATACATTTATTAATGCATAAATTTGTTGCTTTACTAAAAACTTAATTTTTTTAAACTTAGAAAATATAGAACATTATTAAGTTCTTTTAATATTATTATGGTGTTTAATTTTTGATATTTTATTATTTGAAAAAAAAAGGGTACTATTAGTTTTTTGTACATAGAGTATTTAAATTAAACTTTAAAGGAAAAAAGTATGTGTTTTCTCTTGAAACAATCTTTTTTTTTTACATTTTTTAACAAAGTGTTTATTAAATTTTAAAAAAATAATTTATAAAAATGTCTATGACTTAAAAACAATTAGATGTGAAATAAATTAAACTGGCAACAGTAAGCTAAGTGAGATGTATCATACAAATATTAATAACTGAAACACAGTTTCTAAAAATTTACTATTAAGCAATATAACAACTTTAAATAACTTGAAGAAGTACAAAGAAGAAAGAATATACAAAAGGTTTTAATTTTTTGAAATGTCAAATAATTATCAAAATTTAAAACTAATATTTTAAACCAACAGCCACAGAACTACTATTTACCAGTTTAAGAAGAAAACAAATAAAATGGGAAAACTTATTTTAAACCTTAAATAAAAAAAAATGTTTAACAGTATTGTTTTTTAAGTATAACAACGATACTTTTTGATCAATTCCTTAATGTACGTATTAACTATTGATAAAAGTCTCTCAGCACGCTGATTTTTATTTGCATCGTGTAACAATGAGCCTATATATTTTTGTTATTTCAATGTAGAATATTTAAAGTTAAGTAGTATATTTTAAAATATATTTTACTTAGACTAGAAATCTTCAAATTGTGTTCGACGGAAACCTAGAATTCCACAAGAAAGCAAAAATTCGTAAAAAAAAAAATTATAAATATGCATACAAAATAAATTCACATTCTCTGTGGAGTTTATAGAACTACAAATACCTAAAGCCATGCTTCCCAACGCGGCTGCCCCGTCCCCCTGGAGGGATACTTTAAAAAAAATTCGGTGCTAAACAATCTTTTATTATTATTATTATTATTATTATTATTAATTTTTACTTATTTTTATATTTGAGTTTGGGTACCATTACAAGGGATACACTATGACAAAGTTTGGCCCCGACAAAAGTGATAAAAAGCACACTCGAGTTTTATGATATGTTTTAAAGCAAATGAGAAAATAATGGAGCAGAATGAAAGACCATTTTCAAAAAACTTGGAAAAACTTTTTAGAATCTTACTTCAAAACTATCGCTTTGGTTTTTTACAAAAAAAAAAATTGAATCTTCGTTCCGTGTTTAAACACGTCAAAGGTAACTAAGCTATCAACAGATTTGACATTAGAATCTGAATTCAAGTAAGCTCCTGAATTTCAGGTTGCAAATTCATATAGAATACACAGAAGTTACTCAAAAAGCTATAAGCATTTTAATGACCATTTGAACAATGTATTCAAGTGAGAAATCTTTGTTAGCGTATAAAGCAACAAAATAAAATATAGAAACAAACTAAACACAGAATATTAAAAGCAACTTCAGATAACTTCATTAGACCTGGATTTTGACAGTGTGTGTAAAAAATGTAAGCTCATCCTAGGTACTAAATATAATGCAAGGGTAGGTAACAACTGGAGTATGAATTAATGCTATTAAAATGAGTAAGTTACATTAATACTATTTAAACAATTTAGTAAAAAACGTAATGTTTTTCTTAAATTGTCTTTACAGAAAGTACCTTTAGCTGGTTGATCTACTTTAATTATTATTTTAATATATATTCATCTAAGTTGTGTGCGTTTTTTTGATGTAGCTTCCTAAAAACACCTAATAGTTCTAAGGGTTCCACGGTTTTCTACAGTAGGGTCCAAGTATAATAATTATTTACACTTGTTTCACACTAAAATTAAAAATGAAAATGGAATTAAATTAATAGTTTCGAAATCAATTCTCTATCTAGTTTTGTATGTTTCAAATTTTCAGATTTAAACTAAACTTAAAGTAGCTGCTGGAATACATCTAAAAACTATTTAAAGTACCAATGCACAAAAACTTATTTATAAAACAATTGCATCAAGCATATTTCAAAATATAACTCTTCTTTTTGTCAAAAAAAGAAGGAAGAAAATTCGGAAACTATAGAATTGCACAATTGGGATGAAAACTAAGTAAACTAATTTCTTAACTTTTAACAATTTACCAGATGAGTAATTTTTAATATTTTATAATGATATATCATTTTTCAAATAGTATAATATTTGAAAATAATATGTCAATGTAGCTTACATTTTGAAAGAAAATTTAGACATCTTTAGACAAATGTGTATAGCATAAATATTTTAAATCTACAAAAATATTATAACCTTATGTGTATTTTCATTGAATCAAGACGTATTATACTAGGGGCATTTTTTTCACGGTATTGGTACATATTTATAAACAGTTGCTTTAACTAGTTTTTAATGATTTATTGCCCTTTATTTAAATTCAATGTAAATTTAACAATATCTGATTTATACATTCATTATACATATTTAAACTATATACTAGAGTTATTTTAACTACGTGACGAATTTTCTTAAAATGTCATATGTTAAGAAGTTAAGGTCTTTTGAACAATTAAAACGAATTTTGAACCATTTCAAATTGTTTGAAAACTGAAATCTCCATGGAATGTTTCTAATATTAAACATATCTTTTTAGTTTTAATTTTCACTGTCGTAGGAGTATTTCTGCACGTCTGAAATATTTTTATAAAGTGCTTTAAGCCATAAATCGCGAAAGACATATTTTTTTTCTGTCATATAGTTATATAAATTCCAAGAAACATGATTGTGTTCGTTCCCATCTGCAACAATACAAATGATACCCGTAATTTCGTTCTAAAGCTTAAGAATCGTTTAGTTCTAGACGAATCATGTAGTGCACACACGGCAAACGTCAAAAGAAAGAATCATTAATTTATAAACTTAATCTCTTCTTCTATTGATGTGTATGGGGGGAGGGAGGTTGAAGAATTCGGCGTCTGCTGTGTCGTCTTAGCCTCCAAATCGCTGAAAAAGTAAAATAAAACTTAAAAGAAGACAAATAAAAAAAAACTTGAAATGAGTTATTTCCTAATAAATCGATAGGCCGATTTTTTTTCTTTAGTTGGAGCATTTTATAAATAAGAGTTTGAGATTTTGGCAGTAATCGTTTCTCGTCTGGAAAGAGTTGGTAGGATCAGTCCCTTTAATAATCCCCACCGCCTATCATATCCTACTATACCCCACAGCTTATACTTTTTTTTCTCTTTTTTCCCTCTCTCTCTCTCTTTCAAGCCAAAGATCTTTTCATTTTCTAAAGGGCACAAATGTCAAATAAGGATAAATAATGACACTTTTTCTCCAGTGTATTGGGCAGGCCAAACACATATGAAATTCAGACCAATGGGGCTATTGAGGATCGGAACTCCTGTCACTGCAGTCCATTTACTATATCTATCATGAAGTCTTTGCTCACACTCTGCAAATTCACAGCAGAGTCAGACTTCACGAGAGCCATACAAATACAAATTTAATCCTAAATTTGTCTCAGCTTTTATTTGTTATTCTTTAGCATCCCATGTATGGTTCTGTTTCTTTTGTTTAGTAATGAATTTCTAATTTCTACTGAAAAATACACATCTCTTTTTTTACAAGATTTTGAAATAACACGGTACACGAATTTCAGGAATTCTTTGCATTTTACTCGAATCTTTGTTCTAGTACGAATGCCCAAAAATTTAGGAATTCGTCTCCTTTGGATGATGACGATTTGATAGAATTTTTGACAGTTTATGATAATAAAGAAGTCGATAATGATGAAGTCGAAGATGAGGTTCAGCTATTGACAGTTGATTTAATTCGGGTGGGCTTGAAATTGGCTACAAGTAGGGAACAACATTTTTTACTCAAGATTCTGACACAGAGTGTACATTAAAATTTCATCGTAATCTTAAATTTTGTGTAGCAGGATATAAGAAATTATATCAGCAAATTGAGGAACCAAAAAAACCAACAACTAATAACAGACTTTATAATAACAACAAAAAAAATAAGGGCTTTAATAACGAACGAAATTGTTCATATGAATCAAAACCGACTGCATTTTTATTCAAATTCATTGACAATTCATTTTTATAAGTAATAAAAATGAATTGTTTTTGTTTTATAAATATGTAACACTGGATTTCATTATTACTTTTTTGCGCGGTTTTTTGGGAGGGAAAATATTTAGAGATTTTTCCTTTTGCATGATTTTTTTAAAATTGAAGAACATATCCCTAAGCTTAACAAATGTCACATGTAATTCCTTACACAATTTTTTTCTTTTTGCACGGTTTTCTAAGGAATGTATCTACCGTGTAAAAAGAGTTGGTTGTAATATATAAGGATAAGAATTGGGAAATATTTTAAAACACATTATAATGGGTAAAAAAATTTTTTTTTCTTATTGTTAGACAGATTTGCTTAAAATAAGTGTCCATTCTATTTTTCGAAATATATTTAACTTTTTTATAAGAAAATTAGATTTTTATGGAAGTTTGTAGCTTCAGAAAAATTAAAAATATCTTTTGAAGAATATTCCTTTTTGATTAAAAACAAATTTTAAAATATTTTTTAAAAAGTTCCCTTTTGAGAAAAAAAGAAAATCGCGATTTTTGCCAGGTTTTTTATATATCAATTTCTGATTTTCACTAATAAATTAGTAATTTTTTTTTATTTTTAATGTAGCACTTTTAAGCGTATAAACGTGACTATTTTATTGAATAAAATCATCTCTAAAATGTAAACAATTAAACTAGTGTTCATTTTTTTTTTTTCGGGGATTTCCGTTATTTTAAAACTATCTTTTGGGGAATCTTCCTCAATTTTTACATTTGATGTATCATTTATCAGAAAGTTCCTATTGTATATTTTATACTTAATCTATCATTTATCATATACACAAATGTTATAATTATTTTTTTTTCATTTCAATGGAATCTAATTTTAATTTTAATCTTAACTACCAATAAATTGAATAGTTATTTCTTTTTCAATCAAACCTATCAATAAATCAAACTTGTTATTGTTGTTTTTCTGTGAACTATTTAATATGTAAGCCGGGAGAAACAAAATGATGTTTATTAAAATATTTATCTGTTGGAATCATAAGTTTAAAGAGCACTGCTTCAGTAGATCCGAGTATCTATATTTTCATTACCATCAATAAATAAAAACTTTTTTTAAGCAATGACCTCAACAAGATAATATATAAATGTTCATATTTCCAAATTTATCTACATTTAACTACATCCTTACTCGAATCATAGATGATGGTACTATAACTCTTAAAAATAATATATTCCAATATTTATTTACTACCTTCCATAAGTATTTTAGCTTAGACAATTATATAATTATTCTTAATATTATTCTTATAATTTTAGTTTTTGCTCCATATTTTCAGTCAAAAATCATTTTACACATATTACTACAATTTGGCCTTTATTTTTCTATCTTTGAATATGTATTTAGACATTGAATCTGTCATGAATGACGTATTTATTGTTTTTATTCAGGAATGATCTGATCTTTCTTCAGGCATGAATTTTCAAGTGTATTCAAATCTTAGGTAAGTTACCTTTTTATTTCTAATGAAATTATAGAATTTCTGTCCATTATATTTTATGAGATTTCGTTCAGTATTGTAAACATGCGAAGACATCAATGAGGAGTAAAAGAACTGTTAAAGCTGGGTAAAGAATGGGGATTCCATTAAAAAAATTCTAATATTTCATCATGTAGCATAAGAATAAATTTCAAATTTTGTGAAAAACTAACTTTCATAAAAATTTATTTTCATTTGTTTTTATAAAGGACTGCTTTAAATAAAACATGGTTATTTTTTTAATCCCATTTTGGTTTTTCCTTATTTTTCCCCAACGTAAAATACTTATTGAAAACCTTAGCAAAGTAATAAAGTTGTATATTAAAGTCACATAAATCTAATTAGAAAATAATTATTCTCTTGCTCTGCAGTAAAAAAAATATATCAAGTTTCCGAAAAGTAAGAAGAAACTTTCAAATATTAATGACAAAAAATATTCACTTACGATTTTATTTATATATATATATATTTTATATATATATATATATATATATATATATATATTATATATATATATATATATATATATATATATATATATATATATATATATATATATATTATATATATATATATATATATATATATATATAAATTATACTTAATGAATTTCAATTTTAGAACAAAAAATGATGTTTCTTATAGAGAAATTAAAAGACCAATAGAAAACTTACAAAAACACTTTGTGATAGTCCATGTTAATAAAGTCCCAGGAAATTATGCAATAATGTGTAAATATTACTATAGTAAATTAATAAATGATCATATAAAAAATAACAATGCCTATGAAGTAAGTAAATTTAGTATGAAAGAAATTAACAACAGATTATTGGCATTTTGTAAACAATTAAATATTTCTAGCAATAAAATTAAATATCCCCATATATTTTTGACTCCTAAATTTCATAAAAATCCAGTCAAATTCCGTAGTGTAACAAATGGGTTCAATACTTATATATCCAAATCGGGAAGAATTTTACAGACCATATTACAAGATACAATAGACAAATTTAAAGATACTTGTATTGTAAAAAAACAACCATGATGTAATAAAGAAGGTTGAGCAACAAGAGGTATTTTCAGTGCATGGATTTGATTTCGAAGATTTATTTAACTCCATCAAAATAGAAGACATAATTCAGGTACTTTCAGATGCATATGAGAAATATGGTTTGAATGATTACATTAGTTTTGAAAAGTTCAATACACTCATTCGTTTTGTAATACAAGAGAACTTTATTATTTTTGATAACAAACTCTACAAACAAATCAAAGGATTGCTTCAGGGTGGCCCAGCCAGTAATAGTCTCGCTAACCTGTATTTACACCACTATGAATCAAAATCGAAGAAATGAACCATCTTGCCTCTTATTAAGATACATAGATGATTTAATTGTTATAGGTCGCGACAGGGAATTTAAACCTTGCATTAATTTTTATCCGGAATACCTAAAATTAATACAGACAAATTTTAACTAGAGCGAAGTTGAATTTTTAGATTTAGATTTAAATATTATTGACAACAAATTATACAGCAATATATATGATAAAAGGGAATCATTTAGCTTCAATGTCATAAAGATACCGAACTTCAATAACTGTTTACATATATCAATATTTAGAAATATAATTTTAAATTTTTTGATGAGAAATAATAATTTAACTACACACAATATTGATAAATTCAAGAACATCCAGAAATTTATATTTTGTTGCATACAGAATGATTATCCCATCAACTTCTTGAGAAAATACATAGATCAAAAATATTTCTCAAAAATATTTCTTAAAAATACTTTTAAACTCATAAATGCACAAATCCACCACACAACATTAGGTCCACAAAGTCAGCTTGTTAGTGGTCCAGCTGTGAAAAATATGTGCATTCCACACAAAGGATACATTTTAATACACACATAGACCAATATTTACACGACTACACTTTAAAATTATTTATGACCAATCAAGCAACTTTTTTGCATGCAATCTGATTTGCATCTAATTCCAAATAGTTAAACTCTAGTGTGAGAATTTTTGAATCATTTGCAATTTAACAATTTGGCAAATTATTTGGGATCTAAAAGCAAAAATTAAATATGGAGTGGTTAAATTGTGGCATTAAATATGAGAAGAAAAAAAAAAATTGTTCAAAAATTGTGAATTGAATTATTGATAGGATGCTCTTTGGTGAGTTTTTAATGATTTACGCTATTCATTTGTGAACATACTGGGTTTTTAATTTGAACTTTCCGGATTTTAGACACTTTTTCTACCTATACAACTATTTTAAAGATGGCTGCGTCATCTTTGGTGTTCGATGGTTCACTTATATTATGCACTTGATTGTCTTAGAATTTTAATATTTTAATGTTATAATATCTTTCAGAATGCGATAGGCAAATAGTTTTATTTTTCAAGTTTAATGGTTTAATTTTAACTTTTTAATTTTTAATTTTTAAATTTTTGAGAATTGAATATTTTCCGATTAACTTACCAAGTTGCAATAGGGGGAAGGTTGGCGCCATCAAACTAGTTAAACCCCACTTATCGGTCCTAAGTCCGAGGTTGCACTTGGATATTTTATAAATTTTTATTTTATAACTTTTTAATTTTGTTTGAAAACGTTGGAATTTTATCTTCTACATTCCCCATTGATATTTTGAAATGGGATTTAATTTTATAAGATTCATATAATTTCAATTTTTTAATTGATTGTTAAGCTGTGATTGAATTATATATATTTATATATATATAGAGAGAGAAAATTCTAAAGTTTTTTTTTTACAATGATTTACTGCACGATTTCAATGTGTGCATCATTTGTTGAGCGCAACACATCGAGAGATTTCTAGGCACGTTCTATGAAGCATTGCAAAATCGACAATCTGAATGACCACTTAATTCGACTTTTCATTCCATCAGTGTTTCTAATTAAAGAATCGAAACAATGTTTTTCACGTATCTCTTCGTGAAAAACTCTAAAGGTGTTATGTATAGAAATCTTGATGACCACGCTTTTGTACTTTCTCTTTTCATCCATCGTAAGGGGAACTTTTTCTCATTTCCTAACTCCAGTGTGGTGGTGCCCTCATTTAAGTTATACATGTGTTGCAGATTTAAACTCAATAAACCATGCTACAACGTGTTCTTGTTCTTGTTCTTGCGAGGAGGCCTTTTAAACGAGAATGTTGAAAAACGGGGACGTTGCGCTATCTAGTTTGCATTTCATTAAACAGAAACTTTAATCCTTTCTCTATGAAACATAAAAAACCGTAAGGAACAATCTTTGTTTGTTTATTTTTAATTAATTTTTGAGAATGACATCATACTTTTCAGACACCTATAAATGAACTGCTTCTAGCATGGGTAACATTTTTTACGTGCTATGTGTAGAATAACATCTATAAAAGTCTAATAATATTAGAAGATAACAAAAAGTATGTAGTCTTTGACACTAGATTTACTTTTTAATTAATTTATTTATTTTTACAACTTCAAGGAAAGACATATATCCTTAACCTTATTCATTATTGGAATTGTTTCCTAGATCAGATTCAAATTGTATTATCACAAGATCCAATTCGGTAAGAAAATAAATAAACCTCAAACTAATCCCGATTTCTTTCTGTAGTGAAAGAGAATTCAGAGAGGAATGACTGTGTTATATAGGACTCGCCGTAGAGACCATTTGTTGGGCTACAATTTTCACTCGCCTCTCTCGATGTCCATTCCTGTAACGGAGCTCCACGGTGTGGAAATTACATTCGTTCTAGGACGCATTTTATTGTCCTACCGACTATGGGAAGCTGGAATCTCATTTAGAGGAAATGACCATTCAAGTGAGCTATAGGAAGATCTTCATCCTAGACTTACAGTCCTTAAAAATGATCAAGCCTTGTACGAGACACTCTTTCGATAGCTTTCCACCCATAAAAACGATAGCTGCAAATAGTTAGACCCGCATTTTTCTGAAAAGGATCTATCGTCTCTTGAAGCAGAAAAAAATTATAATTTAAGGAAAAGAATAGTAAAGACATAATCAGGTCATACGTAGCACATAAGATCTTCTGAAGAAAATCATTATTATTATTTCACATTTGGACAGGTATAAAATAACAGGTGTTACAATACTAAATGTGTTTATCTATTCTCATAAGTATGAGCTTATTTAGTGACACTAAACAAGGTGCATGGTGAAATATATTAAAACGAGAAGAGTTAAAAGTTGAGTGAGAGTTACATTAAAATTGGATTACAAAGCCACACGAGGCTAATAAAAGCAATAATGACTCAAAAAAGGTTTGTTTTTTTGTGTTTCTGTTATTTTATGTGCAATTTATATCAAACACCCCTAATAATCCTCCCAAAACCATGTGACAGACATTTACATCACAATGCAGTAGTTTCACTTCTAATGTATGATTTTTTACTATATGTTTATTTTATGTTATTTTTGTAGAGAAATTTAGAAGAGAGGGACATTGAAGATTACTTGGACCAGTTAGAAGGCTTTTGGGCTGTCAGAAGATGACCTTAATGACGAAAATTCTGACGACGAGTACAGCGATGCAGATGAAATTAGAATAATAATAATGTTTTTTAAATTAACATCAGGAATAAAATGATACAAAGATACATTATTTTTTTTTATTTATTTTGTACTGAACTTAAAATGATTTCCATCATACTCTTTTCTAGTTATTTTATGTTACATATTTATACTAAGATTTTTTTTTAAACGTTTCTCCTTTAATCTTATATCAGCCTGATTTATTTCACAAAAAAAAAATCATGTAAATAATGATTGAGATTCCAGTTATTGTTGCTCATTTCCATTTTACATAAAACAACTAGTTTGTCATTTAGTTTATTCTTATAAATGTTATAATATTTAAAAAAAAGAACTGTTAAAAACTATAAAATGTTAGTAATTATTGTATCTCAATCATTTAAACTAAAAAAATTCAGAAATAAAAAATAAAAATCAATATTTTTATTAATTTATTTCTTATTTTTTGAATATAAGACCTTTTAGGAAAATCTTGATTCTAATATAGTTTTTATCTTGATTTATTTTATTTTTTCATTTTTCTTTGTGATGAATGGTCACTATACTCTCAAGAATTTCCTTTAAAGAAAATGCGTCTTTCATAATCAATTAAAATATATCTATCCCTTAAGTTATATCTTTCTGATATAATAAATTCCCAAATTGATTAAGAAGTATGCATAATAAATTTTAAATGATTATGATAATACAAGAGACTGCCTCATCAATCACTTTATTCAAAAGGCTGTGATTAATTGATACTAAGATAAAGCTTCTGATAGAATATTCTCAGTAATTTTACAAAGTGTTTACTCGATTACACAAGAAAGAAGCGTATAAAATGCTCATTAATCCTTCTACTTCTGAACTATAAATTGGAATTTATCTAAAGGAGAGATTACATGCATGCATTAAGGTTTAAGAAATATTAAATGCTTAAATAAAAGTGCTTTGTGTGAGTGTATAATAATTTTAAAATATTAGTTAAACTGATTTAGTATTTTTATTCCATGTATAGCATGATTAATAAAAAGTTGTATATTTAGCCATAATATTTTTTTTAATTTAATGTTTCACCAGTTACGCAGGGATTATAAACTGAACATGTGCTTTAATACAGCCTGACTATAAAAAAAATCAGTTTAAACAAATAATATAAAAAAAGATGTCAATTAGTACTTAGGTCAACAAAGAAAAATTTCATTTTTTAGTTACTTTTTATTAAATAATTTCAATTAATATAAATATGTATATACATATGAAAGAGCCACAATATTAAGTAGCACAAATCACCTTTTCAATTAACATTAAAAACTTTTTAACCACATTAAATTTGTAATTACACATTTTTTAATAAAAGTTGAAAAAAATAGGTTAAAGTATATCTAAAAACCATTGTAAAAGTAATGCTTACATCTAACTAGCATATGATTATTCAAGTTAAGTTAAATCTTCATCACAAATTTAACAAAAGCTGTTTTATCCAATGATGCTGCCATCTAGAGGAATAATATCGACTGAAAAATATCTCTTCAACTCTAACTAATTAATGAAATCTAAGTAATGAATTAATTTTTGAAAAAAAAACTATATTAACATCAAGTGTCAGCCACTACAAGTTTAAAAAAATGTATTTGAGCTTGATTGGATGAATAAAAATTATTTTATTAACATTGAAAATTTGAACAAGATGTATAAATAAATGTATATAGGAAGAGGGTGAACTAATAGTAGGAATTGAAAAACTACAAGTTATGGAAAACTGAATACTTTTACTTGTATGAAGCAGAAAATTGCAAATACGTACTTTCTTTTTCTCAAAAGGCGCGTTATCTTATACATTAGAGTCCCAAAAACCTCGGACTGGTTTGGATCGAAGAATGGCTGAGCTTATGAAAATGCCGGGTTATTGAGACAATGGGATCAAAAAAGAACAAGTACGAGTGTTTCCTCGGAAAATACTGTACTGCACTTGTATGTAATTTTTGCTTGTTTGCAGAAAATAAACTGCCCAAATTCCCCTACAAAGGAAAAGTACGTACTTTTTGAAGGCGTAGAGCACATTTACTACATGAAAATAAAAAAAAAATTAATGAATACATAATATACAATAACACCAGGGTACAAAATTAAATTTTGGAAAAGTACAAAAGACGTTTTCAGTGATTTCTGTATTATTTAGTGTTTTGATTTCGAAAATGACTTCCATTTTTTCCATCACGTCAGGATTTTTTGAAAAATCGATATCAATATTTTTCCTAAAACCCTATTTTAAAAGGAATTCTCTCGAACAATTTAGCCTGGGCAATTTGGCAACAGTGGTTTCTATTCAGGTCAAATCTATGTAAATATTAGTTCTTGGTAAAGCAAATTAATTTCTCAGCAATTAGATGAAAACCATTGTTTCTAAGCCTCACAGGCACTCTTTGATCGTGAGAAAAACAAGAAATTCCTTTAAGATTTATACATTTTACAAACAATTATGGTGTAATTTATAAAAGAAAATCACACACCAGCACACTATATATTTTAATTTGTTTTTATTAAGGTATTTACATAAAATAGACGAATGACCAAGAAGAGCAAAAATTATGCTTGTGTACATACAAGTTTGAAGCATATTTTAAAATGCGCAAGAAAGCAAAAGAAACAAAGTTTCTGCTTGTGTATGTTCTCTTTTTCCTTTGAAACTTCTTTTTGACGTTTTCTCTTATATTTAATCTCAGTTCTTCCTTTACATTTAATCTCTCTCGTTCAACATCCAACAATAGTCAACTAGCATGTTCTGTCCATTCTTCCTTAATATTTGAGCTCCATATCTTTGATACCTTGATAGAACCTTTCCCACTGTTCTTCAATGACTAATCCTAAATTTTCGGTGTGGGGGTCCTCATGTGAGTGAAGGAAACGTATTTCTCAATCTTATAGAGCAACCTAACTCTGAAATACTCTCCAGCTTATCATGAATTCTTCTTACAGTCAGGATCCTTAATTCCAAGAAACTTTCGACGAATCTTGAAAATAACTCATGTTCTTTCCTGTGAGTGAAGGAAACGTATTTTCACACTTATAGAGCAACCTAACTCTTGAAATTTCTCCAGCTTATTCATTGCAATTCTCTTACAGTCAGGATCCTTGCAATATCCAAGAAACTTTCTGACGACATCTCTGAAAATAACTCATGCTTCTTTTTCCTTTGCTGTCATGCAAGTCTCAAATTAGCGTTCTCCTTCATAAGCTTGCGAATATCTGGACTTACAAAGATTCCCTCTGTCAACTTGGCTTCTGATATACCTGGAAATTTTTTGCAACTCAGTTGGAGGCAAAGGCACTGGAATATTAGGTCCATGAGGAACGAGGCGCATGACCGATGGATTTGTTGTTATTGTCGTGTGTTTTTATCCTAGGATACATATGAAATACAAGTGGAAGAACAGAAACATACAATACAAACAGAAGAATATAGACATTTATTACAGATGATGATGATCCCAGCATATAACAAGAAGAGGTGCGCTGCTTTCCTTTTGAGACCATTACAGGCGAAAGTCCGACTTCTTTTCCCGAAGAAAATACAACCATGCCTTACTCCGGATTCGAACCCACTCCGTTACAAGCCGAGGATCATATCCACCATGCTGGCTGAGCGGCGGCCGATGGAATATTATCAGGATAAGATATATCAGCTTTTTATTTATTTTTTATTTAATTCGATTTTACCTATGGAAAAGACAGGAACAAAAGTAACAATCATCAGAGTGGTTTTTCGGCTTCCATGTCACAGAAACTCCAAATCGTACAGCAGTCTTCTTTCCTTTGAGCTAGAAGCATAGATCGTTTTGAGGCACTTAACACAGATTTTATGATGAGCCCATGATTTGTCTTGGTCTCCAAGTTGCATGCCAAAATACGCAAGATAAAGCTGTTTTACGTAATCTGAAATGCTTCTCATGCGATTTTTAATTAAACTATATTTGTGCCGCATATGTAACAAAAGTCATCTGTAAATTTTGCAACGTCTCGAACTCAAAGCCATGTTTTACGAAACGCACAGAAATAAATAAAACTCTTAAAAGTGTTTCTGAGATGAAGCGCCCACACTTACGCAGTACATGCACTACAATAAATTACACATGAAAGAAAAATTGAAACCAAGTTCAAAATTTCAGCGTCTTACGTACAGAATCAATCCAGAAAAGTGACAGTTCCTGCGTTATCAAGCCAAGATAAGAATTTAAGTTAATGAGAGGAATATTGTGACAGGAAGAAAAGGAAGGCAAAGTAAAGATGTCACAGAGAGGTATTCTGTACGTTTCACCGAGGTTTAATGAAGGTCAGCCACGGAGGGGAAAGATTCAACACTATAAAAAAAAAAGCTTTGGTAAAATTGCATAAAAATCCAAATAAATTAAATTTTTCAAAAAAAAATGTGACGTGATGAAACATTTTCATTATTATTTCTGAAATCAGCACCAAAAAATACAATAATTTCAGCTATCACGGGTGGTCGCGGTAGCCGAGTGGTATAGGTATCGGACCGTGGCTTGCCCTGTAACGAGTTCGAGCCCAGTACCACTAAAGACCCGCCGTGTAGGGCAGCGATGCACGTTAAATCTGTCGAGAGCTGAAACGTCCTCCCGTTGGTGTGGTAGTTAGGAGAGGGGGATGCCAGCTCAGGTGTCGTCCACGTCACTTGACCATGGTTCAAAATTACGTGGTCCGTCGCCAAAAGCCCTGGTGTAGCTGAATAGTGCGACGTTAATATTCAATCAATCAGCTATCCCGGTTCTTGTATTTTTTTTTTCATTGTAACCCTGTGTAATTTACCTGATCACACAGACACACCTAAAAAATACTTCACATAAAAGCATAAAGCTGTCTATAACGAAAATTAAGAAGCCGACTTTGCAATAACTGGGTACTCTTTGAGAGAAAAGCGTAATATCATGTTGTCTTCCATACTGCACTATACGTTTTGCTGCTTCATCACGAAGACGAAGAAGGAACAGCAAGTTCATTGCTGAGATGCACCTTGTTGTTCAAAATACAATAATTAGACAGCCTTCATTTCCTCACTATGTCTGATGTTCGGTATCCTCAGCGTTAACGTCTTCATCATTTTCTGGCATTTTTTCATTAACTGTGAGAGTAGCAATAATTTCTTCATCGGACATTATGAACACGTGAAATTGTTCGACTTGCAATGGTTTGGCCTCACTGCCGGGTTATCGAGTACCGAATTAACGGGACTCTATTGTACTGTTGAGAAAATATTACACAGCACATGGAATAAATTTCAGTTTTCTCAGTTTTGCTTACAAATTCATAAAATGTTCTCAGGCTCAAGATCAATCTAATTGAAAACAAACATAAAATTATGATTTAACCCTTTATAGGGCTATTGTTCCTAGTATTGTTATGTTAAAATACTTTTGGGGTTGAGATCGATTTATAAAAAGAAATTCATCGCTAATTAACTAAAATAAATTTGATTTTTAAGACTATTTTTTTTTTTTGGTGAAGAAAATGTTTTCCACCGCCCACTGGGGCTATTCATATGTAGCATTTCTTTTTATATCCCTTTACATATTTACAAAATATAATTTGCAAATATTAAAATGTACAAAAGTAATTATAAACCAGATATAGTTTGTTTTTAAAAATTTAAGAGTTTATGCGTATTATTTTCCATGAAAATTCAGAAAAAAAAAAGAAATCGACACATTTTGGGACATTGCAAGCTGTACAAAAGTACCTTGTTCTCTTCTCATGTGCTTTAGTAGAACAAAAACAGAAACGTCTAAATTACTTTTTTATAAAATTTCCATATAGTTACCAACTTTAGTCAATCGTACTTCATCTGGAACAGTTTTATTGCTGCTCAGAAAATATACATGTCATCCTTTGCGTTTACGACTTGAAAATCCTGAAATCAGTTGTCGTGCTAGCCAAAATGATAGCATCACAAATCATAGGAGGGAAAATATCTTCCCATTGACATTTAAGAACTAATGAAGTTAAAGTGGAAAAGTACTTTTTTTTTAAAAAAAAAGGCTTTATAAAGGGTTAACTTGGTGCTTCTCGATTTGTTTTTATCGCTGTTTTAATACTACATGAAGTTTTATACTAGAATCATACAAATAAGCATTAAAGTTACAATCATATATAAATTAACATTTTAAAACCGATTTCAGTTTTTGATTATATGAACTTTTACAAAACATTTCCTCAGCGGTTATGAGCTTTTAAATAATTCATCCATTTATTAGTGTCAACTCGCGTATCGAATATACAATAAGTACTGGAAATTTTCAGGGAGTTTCTTTATCCAAAACAAGCAAAATTAAAATTTTAAAATATTTTCTGCTAAGACTACAGAAATGCTATATAAATCATGGGTATGAGGTCAAAATGGATACACAAATCATTTTAATTCGTTAAAAGACTAGTAAAATATAGTTTTTGAAAGGAAAGATTTAAAATAATGAAAAAATTAACTCTCTTTTTATTGAATTTAAAAATGGAAGTATAATGTTACTTCTATGCTTAATTTCTTTAAAGAAAACTTTACTTTCATTTACCCAAAAGAAGTAAATTTTTTTTTTCTTTGAATTATTAAAAAAAGGATTTTTGTTTCTATACGCAATCTTTAAACTTGAACAAAATATTTATGAATATTTTTCAACATTCACATTTATTTCAAGTCCACTAAAAAATATTTATTAATATGACTACGATAGGAAGTAAAAAAACAGTTCCTTTCAAACGCACATGTGAAAGAAAGCGATATATCTAATAACTATGCACCCAGGAAAAAGTATACATAATTGAAAGCTACTTGAAGGAGAGTTTTTCGTTCTTCAAAAATAGGAGAACTTTGGAAACAGTAAATTTCAATTAATATGGGTGGAATAAGAAAACGAACTCGGGGCTCAAAACGATTTAAAACTGCATAATTTTAAATAAATCGGCTTGTGGAAAGACATTAGATATATGAAGCAAAATAAAAGAAAGAAAAAAAAATCCCAGTTTTTTTTTCTGCGAAATTTCAGCTAAACATTTATTTTATCACTTTTTAAAAAAAAATTGAAAACTATCCTCACAAAGTATCTCAGTTACAAAGCTTACGTTTGTATACTAAAATAATAGCTACTAACCCAAAAAAAAGTTTGGCCCCTGCTGAATATAAAAAATAAACAATAACTTTAACAAAATTTTTTTGTTTTGGGTGAATATTTTTCTTTAACTTCCCAATGGGGAAGGGGGCCGCCTCAAAATTTTAACCCCATTTATGGTCCAAGTCCGGGGGGTTTCCCCGGGATATTTTAAAATTTTTTATTTTAATTTTTTAATTTTGTTTAAAACGTTGGAATTTATTTTCAATTTCCCCCAAAATTTTTTGTGGTTTTTTTTTAAAGACAATTTTTCAATTTTTTATTTTAGCTTTTTAATTTATTTTAATAATATGGGGCTAAGAAAATGATTTCGGTTTTTACTTTTTCCCCAATCAAAAATTTTACCTTCTAAACCCCACCCAAAATCGCAACTGAATACCAATTTCCTTTTCATTCCATCAGTGCAATTAAAAATCGAAAAAATTTTTTTCACGTATTTTTTCGTGAAAACCTAAAGGTGAGTATAAAATCTTGTGACCATTTTTTTTTTTTTTTCATCCATCGTAAGGGAATTTTTTCCCTTTTTCCTAGTCCAGTTTTTGGGGTGCCTCATTTAAGTTATACAGTGTTGAAATTTAAAAAAAACCTTAAAAACTTTGCTTTTCTTGTTTTTTGAGGGGGCCTTTTTTTAAACGAGAATTTAAAAAAAGGGGACGTTGCGCTATCTAGTTTGCATTTCATTAAACAGAAACTTTAATCCTTTCTCTATGAAACAAAAAAAACCGAAAGGAACAATCTTTGTTTGTTTATTTTAATTAATTTTTGAAATGACATCATATTTTTTCGACACCTATAAATGAACTGCTTCTAGCATGGGTAACTTTTTTTACGTAATTTAGTGTAGAATAACATCTATAAAATTAATAATATTAGAAGAAAACAAAAATATGTAGCTTTGAACTAGATTTACTTTTAAAATTTATTTATTTTACAACTTCAAGGAAAGACATAATCCAACCTTATTCATTTTGGAATTGTTTCCAGATCAGATTCAAATTGTTTTATCACAAGATCCAATTCGGAAAAAAAAATAAATAAACCTCAAACAACCCCGATTTTTTTGTAGAAAAAGAGTTAAGAGGGAATGACTGTGTTATATAGGACTCGCCTAGAGACCTTTTGTTGGGCTACTTTTTCTCTCCTCGATGTCCATTCCTGTAACGGAGCCCCAGGTGGGGAAAATTAATTTTGTTCGGGGACCTTTTATTGTCCTCCCGACTATGGGAACGGAATCTCATTTAGGGGAAAATGACCATTCAAGTGAGTATAGGAAGATCTTCCCCTAAACTTAAGCCAAAATGATCAAGCCTTGTACGAGACATCTTTCGATAGCTTTCCCCCCCATAAAACGATAGCTGTAGTTAGACCCGCATTTTTCTAAAAAGGGATCTATCGTCCTTGAAGCAAAAAAAATTATAATTTTAAAAGAATAAAAAAGAATAATCAGGTTACTTTAAATAAGATCTTCTGAAAAAAAATCATTATTATTTTTTCCCAATTTTAAGGTAAAAAATAACAGGTGTTACAAACAAAAATTTTTTTTTATCTATTCTCATAGTATGGTTTTTAGTGACACAAACAAGGGTGGTGAAATATTTTAAAAACAAAGAGTTAAAAGTTGAGGAGAGTTACATTAAAATTGGGATTAAAAAACACGAGGCAAAAAAAGAATAATGACTAAAAAAAGGTTTTTTTTTGTGTTTCTGTTTTTTATGTGCAATTTATATCAAACCCCCCTAATAACCCCCTCCCAAAACCATGGACAGACATTTACAAAACAGTTTCCCCTTTTTGATGTTTTTTTTACTATATGTTTATTTTATGTTTTTTTTTGTGGGAAAATTTAGAAGAGGGGACATTAAGATTACTTGGACCAGTTAGAAGGTTTGGGGCGTCAGAAGATGACCAATGACGAAAATTTGACGACGAGTACAGCGATGCAGATGAAATTAGAATAATAAAATGTTTTTAAATTAACACGGAAAAAATGATACAAAGATAATTTTTTTTTTATTTATTTTGTATGAATTTAAAAATGTTTTCCCATCATACTTTTTCTAGTTTTTTTTATGCATATTTATACTAAGATTTTTAAACGTTTCCCCTTTTAATCTTATATCAGCCTGATTTATTTCACAAAAAAAATATGTAAATAATGATTGAGATTCGTTATTGTTGCTCATTTCCATTTTACATAAAAAAAAATATTTTTGTCATTTTTTTTATTTTAAAAAATTTTATAAATTTAAAAAAGAACTGTTAAAAACTTAAAATGTTAGTTTTTGTTTTCCTCAATCATTTAAAAAAAAAAAATTAGAAATAAAAAAAAAAAACAATTTTTATTAATTTTTTCTTTTTTTTGAATATAAGATTTTTAGGAAAATTTTTGATTCAAATATGTTTTTATCTTATTTATTTTTTTTTTCATTTTTTTTGTGATGAAGGGTCACTATACCTCAAAAATTTCCCCTTTAAAGAAAATTTTTTCATAATAAATTTAAAATATATCTACCCCTTTGTATATTTTTCTGATATAAAAAATTTCCCAAATTGATTAAAAGTATGCATAATAAATTTTAAATGATTATGATAATACAAGAGACTGCCCATCAATCATTTTTTCCAAAAGGCTGTGATTAATTGATCCCAAGATAAACTTCGATAGAATATTCTCAGAAATTTTTAAAAAGTGTTTACTCGATTACAAAGAAAGAAGCGTAAAAAATGCTCATTAATCCTTCTATTTTGAACTAAAAATTGGAATTTATCTAAAGGAGGATTCACATGCATTGGTTGAAATATTAAATGCTTAAATAAAAGTGCTTTGTGTGAGTGTATAAAATTTTTTAAAATTTAGTTAAACGTTTGTATTTTTATTCCATGAAACATGTTTTTAAAAAAAAGTTGTATATTTACCATTTTTTTTTTAATTTTAAATTTTTTTCCCCGTTACGCGGGGATTATAAACGAAATGGTTTAATACACCTGACTAAAAAAAAATCAGTTTAAAAAAATAATAAAAAAAAAAGATGTCATAGTATTTTAGGTCAACAAAGAAAAATTTCTTTTTTTTTAGTTACTTTTTATTAAATAATTTATAATATAAATATGTATATACATAAAAAGCCACAATATTGTAAAAATCATTTTTTTCAATTAACTTTAAAAAATTTTTTAACCACATTAAATTTGAAATTCCTTTTTTTAAAAAAAGTTGAAAAAAATAGGTTAAAGTATATCAAAACCATTGTAAAGTAATGCTTACATCTAACTAGCTTTGATTATTCAAGTTAAGTTAAATCTTCATCACAAATTTAAAAAAGCTGTTTTATCCAATGATGCGCCATCTAGGGGAAATTTTAAATCGACTAAAAAATATCTTTCAACCATTAAAAATGAAATCAAATTTGAATTAATTTTAAAAAAAATATATTAACATCAATGTCAGCCACTACAAGTTTAAAAAATTATTTGAGCTTGATTGGATGAATAAAAATTTTTTATTAAAAATTTGAAAATTTGAAAAAGTTATAAATAAATGTATATGGGAAAGGGTGAACAATAGTGGGAATTAAAAAAACTACAAGTTAGGGAAAAAACTGAATACTTTTACTTGTATGAAGAAAAATTTAAAATACGTATTTTTTTTTTCTAAAAGGGCCCGTTTTTTTCATTAGAGTCCCAAAACCTCGGACGGGTTTTGGGATCGAAGAATGGCTGAGCTTATAAAAATGCCGGGTTATTGAGACAATGGGATAAAAAAGCAAAAAGAGTGTTTCCTGGGAAAATACTTACTGCACTTGTATGTAATTTTTGTTTTTTGCAGAAAAAAAAGCCCAAATTTCCCCCTACAAAGGAAAAGTACATTTTTGGGCGTAAAAATTTACATGAAAATAAAAATAAAAATTAATGAATAAATATCAAAAACACCGGGGAATAAAAAAAATTTGGAAAAGAAAAAAGTGTTTTCAGTGATTTCTGATTATTTAGTGTTTTGATTTGAAAATGATTTATTTTTCACGTCATTTTTTTTAAAAAATCGATTAATTTTTTTCCCAAAACCCTTTTTTTTGGAATTCCCCGAAAAATTTAGCCTGGGAATTTGGAAACAGTTTTTTCTATTGGGGTCTCTATGAAATATTGTTCTGGGTAAAAAACTTTCTACTTGGAAAAAACATTGTTTCTGCCTAAGGATTTTACGTGAGAAAACAAAAAATTTCCCTTTTTAAGATTTATTTTTTTACAAACAATTATGGTGAAATTCATAAAAGAAAATCACCCCCAAACAAAATTATATATTTTAATTTGTTTTTTTAAAGGTATTTACATAAAATAGACGAATGCCCAAAAAGGCAAAAATTATGCTTGTGTACATACAAGTTTGAAGCATATTTTAAAATGCGAAAGCAAAAGAAACAAAGTTTCTGTTGTGTTTTTTTTTTTCCTTTAAACTTTTTTTTTGACGTTTTCTCTTATTTTAATCTCAGTTTTTCCCTTTTTACATTTAATCTCTCTCGTTAAACATCCAACAATAGCAATTGGGCATTTTTTGTCCACTTCCCAATATTTGAGTCCATATTTTTTGATACCTTGATAAAACCCTTTTCCACTGTTCTTCAATGACTAATCCTAAATTTTGGGGGTGTGGGGGTCCTCATGTGAGTGAAGGAAACGTATTTTCACCATAGAGCAACCTAACTCTGAAATTTCTCCAGCTTTTTAAATTTAATTCTCTTACAGTCAGGACCCTTTTAATTTCCCAAGAAACTTTCGACGAATCTTGAAAATAACTAAAATTTTTTTCCTTTCCTGTGAGGAAGGAAACGTTTTTCACTTTTAAGAGCAACCAACTCTTGAAATTTCTCGAGTTTATTCATTGTTTCTTTTACAGTCGGCCCTTTGAAAATTTCCAAAAATTTTTCTGACGACATTCTGAAAATAACCTGATTTTTTTTTCTTTACGTCATGGTCTCACATTAGCGTTATCCTTCATAAGCGCTTCTGGACTTACAAAGTTTCCCCCTCTGCCCTTTTCTCCCAAACTGAAAAACCGGGGAGAAAACCGGAAATTGGTCCAGGGGGAAACAGGCATGACCGATGGTTTTGTTGTTATTGTCGGGGTTTTTTTTACCCTGGATCATGAAATACAAGTGGAAGAACAGAAACATACAATACAAACAGAAAATATAGCATTTTTACAGATGATGATGACCCCAGATATAACAAGAAGGGTGGCTGTTTTCCTTTTGAGACCTTTAGGGGAAAGTCCGACTTTTCCCCCGAAAAAATACAACCATGCCTTACCCGATTCGAACCCCCCGTTAAAAGCCGAGGATCATATCCACCATGCTGGCTGAGGGCGGCCGATGGAATTTATGGATAAGTATATAGCTTTTTTTTTAATTTTTTAATTGTTTTTCCCCGGGGAAAAGACAGGAAAAAAAGTAAAAACATCGAGTGGTTTCCGGTTTCCCCATGTCACAGAAACCCAAATTCCCCAGAAAGTTTCTTTCCTTTGAGCTAAAATAGACTTTTAGGACAACCGTTTTTATGATGACCCCATGTTTTGTCTTGGCCCCCCCAAGTTGATGCCAAAATACGCAAGATGTTTTTTTTCAATCAAAATGCCATCGTTTTTTAATTAAACTATATTTGTCCCGCAATGAAAAAAGTCATCTGTAAATTTTGCAACGTCTCGAACTCAAAGCCATGTTTCGAAACCACAGAAATAAATAAAACTTTTAAAAAAGTGTTTCTGAGATGGGCCCACACTTACGCAGTCAGCACTCTAAATTACAAAAGAAAAAAATTAAAACCCAAGTTCAAAAATTTCAGGTCTTACGTACGAATCAACCAGAAAGGGGACAGCCTGCGATCAAGAAGATAAAAATTTTGTTAATGAGGGGAATATTGTGACGGAAAAGAAAAAAGGCAAAGAAAGATGTCACAGAGAGGTATTCTGTACGTTTCACCGGGGTTTTTAATGAAGGTCAAGGGGGGGAAAGATTCAACACTAAAAAAAAAGTTTTGGGAAAATTAAAAAATCCAAATAAATTTAAAATTTTTCAAAAAAAATGTGACGGATGCTTTTCTTTAAATTTTTCTAAATAACCCCAAAAATCAAAATTTAGTATGGGGTGGTGGGTACCCAGGGTAAGGGATGGCCTTTCCCCGTAAGAGTTGGGGCCCCAAAACCCCCCCCTGTAGGGCAGCTCCGAAATCTGCGGGCTGCGTCCTCCCGTTGGTGTGGTATTAGGGGGGGATGCCAGTCAGGTGTCGTCCACGTCATTGACCATGGTTAAAAATTACGTGGTCCGTCGCCAAAAGCCCGGGTGGCTGAATAGTGGACGTTAATATTCAATCAATCACTACCCCGGTTCTTGTTTTTTTTTTTTGTAACCCTGTGTAATTTACCGATCCACGAACACCCCCCAAAAATTAAAAAAAAGCATAAAGCGTCTATAACGAAAATTAAAACCCGACTTTAAAAACTGGGTCCCTCTTTGAGAGAAAAGCGTAATATCATTTGTTTCCATACTGCACTATACTTTTTGGTTTCATCAGAAGACGAAGAAGGAACAGCAAGTTCATTGCTGAGATGCACCTTGTTGTTCAAAAACAATTAAAAAGCCCTTCTTTCCCCTTGCTGATTTTCTACCCCCGCGTTCGTTTTATCAGGTTTTTTCAAAACTGTGGGTAAAAATTTTTTCATCGGAAAAAGAAAGGGGAAATTTTGTTCGGTTTGGCCTCCTGGGGTTATCGAGTACCGAATTAAGGGACTCATTGTCTTTTGAAAAAATATTGCGATGGTAAAAAAGTTTTCAGTTTTTTACAAATTCATAAAATGTTCTCAGGCTCGATCAATCTAATTGAAAACAAACAAAAAATTATGTTTAACCCCTTTATGGGGCTATTGTTCCTAGTATTGTTATGTTAAAATACTTTGGGGTTGAATCGATTTATAAAAAAAAATTTTCGCTAAAACAAAATAAATTTGATTTTTAAGACTATTTTTTTTTTTTTTGAAGAAAATGCCCACCCCCAGGGGGGCTATTCATATGTGATTTTTTTTATATTTTTTACTTTTTAAACAAAATATAATTTGAAATATTAAAATGACAAAAGAAATTATAAACCAGATATAGTTTTTTTTTAAAAATTTAAGAGTTTATGGTATTATTTTCCATGAAAATTGAAAAAAAAGAAATCGACACATTTTGGGACATTGAAAGTTTTACAAAAGTACCTTTTTCTTTCATGTGTTTAGTGAAAAAAAACAGAAACGTCTAATTTTATTTTTAAAAAATTTTATAGTTACCAACTTTAGTCAACGTATTCATCTGGCGTTTTTTGCTGCTCAGAAAATATACATGTCATCCTTTGCGTTTACGACTTGAAAATCCTGAAATCAGTTGTCGTGCTGCCAAAAATGCTATCAAAATCATAGGGGGGAAAAATTTCCCCATGACATTTAAAAACCCAATGAATTTAAAAAGGGGAAAAAGTACTTTTTTAAAAAAAACCCTTTTTAAAAACCCCCATTTTTTTTACCCTGTTTTAATACTCATGAATTTTTATACAGAATCATACAAATAAGCATTGTTAAATCATATATAAATTAACTTTTTTAAAACCCGATTTCTTTTTTTGATTATATGAACTTTTAAAAAAACACCTCAGGGTTATGAGCTTTTTAAAAAATTATATTTTTGTGTCAACCGCGTATCGAATATACAATAAGTACTGGGAAAATTTTTAGGGGGTTTTTTATCCAAAACGCAAAAAAAATTTTAAAATATTTTCTGCTAAGACTACAGAAATGCTAATAAACATGGGTATGAGGTCAAATGGATACACAAATCATTTTAATTCGTTAAAAAAATAGTAAAAATAGTTTTTTTGGGGAAAAATTTAAAATAATGAAAAATTAACTTTCTTTTTTTTTGAATTTAAAATGGAAGTATAATGTTACTTTCTATGCTTTAAATTTTTTTTTAAAGAAAACTTTACTTTCTTTACCCAAAAGAAGTAAATTTTTTTTTTTTTGAATTTTTAAAAAGGGGTTTTTGTTTTTCCCAAAACTTTTAAACTTTAAAAAAATATTTTTTTTTTCAACATTTTATTTTTTCAAGTCCGCAAAAAAAAAATAGCACTTAAAAAAAAGTTCCTTTTGCCATTTAAAAAAACATATATCAAAACTATGACCCAGGAAAAAATATACATAATTAAAACTACTTGAAGGAGAGTTTTTTGTTCTTCAAAAATAGGGGAAATTTTGGGAAAAAGTAAAATTTTAATTAAATGGGGGGAATAAGAAACGAACTCCCTTTAAAACGATTTAAAAAATGATAATTTTAAATAAATCCCGGGGCTTGTTTTGGAAAAAAAAAAGGGAAAAAAAATTTTTGCTTTGGCCCCCAAAAAAATTTTTTTTTTAAAAAAAAAAACTTCGAAAAACTATCCTCACAAAGTATCTCAGTTACCATGCTTACGTTTGTATACTAAAATAATAGCTACTAACCCAAAAAAATAACGTTTGGCATTTCATGCTGAATATAAAAGTAAACAATAACTTTAACTTTAAAATTTTGTGTTAGTAAGAAACTATTTAAAATAGGTTTTGGGGGTTTCCGCCAGCAAAAAGGCCCCCGGAAAAAGGGCAGAATAGAACGAAATTTTACACACATAAGGTCAACGTTGGTGT
Source organism: Trichonephila inaurata madagascariensis (assembly GCA_019973955.1). NCBI lineage: Eukaryota > Metazoa > Arthropoda > Arachnida > Araneae > Nephilidae > Trichonephila > Trichonephila inaurata. The sequence goes on from BMAV01021583.1 coordinate 67,921, forward strand.
AAGTGATTACAAAATCAAAACAAAATGATCATTTATTGTAGAAAAAATTGCAAATGAATGGAAGTTTTAGTAGCTTGTTGGGCTACCTGTAGCAAGAATAGATGATGTGATACGATCGGGAATGATGTCTTACGAAATCTAGTTCCACAATTGTTGTAAACGCACCTCTAACTCCACCAAACTCGTAGACTATCCAACTTGCTGTCCTAAATGATCCCAGATATGCTCAACTGGTGGGAAATGAAAGGATCAAGCTGGGAAGGGAAGGATGGAAATGGTGGAGGCAGTCTTGTGAAACCATTGCTGTGTGGGGGGACATTGTTCTGTTGAAAAATGGCTCCTGGGAGCGATACCATTAATGGCAATACATGTGGCTGAAGAATGTCACTCGCGTATCTATTGGATGTCACGGTGCTGTGGTTAGGGTTTCAATATTAGGGGTAACCGTGTGTCGTTTACGTTGACTCCCCATACCATCACACCATTTGTGGAAACGGTGTGCCAGTGTGAGACGTTGTTATCTATTGACTAATGCCATAAATTGTTATCTATTAACTGCTTTGAAGAATAAAAATATCAAAAGGCTATTAGCTAACACAGAAACAAACTGAATGCTCATGAAACTCACTTTGCTTCTGAGTTAGCTTATGGCTTTCAAAACAGTCACTGAATAACAATTTATGGGAAGTTTCCTGACACTTTAAATAATCCGATTACGAAATTAAAAAGAAAGCTTCGGTCGCTATCTAGAATTTAAAGACAACTTTACAAATACAAAAGTTATAAGCATTTTGAAATGTTATGAGTTCCTTGCTGCTAAATTTTAATTAATCCTTTCCTAACAAAATGGAGAATGCGGTTTGCTCCTGAATACTAAATTTTTGATTTAAGTGAATGTGTAGTTGTAGTTAAACGTCAAATTAACTTTTCATACTTCAAGATCTTGCTGGTTGCCGCTTCCATGAAAGCATCTTTTATAGATGCCCTTTGATACTAAGTTGTTAGTAAGTCTTGTTAATTCTATTGATACAAGATGACTTAACGAAAACTTTCCTTTGATGAAACAACAGTAGAATTCCATAAATTAAATCAAGTGTGAATACGAAACAAATCTATAATTCAGCGTATTAAATAATTCACCACATGATTATGATTTTAGTATCCTTTTAAAGTATCCTGTGTTGATATTTTCTCACTCATTTTTATAATTCCATTGCAGATGAAAGGAGAGATAAATACTTAAGGTATTTTTAAGGTTGTTCGTGTTAAATACAGATATATATTTCTACAAAGAGATTGTACGCAAGGAACAGGTAAATGTCATATTCATAGATAGGAATAATTATTTCCTTTTTATTTAAATTATTAACTGTTATTTAAGTATACATTACTCCCAACTGTTATGATACACTGTAATTATTTAGATTAAAATATAAATCGGGGAGAGTTTTGAAAAAAAAGTCATGTAAGAACAAATGGTATGGTAAATAGTGGAAAAGTGAAAGTTGTACAAATAAATAAATAAGTATTTTAAATGATACATCGTCTAAAAAGTTTGTATCGGACATTTTTCGTCCTGTTCATGACTCATACAATAAAGCAGGGGTAGCCAACCCAAATGATCTTGCAGGCCACTTGAAAAAATTTTAACCTCGGGCCCAAAAAAAAAATATGTACCTTTTTTATCAGATTTGGAAACAAAAAAAAACATTTATTGGGGTGAAAATTTAAAACAGAATGAAATTATTATTGTTTTTTTATTATTTTTCATTTTACATAGATAAATTAATGTTTTATAATATGATAATGATGATCAAATAATTTTAAAAAAATTTCAGTTGCCATTTTCTTGAAAATTACAGTCCCTTTTTAATTGATCTTTTTTGTTACCATTGTTTAAATTTGATTGTGCTGCCATTCCCAAAAGAAAATATACATTCCCCTCTTAACCCTCCAATTAAATTTTTTTCAAAAACACTCACTCCCCTTGCTTTTTGGGGACCCAAACAGAAAAGGAGGAGGAAAAATGAAAGTCGCACAAAACAGAGAATCTTGTACCATCCATAGTAAAGGATATTAAATTGGGAAAATTTTTAAAAAGTAACTTTTTATAGAAAATCCAAAAAAGTAACTGTTTCATAAAATATAAATGTATTTGAACTAAAAGGGCATTTCTATTATCCAAGAGGATTTATTTTAAAAAAAAGAAATAACAGGCAAATACAAAATTTTTAAAAATTTAAAATAAAAATTTAAAAAATTTTTTAAAAAAAATTATATTTATTTTACCCCCTAAAATTTTAAAATAAAAAACTTTTTCAAAATTAAAAGGGGAATTGTTTTTCAGGGGTTTTTTAAAGGTAAACTTTATTTAAAAAAGGAAATTGGCCACATTTAAAATTTTAAAAGGGAAAAAAGTTTTTCAATCCAAAAATTTTTTTTTTTTCCCAAAGAAAAAAAAATGGAAATCAATAATTTAGAATTAATAAATTCCGTTAAATCTATATCTCAAAAACAATCTGATCAATCAAGCTATCTGAATACGTACAATTTTTTAAATCAAGATATTATAAATTTAATAGTACTGAAGAATAATTTGCGTGCACTTTTATCATAGATCTATATAAATTAATACACAACGGACCACATACAATTAAATCCTTCGCGTTGCCTCAGAATGCGACTAAATAAAAAAAATTAAATCACACAAACTGGAATTTTTTTTAAAAAAAGGCAGTCCACAATAATAGAATATTTACTTGCTGCTACACTAAAAAGAACAGATTCCCTCTTAAAAATATCAATCTTTTTTATGAATGAAGCTTTGCTCATGTCACACTTTCTTTATTAATAATAATTATCATAACATTTATTTATTTTTAATGGGCTGCATATTGGCAACTAAGCCTTTGCAGATACGGCCCCAAATGCGAGAGCCATTTCATTGTGTGGCACCATCTAGTAGTGACTCTCGTTACCAAATGACATCTATTAACTAACTGTACTGTCCTCTATCCGGAAATCACAAGAATAAAAGTTCTTTTGTACAAATATTTATTTTTTATAACCACCATTTCAACAACTTTACAAAACTCACATATGTATTGTTAGAGAGTAGTGACACCTTTTTTTCGTTCTTGTAAAGAGCAAGTTGATATTTGTGTGCACAAAGGTGACTTATTTAATAAAATTTTACACACACTTTAGTTGATGAATATTTGGTGCTCAAATACTTTCTAAATGATTTTATTAGATTTAGACATTTTTACAGCATTGTTCTCACATTAATACTCAATATTCAAGAAAATAAAAAATAAACACATGAGAAAACAAAAAAGTAAAAACATTTATCCAAATAATAATTGCCATATTACTATCAGCTGGAAATTGACTGAGGGGTAACATAACTAAGTGAACTGAAGAGAAAAACCTGTTTCTGTTGTTTTTGTGCTTCCGAAGGGGGAAGAAAAAAAAACCGACCAGAAAAAGGGTTGGGCCAGATGACGCCTGTCGTTTACCTTACTTTGAGTACCATACGGGGGCAGTACGCGATTTAGCCTGTTACACCCCAAATTTTGGGGGAACACCCCGGGAGGGAGGGCTCCCCCCCTCCTTCCCCCCACCAACCACTAGAGGACTAGGCTGGGGGGATTTAATCCCCCGCCATAAAGGCACGAAACTTTACAAACATACATGTCTTCTCCTGGATTCAAACTCAGGTGTGTGTCTACTGCACAGTAGTCAGCGTCACTAACCACTATATCGGTTGGGCGACAATACCTCCGTTCCTCCGTTTGAATATGTTAAGTGTCAAAAGCTTGATCACTTGAAAGAAAAGTAGGACATAAAATACATGAATTCCTCATGATACTTCGGCTTTCAGTGTCCCTATAATGTCCGATGCTTTTCAGGAATCTAACTTCCAAGAGCATTCTGTTAAAAAAAAAAAAGGAAATGAAAAACTTTTTTAAGGATTAAATTTTTTTTAACAAAGGTAAAGGTAAAATTTAATAAATAACAAATAGCTAATTTTACCCCCAAAAAATGTATTTTTTTCTTTTTAAAAAAATAAAAAATTAAAGGGTTTTTTGTTTTTCCCCGGCTACCATAAAACCATACCTTTTTAACAGGATAAATTTTTAGCATTTGGGTTTTTTTAAAAGACAAAGAACGTATAGTAAATTTTCTATAATTTTTGGGATGTAAAATTTGTACCAAAATATGACTACAATTTCCCCTGTTTGGAACCCAAGAAGTCACAAAATTCTTTTTTACTCTTTTAATGCCACTGAAAATGATCCAAACATTGAAAAAGATAATAACGTGTGACGAATCGTGGTTTTTTTTTATGGTCCTGAAAAAACACCAATCCAAGCACTGAAAGAACCCATCTTCACCAAGAGCCAAAAATGCTCGACTGAGCAAATTAAAATTCAAAGCCATGATTGTTTTTTCCAATATTCATGGGATTGTGTGTATCCTCACTGGTTTCCTAAAGGTTAAACTATTCATCTTCCTTACTACCTTCATGTTCTTGCTGAACTTTGTGAAAGAATAAGAAAGAAACGGCCCGAATTGTGGAAGGACAAATCATGGGTTCTCCAACGAGACAATGCACCACCCATTACATTGTTCCGTCAAGGTTTCGCCGGCGAACTTTGTGTTAGACCCCTTTTTATTCGCAGAGCAGCCATGGGTTCTATCTGTTTCCTGAAGTGAAAATCTGCGTTAAAAGAAACAAGATCTAAATCCAATGAAGCTGTGGAAGAGGAAGTGTGATGCGTCCTGTAGGAGCTGACACAAGAAAACTCAGCAATATTTCAAACAATGGATGATTCGCATGGAGTGTTGTAGGGGTAGAAAAAAGGTGTATGTTGAAGATGATAACAAGTGAATATGTATGAAATCAAAATAAAATGTTTAATAGGTAGCATCCGTCTCATTATTTAATACCACACCACGTATGCATGTATTAATTTTAGGAGCTTTATAATAAAAAACAGATGATATTTCTTTGTTTATACTAGGGGGGGCATTAAGTCAATCGCGATCGACCGGTGGACCACCGAGATATTTTGATGAGACCACCTTTACTAAGACCTAAGATGCACATAATAAAAGAAACATATTTGGGGAACAACGATGCCGGTAAACGGAAATGGGTGGGCCGAACACCTTTTAAAAAATTAGAAGAGTCCTCCTAGAAAAGTCCTATCCCCCGGTTTTTTTAACATATTAAAGAATTAGAAAATAACCTCTTTTGCTATTTTTTCTAAAAAATATTAAAAGATATAATATCTTAAATTTCACATAAAGAATTCTAGATTTAGTGCTTGAATTTTCTTTTTTTATATATATATTGCTTTTATTTTAAAATCTAAAAGAATAGAAGCTTCCATCCCTATTTAATAGTATATCAAATTACTACAATGAGTGAGTGAATATTAATATTGTATGTTCGTCTCCACGAGGGCTTTTGGCGACGGATCACGTAATTTTGAACCATGGTCAAGTGACGTGGAAGACACCTGAGCTGATCAGGTGTTGTTGCAAACACACTGTATGAGTTCTGCGAGTAAAAAGGTAGTGAGGAAATTCCAGCTTAGGTTTGAAGGTCCATACGAGGTGAAGGTGGAAAAAAAAAAATGAGTCATGGAAAAAGGGTTGCCCCAAAGGTCAATGTAGACCAGGTGGGTTTTTCACCCCAAGGGCTGGGGGGGGGATTTGAGACGAGCGAAACCAGTAACGGGGTCAGAAGAGCACAAGGCAAATCTGAGGTGAGAGAGGGTCAGGCGAAGAGCAGACCACTAACGGGAAGTAATCGCAAAGTAGAAAAAAAAAAAGGCTTCTTTGACATCTTCTACTCCTTCTATAGACTCTGAGCGCAATAACTTTGGAAACAGCGAAGAAAAGGGCAAAAAAGGGCTGGAGAAGGGGGCCGATCTAGGGATTGGGGCCCCCTTTTTGCGCAGTAGGAAGGGTGCAAAAAAAAGAGTGCCTGAAAGAAACAACTGGAGGAAGAGGATGGCACCTCCTTTACTGCAATCCAACCCAAATATCAAGAGGAGGCCAAAGGGAGGTAGAAGCAGGAAGATATGACAGCCAAAGGAGAATCATCGAAAGCAGGAGCAACGATGGATTACCGGAAACGAAGTCCCTATCCACTCAGGAGCAGAGCTGGATACAGAAGAAGGCAATGAGAGGAGTCGGGAACGACAAGCAGAAAGATCCGAGTAAGACTCGACAAATTACCCGACAGTGGGCTGAGACGGGGTTTTCTTTTGGGGGGGAGGGAAATTTTATCTTCAAATTTGCCCCCAAAACGCCAAAGAACCCCCAGTGTAGAAGCAGTGAGCGGTGACTCAACAAGGAATCTTTAAAAAAATGCCTGGTTGTATTGTTTTTGTTTTTTTATTTAGTTATTCAGACGAGCAGTCAGGCCATTTTTGCAGAAAGCCAAATCTGGTTAGATAAATATTATTATTATTATTATTTTAGCAAAAGTTGGTCACCAAGTTGGGTGCATTTTTTTACAACTGAAAATTGAACTTTTGTGTGTTAAACTTCTTCCAAATTTTGGGAAAAATTTGTTATTAATAATTGTTTTGCTATGAATGAGACTTGTCTAGTAGGCGAGAATTTCTTGAGTTGTTTGTATATTGCATATTAAATTTGAAAAAAAAATTGCATGTATTCATTGTATGTATGTATGTTTGTATGTACATTTTGTCGAATTTGGCACGCAGTGTAAGTATGGACAAATAGCCATAACACACTAACTGCGCTGTGCGAAAGGAGGGGGAATTATTTTTTGAAAAAAAAACAGATTGTGTTTATATGCGGAAATATGTATTTATGGTTTATTAGTACTAGAAATATATGTATTTAGAATTGATTACTATTAGAAATATATGTAAACTGCTGGCCACCGTAAATGCAACACCCTGAAGGAAGCATGCAAATAACATGAAATTTAAAACATGCATTAGCGGAGGTGAGATATGCAAATGATTAGAATTTCAGCGCAGACACACATCACGCTCGCCTGTGGCACCACCTCAAAGCACTATTTAAGGCTTGGAGATTTCAACGATTTCAAGTTCGGCAATTGTGTTTTTTGTGGGTTTTTTAAAACATGTTATGTCTCGAGAATCCAGTTTTGATCAAGATCCGAGTTCGACAGAGGAAGGATAGTGGCCTACCGAGATTGTGAATTATCTTTCAGGGAAATCGGTAGTCATGTTGGACGAAACCAAACAACTGTAATGCAGATATGTGACCTTTTGGGTGCAGGAAGGGTCAACGGACCGACGTGGTCGATCGCATCCACCTCTAAAATGCACCACTCACGTGAGGACAGGCTTGTGCTCGTGGCAGTGACGGGTCGCTCAGTCACATCACGAACCATAGCACAGCACATTGAGCTGTAACGCATCATTCAGTGTCTGCGCCCATTCGACGCCATTCACAAAAAAGTGGTCGTCCGCAAGACGTCCATTGCTTGGTCTAATCCTTGACGTAGAACCACAGACGTTCCGCCGCCAATGGTGCGATGAAAGAAGGATATGCGCGGCAGAATGGAATGAAGTTGTCTTACTGACGAGTCACGCATCTGTCTGCAACACCCCAATGGTCGGGTTTCGAGTCTGGAGACACCGTGGAGAGGATGGGAACAGCTGCGTTATCCCGCCAAACCGGTCCTGCACCGGGATTATGGTATGGGGCGGGATTGATATCCCTCTCGCACTCCTCTAGTACGCATGCCGGTACTTTAAACAGCCAGCGCTACATCTCCGATGTGTTGGGGCCAGTTGTCCTTCCTTACATTAGGGCTTGCCACACCCAATTTCAAAGGGGGT
>BMAV01021584.1:0-188452 GCA_019973955.1 Trichonephila inaurata madagascariensis
TTACCACATCTGCCAACGTAAGCTACAGTGCTTCTACAGTGGCATAAGAATACATTCTTCTTATAGAAAGAACACCCAAAATGAATGTGTTAACATCACTACTAGAACTACAAACATAATTATAAAATGTATGGCGTAAATGCTCTTTCAAAGGAGTAATAATTTCTGTCTGGTGAAGAAGCATAACCGAGAAAAATATAGAAACACTAAGTAGAATTATCCAAACGCTGTAAATAACGCACGATACAGCTGTGAATAATGAACGATGTAAGGCGTTTGACCACACGTTTCAGGAGTACTAACATCTTCCGTCTGGTCGAAGCACAGCATTTGTAAATGGGGGTCTCATTCGCTTAAAGTTCCCACTGAGCAAAACAAGAGATTTCCGGGTCCGCTTATTAAATCGGGATCGGAGGGAGAAAATGCCTCATAATTGCGGGAGTGACACCCAAAAATTCCCTTCTTATCGGCGGTTTCTCGCCTTACGGCCCGGGGCTGCGGGGGCGTCGACGCCCTTTCGTCACGATCCCAACCGGACACGCGCACCAGATTCTTATCCCCTGTTCTCTTTTCTTTCGTTTGCGGTTTTATAGAGAGAAAAAAAATCAAGGCGGCTGTGCAGTATGGGTTTTGTGTGAAGAAGTACTCTGTAAAAGCTGGATTTTGATGTATACAATTTAATCGAATGTTTCGTATTATTATTTCACTCATTAAAAAAAAAATGTACAATTTATCGCGTTTCGACTGCTACTGTTTAATTAATTTATTTTTTAGTTTTCTCCTCTTGTCATTCTTTTTGAGCCCTGGTGCTACTGAAGACCCACCGCGTTGAAGGGGCCTGCACGGGATATCGGTCTAGGCTCGAACTCCTCCCATTGATGAGGTGTTATAGGGAAGGACATTGCAGCTCAAATAACGTCCTCGTCATTTGACAGAGGGTCAAAAGTACGAGGTCTGTCGCCGTTAGCCCTCGTGTTGTTTCATATTTTGTGACGTAAATGAAACTCTCACTCACCTTGCAGGCTTTATTTTCACTGTAAATATTGACGACACGGGATTTGGTGTCGTCCTCGTTACCTGAGTAAGGTTGGAAATTGTATTGAAGGGAACTACCTTGCAGTATACAAATTGACTGATTGGGTTCCCGTTTCGGACTGGTTTTATTTAACGATGGCTCTTTCATCATTCATCAAGATCGTACTAAGAATCAACTTGAGGACTCGTTTTTTTCAAGCCACGGCTGCTGTGACTGACGTTACGCACACAATATCTTCTTAAAGTATGAAAAAAAAATTTTCACTCTTCTAACACAGTGTTTTATTTATATTTACAACATTCTGAGGGTTGAGTTACTAAATACGCCTTAACAAAGATAGTCTATTCAGTCGATGGATTGAGAGAGAGAGAGAAACTGTTTGTTAAAGTCGCAACGAGGAATAGTTGTAACCAGTGGCGCACACAAGGGGGGGGGGCCTGGGGAAGCCCTTGATTTTTTTCCGATTGGTTATAATTCTAAGTATATAATACGATAAAGTAAGTAAATCAAAAATAGCATGATACAAGAATGGTGAACTTTCAACCCGGACCCCTTGAAAAATTCCTGTGTGCGCTACTGGTTGTAATGAATGTCGTCATCTTTAATGACAACCAAGTGACGATCCCACCACTCCCCGGCAGGGTCGTTCTTAACCTCCCTGGCACTTGAAATTGTTACGTCCACTCCCCACTATTTTCAGGGCACCCTTACCTTCAGTGAGGTTCGAGAGAGATTTTCTCTTCACTCTCTTACCCTTTCTTTGTTTTTGCTTTTTGGACAGTCTTTCCACTGTAATGATTTCCCACATCTCTTGGATAACTATTTATTTCAGAATGAAAATCATCATCAAAAAAAAAAAAAAAATGGTATATTCTTTACAATTCAATAGCAAAAAGGGTCCGTAATGAATTCGAGTCTTTTTCGCACTCTCTCCCATTCCCTAGTCTTCCAAGCCAGGAGACCGCTGTACTTCGCGGGCTCGTTATCGCTTTTCCTATCGCTCAAGGGACGTCCAAACGGCTCCCTTCAAAAATCCAGTCTCCCGTCCGGACTCTCTCGCCCTTCTTATATCCTCTCTCTGATCTCTTTGTCGGCCTCAATCCCTCTTGTTCTTCCGCCGCCTTCCGGTCTCGGCTCCCTTGATCTCTTACCCTTCTGCCGTGCCAAATCGGTCTCGTTTCCTGTTCACTAGTCCAAGAGGCGCCGAGGCTTGGTGCACATTTGTACGTTCTCAGACGCGGCGTCGTCACCGAATCGCGGGAAAATGAATACACAATGTTAAGGCACCTCTTTTTGACAGTCCGGTCCTCTGGGAAAAAAGGTTCCGAAACTCGACCACCCAGTTACGAAATTCCTTCCCAGCAATTAGGGAAATGCCTGGAATTTTCGCAACGTCTGTTGGCAAGGGGCAAGGGATCTGTTAGAAAATAGGGGGAAGAGATCGGCTTCGTCACACCCCCCACTCTAAAGTATCCAGGCTGGAATCGACCGACCACGCAAGGAAAGGCCACTCTTGTCCATTACGGCATCGCGGACCGCCCGCTCTCTTGCAAATTCCTACAGTAAATGAATGAAATCCCTTGCAATTATGGCATTATCAGTTATCATTGCTTTACTATCTATTACTTTTAATATCGTTAGTTAAGTCATTGTCATTGTACTTGTACAGTAAAAGTTTTCTTCAAGCTTTGATCATTGCAAAATCGTTAATGACATAATTGCAATTTACGTTACAATATCATTTTGAATGAATAGCAACATTAAACTCTATTAAGCTTTTTATTTTTCATAATCCTGCGCGCGCACAGTGTTGTGCCAGATCGTGCGATTTTTCGCGAATTTTGCTATTTTTTTTTAAAGCTTTTCCGCTACTTTTTTTTATCCTATTGCTACTTCGCGAATTTTATGCTACTTCATTTGAAGATCCCGCTACTTTTTGCTACTTTCAAACATATATAAAAGTATTGGAAAACAAGTTTCGGAAAAATCGCAAAGAGAAAAAAAAGTGACTTTAATACCCAAAGAAAACATGGAGTTTCAGTATGTTTCACCACTCCGAAAAGGCACAAAAAACTCTGTAATTCCCCTACCGCCACCAGCACGATTCGGAGCCTATCTAAGAGGTACTCCCCTCTCCCGCTACTCCTGTCCACTGCAAGTAGTAGAAAAAAAGAAATATGGACTCTTTCTAATCCCGATAGAAGCATGAAAATGAAACATGTAATATTCTTTAAAAATAGGCTGACAGAATTTCTACATAAATATTAAACTGGAAAAGTAATTGTGTGAAAGGACAAATTCTTATAGAACTAAGTAAATTGTATAATTATCATCAACGGTACTGCATTGAATTAATGAATAAAAATCTATTTTTGTAATTGACTTACGTTGCAGCACTGGACTTATAAAAAATTGCATACAATGACAAAAGTAAGCACTTGTCATCTATATAGATTATGTGATAAAAATCTGATTAAATCCCTTTTGAAAGTTTTTGATCTAGATTCAGTGGCGTAATGGTACACCCTCGCATTGCAGGGGGCCCAGGGATTCTAGGGGGCCCAAAGCCTGACTGACGCCACTTACGTATTAGGGCTTGGGGTCTAAAAGCTGACTTTGCAAGGGGCCCTAATACTCTCCCTAACGCCACTGCCTAGATTCCTCTCTTTCCAATCAACTACTTGTCTTACTATCCCTTTACTTAAATTAATACAAGGATAGAATTAAATATTGTTAAACTATACAGCTGCCAATTTTAGCAGAATTTGAGGTGATTAATTTATTCTTTTAAAGTGATCATGGTGATCATTGCAAATTACTGAAAGCATTAAAAGATTGCATTACTCTTTTAAGAAGAAGAATGGTGTGTTAAGAAGAAGTCCGCGTTGGTGTGACATGGCTTGCTTTGTCACGAGTTCGAGACCAGTACCACTAAAAACCCGCCGTGTAGGGCAGCGATGCACGTTAAATCTGTCGAGAGCTGAAACGTCCTCCCGTTGGTGTGGTGTGGTAGTTAGGAGAGGGGGGTGCCAGCTCAGTGTCGTCCACGTCACTTGACCATGGTTCAAAATTACGTGGTCCGTCGCCAAAAGCCCTCGTGTATCTGAACAGCGCGACGTTAATATTCAATCAATCAACCCTCTTCGTACTACTTTGCTGCGTAAGTTTCTGGCAACTCTGCGCGCTCACACACACACCTCACAAACACAACGCATACATGATTCACTAGGCAGTGGGTTCGTTTTCACTGTACTTTTAATTTTTTTCGCGCTCTAGGCACGTGCCTGAACGAGAAAGCAACCCTGATCTGTGGATTTTCACACCAACACGAAGACTTTGAGATTCCCTCTCACCTGCGGATCCATGACTCAACAGAAGTAATTCCGGAATATGACCTCTCGGTTTCTGTGGCCTTTGATTGGAACGTAGGGAACAAGATAATTTTATTCTCCACGGATGTAGAGTTGTGATTTGATTTTTCTTTACGTCCTAAAGCAACACGAAGGCTATAGGTGATGATCCTCGTATAGTTGTGAACCATCGGCCGACATATAAGCTGGCATCTACTCTCTAAACTGACACACCACGCCAAAATGGATATGGAGAGTGGAGTGCCAAATCAAGTGTCGCTTTCATCATCTCACCATGGCTCAAAAGGGTCAAAACAGAGTTACTGAGTTTCAAAAAAAAAAATTACTATGATCAACGGACTTTAAGTCAGACAGATATAGGGCGCCGAAGAACCATTCAGTTAGTAGAAAGCAAACAAAATCCCACTTTGTGATGCTATGAGTAGAAAAATTTCCCTTGACTATAGACCACAGCCTCGGCCATTCACTGCGTAAATTCAATGAAATATCTCTTTCTGAGGTCAAAATTCGAGGTTGACCCCGGAATGGAAGTAATGCGAATGCATTGAAAAGTAGAATTGAGACTGGGACGCCGATGGGTATCTGTGGAGTTGGAGGTCATCTGGCGGCGATGACCTCCCCTCCCTCTGACGAACACACTTTATTGTTCCAGCGTGCGTAAAGTGCGAGCAGATTCCTCCTACATATATCGAATAGATGATAAGAAATCCCTTTCAGTGATCGAATAGAAAGAGAGACAAAGATAAAAGTAAAAGCTATTATCATATAAAATACACTTTAAAAGAAGTGCCACAAAAATCAGAATAAAAGGAGAAAAAAAAAATTACAATATTGTCTTTAATGACTTATTCTCCAAATCCTTTAAATTCTTAAAGAGCTCTAAGATTTTTAATAATTTGAATCCATTCGTTTATAACTTCTGTCAAACGGTTTGTGTTATATAGAAAGAATGAGCGAGTCTTTGACACATTTTTTAATCTTCAACCTAGTTTGTTATAATGAACGGGACGCTGACAACAGCCAAGACGCCCTGTAATATTGATCCACATTTAGGAAATGAATATCAAAAGTTGGTACTGCATGCTCCGCCTCGTCAATGAAAGGACTGGGAGCAGTAATTTTATAAACGAACTCTTTTTACACGATCGGTCTTCAATGAAATCGAGACTGGAACACTTAACCTCACGGAAATATCACCGGCCACAAGCACTTTTAATATGGGACAAATCGGCTATTAATAAATATTAGTGGGGAAGATGAGATTTCCTTTTCAAAATAGTTGATATTGAATCCCTATTATCATGTAAAGAAGCTGATCCACGGATATTTTTTGAAAAGTCTCATCGTCAATTGAGGGATCCAGAAGATATCGAGAAATCACAAGATTGTGCGAAGTGATTATTAAGGAAGGAATATAGGGAAGAGTCACCCAAGAAAGAAACGCGAGGGTTATTGGAGATTGACCGCATAGCTTTGAACTAAGGTCAAGTGACGAGGGCGACACCTGAGCTGGCATCCCCTTGGAAATTCCACACTATGTTTACCGAAGGACTCGATAGATTTGACGTGAGTCGGCCGTTCTACACGGCGAATCTTCAGTGGAACTAAAGCTCAAACTCATGATGTGGAGACCACGTGTCCGTAACCGGGTCCACTAAGCTTCAGTGGCAACGAAGCTACACGAGGGTCATTGACGGAGGATCTTCTTTTGAACATCGGTCCAGTGACGAGGACTATGCCTAGTTGGCGCCCAAATCTCTAACTTTCACACCAAGTCAAAGTGAGGACGGTGTTACTAAGATCTGCTGCCAGTACACAACACACATTTGAATTTCTGTCAGACACCCGAATTGGAACCTCATTCATGTAACATAAGGAATTTGCACTCTGAAAGATGTAGCGCGAAATAGGACTCGGCTCAGTTGAAACAACGTCAGTTCGACACCAGGATCATTCGGTTGCCGCAACGTCTCATAGCGCTGCTGATTTTCAAGAAAACTCTCGCATGGCGTTTAGAAAAATCGAATGAATAAACTCGTCGAAACATCAAGCGGAATTTTCCACAAGCGAAGCAGTTTCGTTAATAGCTTCGTAAGAAACATTTTACTAAACATTTAGGTATAAAAAATAAAACAAAGCGGAAGGACTCTTGAGCACAAACCTTTACACATCATTTACTTTGCTCTAACCATTAGACTCGTACACGAAAGGAAAAAAGAAAGATCCAGAAGATAAATCTAACTACCGTTTTCTAGAGAGGGGGCAGACAGAAAAAAGAATAATAAATGGAGAATGAAAAAGAGCCACTACACAGAAACCACATGTCCGGCAAGAGGGTGGCAACTCTTAATATTTATAGACTTTTCGCCGCAAACGTCGCGGAGGTAAACAAGAAGGAAAATTTGCAGAGCTCTTATCGGGTCCGGGTGGAATAAAATAGTGCCCCGTCCCGCTTTTCCACAAATTCAAGTGGCGCATAGCTCACCCAGGCCTAACGAAGGGACGACGAAAAGAGCCATGAAGGCCTTCGAGATTTGGCCCATATTTATGGAGGCTGATAGCGACGCACGCTCTCGCTATCGGCAAGAAGAGCGCACGCCAATCGGATCGCCGCGGGTTACCGGAAGAAAGTTTGGCGACTCTTGGCGATCGTTGCCATATAGTTCACCTGCACCAGCTAAGCTGCATTGTGACCCAAGGGATTCTCCACCCCCATATCAATGTATAACTTGCAATGATAGTAGAAATCAGAAACCTGAACAGTGTCCCAGCTCTCCGAGAACTCGTGAGGACTTTGAGTTTCGACAGATTTAACAAGAATCAACTCCTGTACACGACAGATTTTAAGTGGCTCGAAACCACAAAAGCAACGCTGATATCTAGTTCACGGCAACATAACAGCGGCCACTTTAAAAAAAGTTCGAGTCGGTCCCTTAGATACTACGGGGCCGTGGTAGCCGAATGGTCAAGGTATCAGATCGTGGCTGGCCTTGTCACGAATTCGAGCCCAGTACTACTAAAAACCCTCCGAGTAGGGGAGCGATGCCCATTAAATCTGTCGAGAGCTCAAACGTCTTCCCGTTGGTGTGGTGTGGTAGTTAGGAGAGGAGGGTGCCAGCTCAGGTGTCATCCACGTCACTTGACCATGGTTCAAAATGACGAGGTCCGTCGCCAAAAGCCCTCGTGTAGCTGAAGAGTGCGACGTTAATATTCACTCACTCACTTAGATACCACCGATCCCTGTACTTTGCAATCTCTGGTCCTGAAATTTTAATGTCCTTTTGCATCCTTTCTTTTTATTACTTTTTTTTGTTTCGGAAAATACAACGGGGGAAAACAGCGGAAACATTTTACATTTGGAAAATGAAACTAATACCCGACTTCAATGACGACAGAATGGGTGGAGCCTAGTGGTCAAGGTCACGGACTCGTGGCTGGCATTTCATGAGTTTGAGCCTAGTACTGCTCGCGTGTGGAGGGGAAGCTGTCACATCCAGCTCAGGTGTCGTTCTCGTCACTTGACTATTACGAGGTCCGTCACCAATAACCCTCGTGCCGCTTTAAAGTGCGACTTATTCCAACCCCTAAATTGATCTTAAATAATTATAATAAAAATTGTGTTTGTATGATTAATAAACATTTAACTGTAGAATAATCTCTTCCGTGTAATTTTTTTTTAATAACTAAGAACACAGGCCTGCAATGAAAAAATACAAGGGAAATAATGGCTCAATTTCATGCATTTTTTTTTCTGTTGATTTCAAAAATAATAATGAAAAGTTTCTATCACGTCACGTTTTCTTGATAAATTCATTTTTAATTGGATTTTCATGAGTATTTATATACAAAAAAAATTTCAGCGTTCACTTTTTCCCTCAGTGACTGATCTTCATTCTACCGTGGTAAAACATTCTCAACTTTCATGTGCACGGGCATAATATTTGAACCTTTTGGTCAATCTTTTTTATTTTATATAAAAATTACTTTAATAAAAACTAATTAAAATAGTATATGCGAGTGATATTTTCCAGAAGCTGTATCAAAATTGGATATAAAAAGGAAAGGAAACTTCTTGTTTTTCTCTCAACCAGAAGCAACTCGGGAGATTTGGAAATAGTGGTTTTCATCTATTGACAGAAAAACCCATTGGGGCCTCATCAAGAATCGATATTTCCATAGATTTATCTGGATAAAAACTCCTCTTGCTAGATGATACATGCTAAATTGCTCTTTTCAAGTAGGAAGTTTGGAGAGTAGCTGTGTCAGCATTGTCACCTGACTAGGGTTCAAAATGACGTTTTCAATAAGACCTCACAACCAATTAAAAGGGGTCTCAGGGATGTTAAAAAATTTTCTAGAGGTCTGAAAATATAAACAATTTTCAAACAGGTATGATTCTTTTAAATTTAAATTAAATGATTCGAATCTTTTACACGTTATTTATAAAAGAATGGGGTTTCAGAAAAGTATAAAATGTTTAAAATATAATAATAATTTTAAAAATCATAAGCACATATGAGAGAAAATTCTGTGATAAATATTAAGTATTTTTTGCGTTGTGCAAGCTATTTTCTAAAATAGTAGCCTCTGATGTTAAAACTTTATAGAATTATAAAATGCATCATACTCTTTAAGCCCTACCTAATTTTAGTATTATATATCTTTTGTGTATTTCAAAATATTTGTAAAACATTGCAATTTTTTAAATATTTTTAAAATGTATTTTTTTTTATTTATTTATTAAAATATGGAAGTTATTATTCTATTTATATAAAAATAGCTACAGTGTAATGAGAATACATTTAACTTTATTAATCAACTTACAGCTAGTATATATAATTAAAGCTACTATTTTAGAAAATAGCATGCGCGACGTAAAATTTAATAAATATGTCTTATAGAAAAGTTTCTTATTTTCATATGCTTATAATTTTTAAAATTATGATTATATTTTAACACTTTATACTTTTCTGAAGCCCCATTCCTTTATAAATAATGTGTAAAAGATTCGAATTATTTAATTTAAATTTACAAGAATTATACCTGTTTGAAAATTGTTTATATTTTCAGACCTCTAGAGAAATTTTTAACACCCCTTAGCTATTCAATAAGGGACATCTGGAATATATTTTGTACAGGAGTAAAGAATGAATATAATATGCGGCTTTATATACGAAGGATGATAAACACACATCAACCTTGGGGGCATTAATGGAATTTTTTTTCTGAAACATTTTCCTAAAATAGTGCTGCGTTTTTGCTTTGTTCTTCAACTTTATACGAAGATAACCACGGTTAACAAAGACAGATATTTGTTAAAATCTTCCGATCTAAAATCTTACAAATAATTGCTCCCCCAAAAAAAGCCCCCTCCTTCCTTTGCTTTATTTATTTATTTATTTTTCTTCTCTTTTTGAAATCTGAAAAAAAGTCTTAAGACTTCGATCCCACTTTAAACATCAGACGAAAATAATATTCGAATTTCACGTGGAACAAAATTCTCCTGAAAAGCGATGAAGCCGTTGGGAGGGTGTCCTCGCGATCTTTATGGGGTCGGGAAGTGTCATCCCGGACACGTTTATGAGGGTCATCTGCAGTTCTGGGGTCGATGCGGGTGGCCGTCGGGGGTGACGAAAACACCCCTCAAAGCCTCCGATCCGGTGGTGGTGCGTGGGTGTGGAAAAAGTACGCTTCTATTGGAATAAGAAATCCTACAGGTAGATAGAGGGTGTCTAACTCAAATGGGTGAACCCCGATGTTGCATCTTGTATTAAATAACTGATAGAGGTTAAAGTATAACTTTTAGGAGCACAAGAGACAATACAGACGTTACATTATCTACTGCTTCAAACTTCCGAGAAAATTTTTTAACTGTTATTCACTCGATTTCAGTCAATCCTTTTTATTTTTAAAAAGGAATATTTTAGCATGGATTATATATTGATATTATTTGATTCTAATATTCATAGGATGTCTTCCTGGTACGTTCTTCCTATATTGTCGAAGAGAACAAGAGGCCCGGATAACCCATTCAACACATTTTATCGACCTTTCTCGTGCAAAATTCTGTAATATCCCTAGAAAAAAAAGAAAGAAAAATCCTAATATCAAATTTTAATAGTTCAGTTAAGCTGGTGATCCAGCCACTGCAGTTCGTAGTTTTCCAAGTAGAATGACTGGGATTTCAGCAAACTTTAAGACAGTGTTTACTTATGTTGTTTTTTGACCCCCTAGGTCTTTCTAAAATTGTGAGTATAATAAAGTAATTTCAACAGAGATCACCCAACTTATCCAAATGTTTCCATTTCTCGACTATCAGCTGAAGGAAACGGACGTTTCTATGAAATGAATAATTACAGATCACACTTTGGGGCTGCGCATCGCAGACTTAGTACATTCCGTGTGAGTCGGTATCACTTTTAATTGTAGCACCCTATAGGTGGAATACCAATCCCCGCAATGTCATTTGACGCTCAGTTTCCTCCCCTGCGATGTGAAACCACACTTAGGAACTTAATTTTGCCGAGAGCATCCAAGTCAAACAGGTACTCAAGAGATCTTTAACCTGCCGCATAGTCATACGACATAGACGCTGTCGATTTTCCGAACCATGTGAATCCACCGACTTGGGCCGGGGTCGAAACCGCAACCTTGGGAGTAAAAGGCCGGAGACAAACCAACTACGCCACCCAGCCGGCATTGCAAATAACATTTAATGACGCATTCTTCGATTCTAGGCTGTGAATGATTTATTGTTTTGAAGTAGCACATTTTGAAGCTACACCCCTATTATAGGACTTCGTAATTTTGAACTATGGTCAAGTGACGAGGACAACACCTGAGCTGGCATCCCACTCTCCAAATTTTAGCATTATGCTAGTGTAAGGACTTCCATCCTTTGCATATTTAACCGCGTATAGGCTTTTCTACACGGCGGGTCTTTAGACAGCGCACGAATTCGGGACCATGATTATTTGGCTATCACCAATTCCTTGAATGATTGATGATTTATTAACATCGCATTAAGCTATTAGAGACAGACTGCGTCCTTTTGATCCACGGTCAAATGACAAAGAAAACATCGCGTGGTCTTAATTTCGAGTACTGTAGGTACTGAAGAGGTGGGGTGTGGAGGGACTGATGCCCATTAAATGTATCGTGCTCAAAGTTTTGCCTTTGGCGCGGTGAGGAAGTTTGGAGTCTCAACTCAAGTATCGTCCTAATCACTTAACCAAGGTTCAAAATTACGAGATCGTCGAAGTCCTCGTGTTGATGTTGAGTAAATCGTTAATAAAAAATCAATTCAAACCGAATCGCCCAAGACTTGAACTGGTTCAAATGTGAATATGAGGTTCTACATTTTTAATAAATGTAAGTACTGGATACCATTTAAATGGATATAAATCATATGACCGAATCTAAGTTAAGAATTTTCAAATATAAGTAAATACCACTCCTTGCGATTTCCTTTCATTATTTTTTTCTTTGCCTTATTTTATTTATTCTTTCAGAAAATAATTTTGCAAACATTGAACAAAAAAGATAAGTTATTTTGATTGTACTAATTCTTAAAAACTACGCGGTGAGTATTTTTCACATACCTGGACAACTAGACAAACCACATTTGATCTTGAAAATGCCGTCAAGAAAATTGAGATTTGTAACTCAATACAACATTCCATTCCCAATTTCAGGTCTAGAGACTTTAGGTATCCCTGAGATCGCATTTGCAGTTTTTTTAGCTGCAGATTAAACTTGATACCGAAACTTTCAGTCGCTAATTTTATCCTTATTATCAGATACTTGACTGTAAACGCTTACACTCGGTCGGATTCTGACAGAATAAGCTTTTCTGGTTCAAATCGAGGAATACCTTCGATCTGCGTGTTTCTGAAGAATTCTTTCCCCAACGTGGCGTCTGAGTGTGTTTTCGGCGTCCCTCTTAAATGTTTATCTCTCAACCCCGTTTTGCAAAACTTCTTTGGCGCTTTTTGTAAAAGAAAGAGAGCAAAAAACCCTCTCGTGTCGCGTTCTCTGATTTCCTGCTGATAGCCCCAGCTACCGATTCCGGCTACTGATACAAGAGACTCACCCGATGGATTGACACGTCCAAAAAGTGCGCCCGACTTCAAGAAATGCAGTACTTATTGGACTATAGCGCATGCTCGTACATTTCGAAGGAGAAATGATGCTTTGACTGAGCATTTTCATTTTTTTAGATTCTACTTACTTTATTTAATTTAAATAAATAATGCACTTTTTGTGCACTTTGAATTGATATATTTATTAGTGTAACATGTTTTTTGTTGAATACAGGAATTTAATTTTTAAAAATTTTTCACCTCGAAAAATAACTGATTTTGCAGGGGCAGATACATTGACAAAAATTTTTTTCTTTTTTTTAATTGTTTGGGTCTACGGGGTGTTGCGTTGTCTAATTGAGTGCAGTTTGTTATCCCTCTATTTGTTTTTGGCGCCCAAGGGAGAACAGAATCACCAGATGCGTAATTTTCTTCTCACGCTCTGGGGCGAAACAGCTGAGGGATAGGCTCGTTGATACACTCCTCTTATTCTTCTCCGACACCCAGAGGCAAATACATTCGACAGATAGCATTTTTTTCACAACGATCCCCAGAATGGACACATCTGTCTTGACGGATGTCCATTCTTCAGTTCTCTCTCACAAGTGGACGCGACACCACTGGCGTAGCTAGTTCTGAGTGGACCCCGTATCAAAACTCCTTCGGGGCTTTTTTAGAAAAGAAAGTCCTGTTAGTGGTACTGTAGTTACACATGTGGGGTCACTGTATCTTGGGGTCCCCTATCATTGATACGGCGGTAGCTATTCCCCTGCGTGACACATTTGAATAGAAAGGAGTGTCAGCATTTGTAAGGAGGAAATGCCAGGAAATGTATCCTCAGTGTTCGGATCGATTTATAAGTCCGGTCAGCTGGGAAAAAAGGTGCCGAAACTCGACCACCCAGATACGAAATTCCTTTCCAGCAATTAGGGAAATGCCTGGAATTTTTGCAACTTCTGTCGGCAAGGGGCAAGGGATCTGTTGGAAAATAGAGGGCAGAGATATGCTTCGTCACAGAAGAAATTAAAAAAACAGATACTAAAAGTGAAATGTTAAGTTAAAAATACTGTATTTACTCGAATCTATTCCAATATTAAAGCTACTGAAAATCCGTTACGTCTTAGAATCTAATTTTAAAAATGCGTCGGATGAGGCAATTACAACAATTATAGGTTTTAAACTATTTTACGCTAATTTTCATTTTCCACAAAGATTTGTTCAAAATTTGGGGTAAAGATTCGAGTAAATACGGTAAAATTAAAAGAAAAGAAAACAAGAATACCAAAAAAATTGAGAGATTTTATTTAATTTGTAAAAGTATTCCAATGGATGAGAAATTTACACCCAAATTAAACAGTAACATTGAAATGACTAATTTTAACTTCATAATAAATAAATCATGGATTTAAAATTTTATATATTAAAAATCTTTTCAAAAGTCATTTTCTTTGTATATAAGAAAAGTAATAAATATGAATGTAGAATAAAAATGTAGAGATTTTATTTTTTGACTGTATTTGTTAAGTTGAAAATATTTGTAACTTAATATAAAAATGCTCCAATGAATTAAATTTTCAATGTTACTGTATAATGAGTTTTTGTAAAGTTTAACTTATAATTTTTATCTTTACGATAAATAAATTATACATTTAAAATTTTACTGTGTCTAAAATTTTAAGGTACCCCTTTTTACTTTCCCGGAACCGTGTTTTTAAAAAAAGCGTGTAAAGGGAATAATATTTATGATATTTAGTGTCACGGGGGTTAGAATACGAAAATGGTTTAAGGAAAAAAAAAAAAAAAAATTTATTTAAATAAATATTTTGGCAAAAATTTAACCTGAAAAGTTTTTTTCCAAATGTTCCCCTTTTTGTAAAAATTTCTATTGTAAATTTTTTTCCCTTTTTATTCAGCCCAGACCTCTGTACAGAGGCTAAACCAAATTTTTTGAAACGCATAATTTGGGAAGTCGGTTTATCCATGTTTTACGAAAACAGAAGGGGGAAATTTTAAGAAAATACCCCCAAAATTGTTTCAAATTTTGGGTTTTAACTTTTTGAAAATAATTTGAATTTCTTAAACCCCAGTTGAGCCTCTGTACAAAAAAGTCTGAGCAAAATATTAATACAATAGAAAACATTTTTTTCAAAAGGAGAACATTTGGAAAAAAAAAATTATTCTAAGTTAATTTTTCCAAAAAAATTTATTTAAAAATTTTTTTTCATAATGTCCTTAAAACAATTTTATACATGTATTCAATCTACGGAAAACTAAATATCATGAAAATTATCCATTTATGCGCTTTTTTTTAAAAACAGGGGTTTCCGGGGCGCCCGTCGGATACCTTAAATTTTAAAATCTCTTTGCAACCAAAGTAAAAAATTTGGGAAAGAGAAATAAATAAATCTTTTTTTTTTTACAATATCTAATAAGTTCCAAAAATTTTTTGAAAAAAAAAATTTGGCCCAAAAAAACCAAAAGTATAAAAATTTTTAATTTTTTACACCAACAAATTTTAAAAAACATTAAATTTACCATTTTTATGGTGTCATATAATAAATAATCTATACTAATAAAGGAAAGTGTATGTATGTTTGTGTGTTTCAGCTGTACCGGCAAATTTAAGCAACCCAGTTGCCTGAAACTTGTCACGTAGAAGCTGTATGCCATTATCCTGAACACCTCAAAGAGTTTTTTTAAAAAATTCGCTTTAGATTTTTTTTAAAATTCAATTTTTAAGTGATTTTTCAGCGAAATGGAGATATTACGTCATCAGACGTGTCAATTCAACTTTGTGAAAATTAATGTTTAGAGCAGTTTTGGGGGAGGTTTTGGTGCATTTTATTGTAAATATATTTTTTTAGGTTTTATCCGTTTTTTTTTCCTTTGTGGTTCAATTACATTTGTTTTTTAAAAGGTTTGTCGTAAAAATGTTTTTTTTAAATTTCATTTTTTTGGGTTTGGGACCACAAATTGCATAAATTGGAATTCCAATTTTTTTCAGTGTTATCGTGTTTTATTGAACGTAATCAATTTTTGGAACAAATACGGATGGAAGTGGGGGGATATACCCTTTGAGGTCGATATTCAAAAAGATGATTTATACAGGAAAACAACCTTACTTTTTGCACCGGCCCCTTTTGTATCGTGATATCAAGCCCGCCAACGTGAGTGGGTGCTATACTTAAAAAACCAACCACCGCATTAAATTTATGTATCTGTGTAATTTTTGTTTATGATTATTTCTTACATATTTTTGTGATTGCCTTATGGAACAACTACCCATCTTACAAGGCTTAATTTTATTAAAGCTACTCTTTTTATTATGCTGGCTACTTTAAAAGATATTCACTTTCCAAAAAATTTTCTATTTCATTTTATGCTCTTGATTAGTCTTAGCTGTACTATGAGCATCAAGAAAGCCTGATTACACTCTTTAAACCTTTTTACTGCAACTGAAAAATGTCTGCTTCTCTCATGTTGTTTATTAATTTTATGTTATTTTTAAAGAGTCAGCAACGCAAAAACAGTTCTACATATTTTGGTACTAAATAGTTGTGCGGTTGCTTTTCCTTATTCTCTCTGCTGCTGATATCACAACAAAATGTAGTCTTGTGCCCCCAAATAAGTAAAGATTGGAACTAAACCATCAGTAAACTGTAGTGGTACGTCTTGCCATCCTAATAGCATGACAATTGGGTTTATGATAATAATAATCTGTTACAAAGCTTCTTTCTGTTAGAAAAAACTTTATTGCTTTTTTTTGTTCAACGATAAATTCTAAATCTCACTTTTTGTAACGATAAAGTAGAAAATCCTAGCTAGCAGTTTAGGAAAAAGAGAATATAGTACTAAATTAAACTAATTGTTACTAACGGATTGGCAATATTTGAAAAAAACTACCTTCCATTTATGTCAACAATTGTTATTAACCAGATTTCTACATGTTGCTTTTCGGTTTGAATTAATGTTATAATTTCTACTATATGCTTGGTTACTTCATATTTATTTGTTTATTTTATTCATGTTTAAATTTTTTATATTTAAGGTTTTCCGTGAATTTTTTTGTTTGTTCAGCACTGGTTATGGGGTAATTTCATCAAAATTAGGGCTTAATTTTTCTAAAATAACCTTTTAGTTTATTAACGTCGCACTGTTTAGCTACACGAGGGCTTTTAGCGACGGACCACGTAATTTTGAACCATGGTCAAGTGACGTGGACGCGATACCTGAGCTGGCACCCCCCTCTCCTAACTACCACACCACTCCAACGAGAGGACGTTTCAGCTCTCGACAGATTTAACGTGCATCGCTGCCCTACACGGCGGGTCTTTAATTGGTACTGGGCTCGAACTCGTGACAAGGCAAGCCACGGTCGATACCTATACCACTCGGCTACCACGGCCACAACCTTTTAGTTTAAATAAATGCTATAATTTTTGTTTTAGTGTCACATAGTTTTATGTTTGTTTATTTTCTGAACTGTAATTTTCTTGCTTATATTGTAGTTTAAATTATGTGATACCCTGACTCAAAAGTTAGTTTTTAAGCCAAAAAATGATTTGTGAAGCTTTTTTTAAACAGAGGCTGAAATAATGAGTTACTTATGTATTAGCGTCACCGCACCAAAATTGGTCCCACGTGAATCACACCTTAATAGATACCAAAACAAAGAAAATTCTAACATATTTTATATGAAAAACCAATTGGTCAGATGTTGGCGGAAAATGGCGCGATTTGTGTGGTGCCAATTTGGCTGCGGAGACGCTAATACATATACACTGGTGTGCAAAACTTAAGCAACAGGTGGGTTTATTGCCATAACTTCACGAAAAATCATCTGAGAGACATGAAATTCTGAAATGAGGGAGAGTATTATGTACGTAAAGGATGACGAAAGCATCGGCGCTGAAAAAGGAATACAACGCATACGGTATGGAATCAAACAAAACAAGCTTTATTGAACGCATAGTATCGTGACTCATGATTGTCTATCCAACAGGAAGAACAACAAGCAGATGTTCCTTAATATGGTATATGCCCTCCCCTTACTACAATGGTTGCTTTGCACCGTCTCCGCGTACTCAGAACCAGCTGGTGCAACATTTCTTGAGGTAGGAGTGCCCATTCCTCAATCAACATCTGTTTGAGTTGTTGGTTGTACTCCGGATGATGTGAGCGTGTGGCAATACGTCTCCCCAAAGCATCCCACACATGTCCGATGGGATTTAAATCTGGGGAGCACGCTGGCCAATCCATTCGAGTGATATCTTCATTTTCCAGCAGCTCCTCAACAGCAAGAGTGCGATGTGGCAGTGCATTGTCATCCATAAAGATGAAGTCTGGGCCAATGGCACCTCGGAAAAGATGCAGATGGGGAAGAAGTACCTCCTCACAATAGCGATCCCCGGTTACAGACCCTCTGTCGAAAATGGGAAACTCAGTTCCGCCGTTCAGCATAATGCCAACCCAGACAAGAACTCCAGGACCACCGTAACGATGTCTTTCCTTGATGTTACTGGGATAAAACCAGGTCCCGATCTCTCTCCAAATCAAAACGCGTTGAGAATCGCTTCTGGTACTGAACCGACTCTCATCCGTAAAGAGAACACCACTCCATTGATCAGTTGTCCAGTTTTTGTGCTCTCTGTCCCACTGTAAACGGTGGCTTCGGTGGCCATCTTTCAACGGGAGGCAGCGTTCAGGACGGCGGGTGAACAGGCCCTCTTTGTAAAGGCGTCTGGCCACAGTAAACCGCTACACTTGTCGACCTGTTGCTGTACAGAGTTTCTGAGCAATGGCGCTTGCTGACTGGCGTCAAACTTTTTTCGCCTGCAGGATGATATATCGGTCATCCCCTGCAGTTGTCGTCCTCGGGCGGCCACACCAACCTTTCTAACAGCTGTACCTGTGGTTTGGAACGCTTTCCAAGCGCGCGAAACGACACTTTTGTTGATTCCGAACTCTGCAGCTACACTGGTGACAGTACGCCCCTCCTCCAGCTTTCCGATCTTTCTTCCACGTGTGAAGTCATCCAGATGATTTCTTCTAGCCATATTTCACGAACTGATTCACTGGCACTTGCAGAGAATATGGTGAATTGCGTCTCCGTCCTTCATTTCATTCTACTGTTGAGCAGCGCGCGCCGACATCACGCGTTTTGCGTACGCTCACATCGCTTCTGACGTTTTGTTCCTGATATTTGCATACGCATGACGTTTGTACTGACTTACGTGTTCCCTCTACTGATCTCCAGACCTCCTTTTCTGCAATTTCATGGCTATCTGCTAAATTTTTACATTGTTGCTTAAGTTTTGCACACCAGTGTATATATAAGTACTGATAATAATTACCGTAAAATCTGCCATATAACGTGCAGCTATACTTTCAAGCAGCAACAGTAGCGTACACAGGAATTTTTCAAGGGGGATCCGGGGTCGAAAGTTCACAATTCTTGTATCATGCTCCTTTTGATTTTGTCGATTTTGGGGAACAAAACACAGTAAAAAACTAATTACTGAATAAATAATTAGCATTAATTAATAAAATTAATCATTAATAGCAAATACTTAATTAAATTTTACGTACTATATACTTAGAATTATAATCAATCGGAAAAAATCAAGGGCTTTGGGGGGTCCGGACCCCAGGACCCCCCTTGTGTGCGCCACTGAGCGGCAATATTTAATTTTTAGGTATATTCGTCGAGTAACGCGCACCCCCCTTTTTTTAGGAAGAAACCTGAAACGTACGTGCACAATGCACTTTTGTGATTTGAAATTTACTCGAGATATTATTCCAAACTTTAGAAAAAAATAGTATACTTTTAAAACTACAATCCCTTAAGTTCATAAGAAACTTCTCTTTTCTCATTTCTTTTAAATAAACTGTATTTTGATACATATAAAAGTTTAATTTTTTCTATGCTCATCTTTTCTTTATTTTTAATGCTCTGATTTTCATGCCCGACATATAAAGCGCACCCGTACAGAAACTATGGATGGGATTGAAGGCTCAACTTAGTGGCGTAACGGAGAATATTGGGGCCACCTTGCGAATCAGGTTTTGAGTTCCAAGCCAGATCTTACAAAGGTTACGTACTTATCGTCAGTCAGGCTTTGGGTCCTTAGAGCCCTGCCCCCCCACCCACAATGCGGAGGTGTACATTACGCCACTGGCTTAACAAAGTAATTTCCTTTTGCACTTTAAAATTCAGAGTTAATGCACTTTTTGCCATGTGGCACCATGGTTTAACTTTCCTTCTTACAATCTGTTTTTCATATAGATTTTTAAAGATTTTATATATGTGCATTTCTATGACATTTTCTTTGTTGGAAAAGAAATTATTGCTTTTCTTCCTTCATCACAGCAAATACTATGTTCTCATCTTTATGGGAAAATGGATCAGATGCTGATTAGATTTTTTGTCACATGGCATCATGCATCAATTTTGCATCTGACAATCTTCAAATATATAAATCTATTTATACCATTTGTGTGTGATCCAAAAATGTTTGAGGAAAAGAGATGCAGCTTGATACAATTTTCTCATATTTCTCTTTGGATTTATTTAAAATTCAGTGTTGATGTGATTTTACGTCTCATGTGTGTGCATCATGGTTTAACTTTGCTTCTGAAATGTTCCTTATTTAGTTTTATGAAGATCACATATACTTTGTGCATATACTGTTCATATGTGATATATATATACTTCAATTATTACTATAATTAATTATCATTATATTTCCTCATCTGTTTGTTCTTTGCAACAGAATAACAAATATTATTTTTGTAATTAAAATATTGCAAAAAAGTATTATTTAAAAAATTAATTTTTTATCAACAATGTTAATTATTTCTCTCATTAGGCTCATTGTGGTTTTTTTCGACGTAGGCCTGTTTTAGAAAGTTTATTTTGGTTCTTACTAATTTAATTTTTTTACGAATGAATTTAATCTAAATTTTATATTAAATGTAATATAGATGTTAGATAGTATTACTTCCATTCCTCATATAATATTAATTTAATGCAACAGAAAATTTTAATTTAATGGTTTATTACATTGTACACTTATTTTATCTATTTTTTTAAAATTTTAGTTTGTACTAATTTAATTTTTTTCTAGTTGAGGGCTTCCTAATATGTTATTTATGATAATAATTTAGTGAAACAGAGTTTATCACATAATTAATTTTTTCTTTTGGTTTATCCATTTTAGGTTATTTCACTCATAGTTCCCATAACAGAAACATATTACTGTTAGTACTTTTCTGTTATAATTTTTATTTATATTTTCATTCTTTCATTTCTATTTACCTTTTTAGCATGTTAATTTTCTCTCTTGCATTCAAATATACGTTTTTATGAAATCGTTCTTTTCTGTGAAGCCGAACTGCAGTATGAACACTCATTAAAATATTATTTTTTACTTATGGATACGTTGCTCTGTAATGGCTCTACCCTCTTAAAAATATATTGTTTGCAAAAAAGCGCAATTTTATTTATTTTAAAATTTAACCCGTGCGAAGAACGGATATTTCAGCTATTACAGATAATTGTTTTAAAGTGCAGGCTTTTGTTTTTATAACAACTGATACTTTTCTTCATTCTTAAAGAATTATTTATTGAAGATCATTGGAATGAAAAACCTTATAAATAGAAGAAAATTCTGAAATATATTTTTAATAAATAGTATTATTTTCTTTATGAATAATTTTATAAAGTGAATGTAAATAAGTTTCTAGACTTTTTACCCTTTTATTCAAATATATTTTTAATCAAACATCCAAAAAAAGCGCAATAAAGAAATTAATACTCGTTTCAATAAACAATGGTGACAATTTTTTTTGTATTCATTTTTTAATGAAACATTTTCACAGTCGAAAAAGTTGTGCAAGAGTTTGCAAGAATTCCTAAATGCAATATTGCGGAAAACTTTTTTTTACTATTTTTCAAAAATACTCAAAATTCAAATCAAACATTTAACAATTTCATAATTGCATAAAACTTTTTTTTTCCTGTGTGTCAAACCTTTAAAAAATTGCTTACAATTTTAATTCTACATTTAATATAGTTGAGGAATTTTGTAATTTTAGAAATTTCTATACTTTTCTGTCTTTTTTCAACATACTTCTATTTTTAAAAAAAGGTACATTTTCTCCGGGGGCTAAGCAACTGCAACGAAAAAATTACAAAGTGAGTGAGTGAATATTAATGTCACACTGTTCACCTATCTGAGGGCTTTTGGCGACGGACCTCGAAATTTTGAACCATGGTTAAATGACGAGGACGATACCTGAGCTGGCACCCAACTCTCCTAACTACCACACCAGTAGGAGGCCATTTGAGCGCTTGAAAGATACCAAGGGCAGTAATAATTCATTGTGGGAAACCACCTCGAATTCTGGATTTTGAGTGCTTACACAACATGGGCGGAAAAATAAATTCGGAAACTTACCCCCCTCCCCCTTCTTTTTGCCAATGAGATGGATATAAATAAACGAGATTTTTTCTTTTATTGCCATTTTTTTTTCAGCAAACGGTATGTCACAATTATTTACCAAATGTGAAAATTTTGATTAATTTTATTATTTCAAATTCTTAGAAGGAAATTATTGTTAAAATACTGAATATGTTATTTTTGTACAATTTACTAAGCACAATGGAATGAAAAACTTTAAAATAAAATATCAGAATGTGTTTTTGTCAGTTTTTTTTTCATTTTGAATGTTTTGTTCAGTAAATGTAAATATATGTCTAGGCTTCCTCCATACTGTTTTTTAACACTTACATATATATATGTTTAATCAAACGTTCAGAAAAAGCAATCCTTTCAATAGCTATCTGTAAATCTTTCTTTTGTTTATTATTTATAGAAAATGGATTTTAATTAACATATATATATTTTTAAAAACGATTTTATTTCTATTATTTCATTACTAAATTAATTATTTGTTAATTAAAAAATACATCGTCTATTATTTGGGATAATAATACGTTTTAGATACATTTTTAAGCTAACTATATGTAACGATTGATTGATTAATGAAAATCTCTCTGAAATCTATTTTATTATTTTAGATTCTTACAAACTAACTATTATTAAAAAAATGATGAAAGTTTTTGTGTGTTTTACTCTTAGCATCAGAATCGTTTTCTTTTTATTGCTTTACATTAATAATTTAACTAACGCAATATTGTTGTTGTTTTTTTAAGTCATAGATCGAAATTTAAAGATAAACCTTATCTATGAGGGGAACAATAATTTTTTACACTAAAAAAACCCCGTGTAATGCTGGGCTATAGAGTGGGAAAAGAAATCTCTCTTAAATCGAAAATAAGTGGAACGAATTTCGAAAAAGGAAAATTTAATGACATAATTATAGTACTCACATTGTGCGCGCTTACAAACACGCACAGAAAAATGCTGGCGTCATGAAGGAAAGAGAATGCCCGTCCAACGCCGGGCCATGCAGCTAAGTTATAAATAAATCAAATCGTGGAAAATACATGATCTGGCACCTCTCTCTCCTGACTACAGCACCACACCAGTAGGATCATATTCAGCCTCGACAGATTTCACGTGCATCAGCCGCCTTAACACCGCGGGTCTTCAGTGGCACCCGAAACAAAGAAAGACAGTAGAAGGTAGACATAAGATGCATAAAACACAGTGGCGCACACAAGGGGAGTGTCCTAGGGGTCCGGCTTCCCAAAGCCCTTGATTTTTTTCCCGATTGATTATAATTTTAAGTATATAATACGTAAAATTTAATTAAATATTTGTTTTAATGATTAATTTTATTAATTAATACTAATTATTTATTCAATAATTAGTTTTTTACTGTTTTTTGTTCTTCAAAATCGACAAAATCAAAAGGAGCATGATACAAGAATGGTGGACTTTCGACCTTGGACCCCCTTGGAAAACTTCTGTGTGCGCTACCGATAAAACAATATTCTTTTGAGTAATATTGTTACAAATGGCCACATTCATTGATAAGTTGAAAACATTTCCCTGTCTCAATGATCTCAAAAAATTAGTATGATATTTTCTACAGAAATACGAATGCCTTAAAAATATAAATTTTTAAGTTAAATTTCCCTCTTTTTGTTTAAAACGTGAAATTTAAAACCACCTAATGGGCTAAATTCATGAGGTCATGTGATAAATGCCACCACGTGTTCTCAAAATTTGTACTCGTAGTTCTACTTGTAAAATTTGGTAATTAAATAAAGATGTTCAAATATTAAAATTCTTCAAAAAGTTTTTCCAAATGTAAAAGAAAATGTTTGCATTATATGTATACTAGTGTACTTCGTTTACCTATGCACGTTATTGTTGTTGACAAATAAGTAAACAATAAGTACGTACAAGTAAGTAATTGTTGACAAAAAGTGAAAGTTATCAGCAGCGTAACACATGGGATTGCATTTATCATGTCACTATGACGTCAAATGAATTTAGCCTCTCAAAATATATACAATTTAAATTAGACACGCGCAGTCTAGCAATGAATTCGGTCCCTAAAATAATCTCCATGCTCCAAGTCGGCGTCAAGGGGTAAAGCAGAGGGGGGAGAGAGAAAGGGGAAAGTACGTAGCAATCGCCTTTAGGAATCTGTAACACAAGCCAGCCGTTTCTCCAAGCGTTCCAGCTACCATGACTTTTATTCCTTTCCTCTCAGAACACTGAAGATCCTTGTTTGAATTTTTCTCGAATGGAGTGAAAAAAAGAGCGGAGAGAACCTTCTCCTCCTCCTCTCCGGGTTCCTCGAAGAAGTTTTCGTCGAGCCAGATCATTTTTTCGATTGTGTTGACAGAAGAACGACGGCGGGTGACAGGAACTCGTGTCAAACGCCGTTGGTCAGCGGACTCGAGTGTCGAGGAGACGGTTGTAATGGAGCTATTCTCAGAAAAAGAAGGCTGTTACCGAAAATGGTTCGCTTTTAGAGAAGAGGATCGAAATACCTCCCAAAATAGAAGATAATGTGAAACAACGCGTTTTTTGGTATAAAAGAGCGAATGTTTCTAAAAGAAAAAGGTTTCGGTCCTAGAAAAGACACTCAGAATTGTGAGAATTTATCCGACGGATTTTAAACCCTTTAGTTTAGATCAATTCCTTTAGAGATGAGCGAATAAGAGTTTTATTGACATCGCACTAAAAAGCAACACGTGCATCTCATCATTTTTAACCTCAGCCATGTGATAAGGACGGCGGCACCCTTTCCCCTAACTACCACGCCAACATTCGGCCCCCTCTACACGGCGAATTTCAGTGGCACCACCACTCGAACCCGCGACACTCTGGCACTTCGTGACAATAACCACTGCGGCCACTGAACAGATAAAACACGTTCAATAAGTGTGTGTTAAAGTTTAAGAATACCTTTTCATCCAATCAAACATGAATAAAAACTTCTCTTTCAACACCTTAAATATATCTCTTTGCGCAGGAATAAAACACATGAACATAAGAAACGAATCAAACAGTTCTAAAATGACTTGCAGTGGATAATAAGTTCTGAAGAAATTAAAAATAATTTTTACTATTTTTCGTTTGCGAAATTCTTTTCGGCACAGACTAGATAAAAGAAAAAAATTTATGGATTCAAACATTCAAAAAACCTCTCAAACAGAATTTTTTTTGTGTGTGTGTATCTTTTGCCTTTTAAACTTAAAAATACACACAGAATACTAAAAGGAATATTTGAACAGTTTCATTCATCCCTCTCCTAGAGAGTTTCAAACGCGACACATCAAATTTTGCTTCTAAATTTTCTGACCTTTAAAAAAGAAAAAGCAGGAGAAAGTGTCAAAAAATTGTGTCAAGGACTCGATCCTTTATGAGACACATAAAGAATGATTTTGTTCCAAGGAGGAAGGGGGAGGGGCATCCCACCCTCACAGGGCAGACCCGACAAAACGGAAAAGTAACACCCTGTTATGTTATCAACATCGGAGGGATCTTTTTACGAAGAGCTCTGTGATCAGGGTTATGTAACCAGAAGGAGCAGGTCTAAAATTTCATTAAAGATCCCCAAAATCGTTTGGGTTGGAAGTAGGGTGTCCCTCGGAGGGCCCCCTTCTCCCTTCCTAGAAGTCTCAACGAGCCACGTGTGCGCGTGGGAGTGCTGTTAAATGGTCCGGTGAGGAGAGTATAATGAGTGCACGTGCAATCCGATAGCCAGAGAGCGAAGTGATTTACTTGATGACTGGCGAAATTTACACTGCGGCGGCATCGAACCCAGAGTCACGCTCCTTTTGGAAATGTTGATGGGAGTGCGCTATCAACCAACAATTTCCGAAAGGCCGAGCTGCTTTCATAAAGAAAAAACAATGTTTTAGTTCATCTGTCTGCATTTCTGTGGACAACAACATACAAGTACGCCAAACTTGGCGCACCAATAATTTCTAACACGAAACGGAAACCCAAGAGTTTAATTTATATTTTTTAAAGTGTCTTTTTTAATAAAAAGGCAAAATCTTCAGAGAGGCGTCAGGGTGCATAAGTGACCCGTTGGATCATTTCACTTGTCCTGACCGAAATGAAAGTGATACTCCAACAGGAAAGATCATTAAAAATAGTTACTCTATAGGAGAGTAAAATGAACGTCAAGAGCTGTTGGCGACGGACCTGTGACACCTGAACTAACACCACTTCTCCAAAGTTCCTCACCACACCAACGGAAGGACATTGAACCTCGACATATCTGTCGCGCATCGGCCCCTCTACTCGGTGGATCTTCAGTGGCACCAGGACTCGAACCCGTAACATTCTAGCTCCGAGTTCGTGACCGTAACCACTACGCTACCGAAGCTTCTCCTTGTGAGAGATATAAGTCGAAATTTTCTGCTTTTCAAAAGATACAAGACATGACGTTGCAGAGATACGGAAGTTGAGCTTAAACTTAAAATGAACTTGGCAACTGTATATTTCCCAGTAGGAAATTTGTAAGGTTCCATCCCACCATCGGAATGGTTGAAAATATATGAACCTAAGCTAAAAACATTAAAAAAAAAAGCTGTTTATTTTTTTTTTTTTTTTCTTTTCTTTTGTCTTTGAAATTCAAATTTTTCGAAAAATAAAAAGGAAAATATAATATTTCTTAATGCTTCTGCAAAATAAATAAGTTAGTTGTAATATTCGTGTTCTTGATCGTGACGAAGACATTATATTGTCTCCATAGATCATTTCCTATTTGGCGAGTTTGATGGCGACTTGCAAACTTTCAAGGAAATCTTTGCTACGAGTTAAGAAATTTAGCAACCCTTAGGTGCGACAGTTATAAATTAGAACTAGATTTAGTTTAAAAGATGTAGATTTTATAAACTAAATCTATAGCTTTTCAGAGTTTGCAATTTTGTAATTTTGTCCGGTAGCGAAAGTTCTTTTGCTAAAAATTTTTGGCACTATCTTTGATTTCCTTAAATACCTGAATGCTATTCAAATATCCGAAAATTTTTTTAAAAATAAATTACGATTCTTATTTTAAACGTTAGTTTTACTGGTGTACTTTTTCCTCTTTTTTTTTTCTTTTTGCTAGACATTTTTAAATATGTTTTAATAATTATATTTATGAATAATAATGTGGCAGGAAACGAACATCTCATTGATGTTTACGGCATTTTGCAGTTCCTTACAAATCTCGTTGTCATTTCAAATCCAAAAGTCAAGTTATTCTCAGTTATGAAATTCCGTTCGTAAGCCGAATGGCACTTGAGTCTTTATGTGATATGGAGCGGTAGCGCATATCCGGACGCCTCTTTCAGAGCCATTGATTTTTTTCCGATTGATGATAATGCTATGCATATAGTAGGTAAAATTTAATTAAGTATTTGTCATTACCAATTTATTTTATTAATTAATGTTAATTATTTATTCAATAATTTACATTTTACTTTTTTTTTTGTTCCTGACAATCGATAAAATCAAAAGAATATAGTTGGCGGCATATTGGGGTATAAAACGAAAATGGTGGACTTTTGACCCTCGACTTCCCTCCCCCCTTGAAAAATTCCTGTGTGCGCCACAGTACGCACACATCTATGAGTAAGTCGAAGGAGCTGAATGATTTTGCTCGTGGCTTTAGAGTGGGAAATCGAAGAAATCTTGGAACATTCTACAGAAGATAAAATTCACCGTGAATGATGTGACTTTGAAATGGAAACGCCGAGATGAGGAATCTGGGGAAAAGCGAAGTGGTAGACAGAAACAAATTAGTTAGCATAGCCCTAGAACTCAGAAAAAGGTAGCAGTGGCGCACACAAGGGGGTGTCCTGGAGGTCCGGACCCCCCAAAGCCCTTGATTTTTTCCGATTGGTTATAATTCTAAGTATATAATACTTAAAATTTAATTAAATATTTGTTATTAATGATTAATTTTATTAATTAATGCTAACTATTTATTCAATAATTAGTTTTTTACTATGTTT
Organism: Trichonephila inaurata madagascariensis; assembly: GCA_019973955.1. Taxonomy (NCBI): domain Eukaryota; kingdom Metazoa; phylum Arthropoda; class Arachnida; order Araneae; family Nephilidae; genus Trichonephila; species Trichonephila inaurata. Next base: position 27,925 of record BMAV01021584.1, read on the forward strand.
TATTCCTGAAATTCGACAAAATCAAAAATAGCATGATACAAGAATGGTGAACTTTCAACCCCGGACCCCCTCTTGAAAAATTCCTGTGTGCGCTTCTGAAAGGTAGTGAAACAAAAGCACGAGTCCTCGTCAGTTGAAATTATTCAAGAGTTCCCAAATTAGGGTAGGACCAGTGGCGTAACGTACACCCCGGGGGGCAGGTGTTCTTTGGGGCCCAAAGCTCGACTGACGCTAACTATGAATTGACATCAAGTGCGGCCGAAAACATGACTTTGCAGAGGGGCCCTGGTATTCTTCGTTACGCCACTGGGTAGGACTGTTCGACAAGTGTTTAAAAAACTAGGATTCCATGGTCGTGTAACCGCTCAAAACCGAACTTCACTCCCGAAAATGCGAAGCAATGATTGCAATGAGGCAAAACTCTGAGTCACTGGACTGCGGAAAAGTGTTCTTTGGATGATGCGTCTGGGTTCGGCGAATTGCCCGAAAAAAGCTTCATAAACGACAGCATTGTGCCGACTGTAAAATTTAGTGGTGGCAGCAGGGGCACAGCTGCCAAGGTATCAATGATACGAGGCCCCCAAGCTACATGTGTGAGAAAATAATCACCTAAAGTATCAAAAGGCCCCAAGGAATTTTGATACAGGACCCACTCAAAAGTGGGTGGCAGGACTCTTGGTGTTTTTCATGGTTTGGCCTGGGTCCCTTAGTTCCTGTGGTTGGAAACAGACGTATGAGGACATTTTGGACAATGCAGCTCTACCATGGAAATAATTCGAACGAGGTCCATTTCAAGGATAACTGCTCCATCGACACTTGCACAGCTATGGGTGTTCAAAAACTGAACCGGCCTTTCTCAGGTCTCCTTTCCAAATCCCAAAGAACACCTTTTGAATGCATTAGAACGCAGAATCCATAGCTAACCAAATCAAACATCCTCACTGCCGGCACTTTCTTAACTTTTTCTCAGTTTAGTTTTAAATACTACATTCAGACCAGGGCTTCGAACTATACTTTTTTTCGTTCTGGTTCAACTAATACATATATGAAATAGATTGAAGTAGTGTTGGCCGGTGTAGAGTAAGTATCAATTTTGATTTAGTAATGACGTCTTCAGTATAGCTTTACCTCCTTTATTATAGGCACACATCAGCAGATTAAAGCACAATTACGTTACATTTTAAGATATTGAATAGACAGCGGCATTTTGGAGGACACAACACAAAGACAAATAAGCTGAAAGTATTTACAATCTTACGTGATGGCGGCAAGCAGAGAAAGAGCACGATTACATCAGATTTTATGTTTATATACCAACAGTGCACAAGCGCGTGACTATTACGTAATAGTAGTTCTGATTGGCTAGAATGCACGGGATACAGAGTTAGGTTTAACCGATTACGATTAAGATTACAATGTTTTATTTTAAACCTAAGAATGAAAAAAAAAAAGATTATTTATAGATCATTAAAGAGGTTTAATTAAAAGTATGTTAGAGGGAATTATTACATATATATATATATATCGGTTCAGTTCCGGTTTTCGGTTCAGTTCCCAATGAATATTATGAATTTATATGTATATTCTTATTATATTATATTTAACCTTTTATTGTATTCTTCCTTATTTATCTAGTTCATTCAACTGAATTAAATCTGCCTTCTATGAATAGTTTCATGCGAAACTGAAACAAAAAAGTACTAGTGAACATCAAAACTGGAAATAATCCTATGTATATAGCACGTAAAATTTAATTAAGTGTTTGTTATTAATAATTAATTTTATTAATTAATGCTAATAATTCAATAACAAGTTTTTTGATTGTTTTTTTCCCGAAAATCGACAAGATCCAAATAAAATGTTGGTTGACGTATTGGAGCAAGATACGAGAATAGAGGACTTTTCAACCGTCCCCCCCCATTGAAAAATTCCTGTGTGCGCTACTGAATGATGATAATTTTCTGGTTGAAATTAAATTACAAAATATTTAAAAGTTGGTTACAGTAACAAAATGACGGAAGAAATATGGAATCGAAATAAACCGGTTCGAAGCCCTGATTCAAATTATATATATATATAATTTCGAGAATGAAAAAAAAATCTTCAGATTTAATTATTATTTTGATGGAACAGTGTTTTGTTAAAATTCAGCGGTCCACCCACCAAACATAATAGGAAAATAGAAATAATTAAGAAAATATACACTTTTTACAGGAAATGTCAAAATAAAAGAGTAATTAAAAGATGGTGTGTGTTCATAACAATATCTCAGTTAACAATCTTTATTTATATAAATGTATAAAAAGACGGCATGCTTCTGAAACCGATAGAAAATTGTCTACAGTAACATAAAATAGCTTTTTATCATAATGGAAAAATCTATTTTTCCTTTCTTAATTCCTTTCTCTTAAAATAGATTGCCTGATTATTTAGACATATTCGAATGAACAGCGGGCACGGAACCCTGCTATTATTTTTCCATTTGCTATAGCTCCTACGAACTTATGCTGCCATCTAGCGACAAAAAAGTGGATGTGTTAAAATAGGAACACAGCGTTGCAAAAATTTATTTCCGAAAACGGAACGAACAGGAGAGCATAGCAATAAAAAATGAACATTTCTTTAATAGGATATCTTCTATTTTTTTATTTAGGTAATTACTGATACGTTAACAACAGAAAAGAAATGGATAATTTATAAAAATATTGAAAATGATAGCACACTGAAATTAATTTCTTGAAATAATACTGAAAAATTAGTATTGGCTAAATAATATAGGAAAATGTCTTTTGCGAATATTTCTTCAATAAAACTAAAAATTTTTTAAAAATTAGAACTACAGAAAAAGTCATTACGATACTATGTAAAGATACGGTATAAAAATTAATTGCTGTCTGTTTACATTTCATCTTTAAATCATTCATTAATGTCTGAAAGTTGTTTTTTTTCTAAATGAGCAATATTTTTGACCTGATATATTGAACGTTCATGAGTCCGCTTAGGGATGCAACGATCTGTAAAACAATTTGCTTGGATTCTTTTAGATGCATTTTATCACAGACTTAGATTAAATCACAGACTTTTATCACATAATATATTACTTTTGATTCTTCATAGTAGACACAAGTTTTCTTTTTCCTTCTAGTTAATACCCAGTGTCGTAACGTACGCCCCCGCATCGCTGGGGTTCTGCTATCCGTTGTAACATCCTTGGGGCCCAAAATCTGACTTTGCAGAGGGCTCTAATATTCTCCTTCATTTACCTTCATTTTGTATAAATGAATAGAGACGAATGAATAGAGCCGATAATCTTCAAAATTCAGAACTTTCTCATTATTAAATAAATTTTATTTTATTTTGTGTTGCCCTGTGCAGCAACATAAGACCCCGTTATTTTCACGTACAGTCAAGAGACAAGGTTCATCTTCTGTAAACTGTAACACACCTGCATTTTCATATTTAAAAAAAAATATTCATTACATTCTGGCATATATGCTTAAATAATTATTCAAAATAGCACAGTGAAGAAATTTTAACGGCGAAGGATAATCGAAAAATGAAGAAATTTAAGGCCAATTAAACTAATGTCTGCTTTTTATATTTCCCTGTTCTATTTATTTAAGCATTCAAATTAACGATTTATATATTATTCAATATGCGTGTACTTCCATATAATTCATTTTTTAATACTATATAGAGAATGGATGTAGCATTAAATACTACAGAATCATTTGGGTTTAATCAGTCATGTATTGGGGAAATTTGTGCAGCGAAATGTAGAGCAGAAAATGGACAACTAGTTCTAATGGTTGCTGTGTATCAAAATGTAGAGAAAATTATCGAATTTATTCACAAAAATTTAGTTGCCGACACTGAAGCCAGATCGGCTTTTTTGAACAAATTACCTATGATTTTAAATGTGGATCTAAAGACAAATCAAAACCTTTAGCTGATTTTTTTAAAATCAGAATTTAATTTAACTATGTCCCATGATCCAAATGAAAGCACGACAAAGTACGGAACAACACTTGACGGATTTTTTCTTTGTGGGGTATTTGAATAACTATGAATCTAAAAAATTATAACCTATTTCAGCTACCATAAACCTATTGTTTTCTTCTTAGAATACAATTAATTCACAAATATGATTGCATATTTGACAAAAAAAATATTACTTTATGAGCACAGACATATGAATAAATAATTTTATATGACAATACTAATATTCCCTTGTTTTTTATTCACTAAACTAATCCCTGAAGTAACATTACAAAATTTGAAGTTTTCACTTCTATCGTGTGGTCATAAGCACACATATTTTTTTTTTTTTGATCTGAAGCTGAGTTTTCTTTTCCTCGATGCTTAGACAACCCTAAATGGATGTTCAAACAGAAGCCCTGGGAAAAGTATTTCCTTTTTATCCGTCCAGACAGCCTTCCTCCAACCCCGCAAGTGTCCCCAGAACTCCTTTATCTGAGGAAGAATAAATCAGCAGGGTGTTTAAAGAAGGGCGTATTACAGTACAAAACCGCTACAAATCACTACCGGGTGACTCTTGGTGAATTTACAAGTGCCATCCGATTTCAGAGAGGTGTGTGAAACCCTATCAGATGACCTTTCCCTGACGACCTCCCACTTCGCCAGACGATACAGAGTAAACAAATTAAAAAGCCTCGAAATCGGTCGGTTTTCTTTTTTTAAAAGCAAGTGCGTCTTATGTGCAGAAACCAAAGACAAATTTTGGTTTTCGTTCATTAATTGATGAATCATTTGTCTTGAATATGCCTAATCGAGGATGCGATGAAATAAACTGTTTTCGCTACTCATATTGTGTGTGTGTGTGGTAAGCTTATTACATTTCTATACCATTTATAATTTTTTCCCGCCTTTTCCGGGTTCTATACTACTATATCAGTTATCAAACTTTGAAGTACAAAGGATTTGAGAATCCAAAAATGGTTGTTTTGCTAATAATTCTTTTAAAAATAAATGTATACCCCTGATATTTATTTTTATCATTATATGTATTTTTTTTCTTTTTAAATATCATGTCAAGTAGAAAGTCATGTTTTGTGCTTCAATAAATTAAATGTTTCTTATAAAATGTTTACTTTTGTTTTCAGCTGTTTCAGTATCTTATTGCATAGATCAGTGTTCCGCAACCTTTTTATCGCTGAAGACCGGTCAACGTTTGATAATTTTACCGCGGCCCGCTGAGGGGGGACACTTTGATTGTTTATATTTTAGATTGTTTTGATGTAACAATTTAAAATTAGTTACATTTAAATATGCCTTCAGAATAAAATATAGTTACACCAAAAATTAATAAGTGATTTAACGTGGAATATAAAGTGATTTCCGTGGAAAGTTGCGCAAATTTGAGAGAAATGCACCACTTTAAATAAAACGGCAATAGTTTAATGTTCTTTTGGCGGCCCGGCACCATTTGATCCACGGACCGGTACCGGTCCGTGGACCGGGGGTTGCGGATCACCGGTATAGATGATTAGAAAGTATGTTTGAACAACAGAAAAAGCTATACCACTCTTCGGACTACATGGTAAAATATAAGGGGCATTGTAAAGTGTGTGTATGTAAAAAAAACACTCATTATATAAAATTTTAGTATTTAAAAGCATATGCAGATAATATGCAACTTTTTCTTTCGAATTAATTTTCTATTACATTCCTTTTATTACAATTTTAATATTTGAAGGGTCCCATCGTTTTGGCGAGCCACTGTATGTAGCAAGAATTGTGATTTTGTACATTTGCTTTTAATGATTATAAAGTATTGTCTTTCACTTAACACAGTCATTGTCTCCACTCTCTCTCACGTTAAAACAACACAAGCTTGAATGTAAAAAAAAATATATATTTACGAATTTATAAACCTTACCAAAGTTACAGTATATTCATTTCAAACACTATTCAAAAGATATCAAACACGCACAGAGTAATCCAAACATAACATATCTCAGCGCGATTGAGATCAACCTCAGTCAATTCGTTATATCACACACTATTGCTAAATTTACCTAACTTTTTAAAATATCAATACCTCTTATAAACCTCATTTCCTATATGAATTGTGACAAATACATTTTTTCCTGAATCAAAAATAATAATAATTCATAACTCTAAATTTTAATTCCAAGTGTATTTTGAATCGAACGAACGCGCGCGTTATAACGTAAAGATAGCATAGAGTTAACCTCGAAAGAATTTAGAACGACGTTCTATTCTCACAGGATTGCACTTGGCGAATTCTCGCCATTTTATAACATCGCTTCTCCTGAAGCTTTATTCAATCCATTCAATGGTAGCAATTAATCTGGAAAGACAGAGCGAAAAATACCATAAAAACGACTTTCTGCTCGCGATCAAAAACCATTTGCATGTCAATCGAGGCAATTAAAAAAAGAAATGGTTGCCGGAGCGAAAATAATTTCTTTGCAAGAGATGCCAGCAATTTGTCTTTCATGGGTTTTTCTTTAATCGCCATTTTATGCGGTTATTTTCCTCTTAGTGCGCCTCGCTTTTTTGTTTTTTTAATTCTTCCTTTTTACGACTTGGTCACGATTTTCGGTACTCCACCGGATACTCTACTCGACCACTCATTCAAAAGTAAAATGTTCCTTCGGTGGAAAGGCAACGGATGATATTTAAAAACTCGTTCCACAATACCCAGTTTTAGAATTTCGAATGAGTTAAATTGTTATTTTCTGCCTTGAAACGACTTCTTGCAACAAATTGAGAAAAGCGTAAGGCTCACATTGAATTTGCTTAAAGTATGCCGAAAAGTTCGGTCTTTCTTTCTTTTTGAAGGAGAAACTAACATAAATTTTTAACACACTACTTCAATAAATTTATTAAAATTTACTAAACAATACAAATTTCTTCGTTACCTATACCTCTTTCTAGTTTGATGGTTCTATGAGAGTTCAATTTTTGTAAAGATATTCATTTTGTGAGAGGAGAAAATTAGAGCAGTACTCGCTTGACATCTGCTTCACTTAAAAAATTTTTTTGCAAATAAATAAAGACGAAATTTCCCTTTTTCTTTTTTTCACAGCTTTAATTCACTCCTCCATCTGTCTACAATACATTACCAAATTGCGCCGAATTCCAATAAACTGTTCTTGTATTTTATTCTTCTAGATACGAGGGCTATTCAGAAAGTAAGGAACGTTTTGGAATTAAAAAGAAACTATGTACAAGGAAAAAAAAATGATTATATACATCAGAAAGAACAACTAAAATTCTACTTTTCTACATAGTCACCCAACAAATTGAGGCACTTATCATAGCAGTGGGCAAGCTTTGAAATTCCTTCTTCATAGAATTCTGCCGCCTGCGATCTCAGCCATTCAGCTCCTTGTCGTCGTCAAAGCGCTGTGTGGCTAGCCAGTACTTCATTCTTGGAAACAAGTGAAAATATCACTAGGTGCAAGATCGGGACTATAGGGCGGATGAGGGAAAACCTCCCGTTTGAATGAATTAAGGAGTTCTTGAGTGCGGTTTGCCGTGAGAGGTTGGGCATTGTCGTGCAAAAACAAAATTTTGGACGTCAACTTTTCTCGGCGCTTGTTTTGAACTGCTCTACTAAAGTTGCGCAAAGTTTGATAGTACCACTCAGAGTTTATAGTGGCACCACGTTCGAGAAAATCAATCAGAAGAACACCTTGCATATCCCAAAACACAGTCGCCATAATCTTCTTTGGTGACAAGGTTTGCAAACATTTTCTTGATCTTTTGGCGAAACTTGTGTGCCCCCACTGCATGGACTGTAATTTGGTCTCGCAATTCACGTGTCTCACCCACGTCTCGTCACCAGTTACGATTCGATCCAATAATGAATCACCATGTCTGTCGTAGTCCTACAGAAATGTCAAAGCTGTTCTCATTCACTGACCTTTATGGTAATCTGTATATATATGCAATTTCGGCACCCATCTTGCACAAAATTTGGGGTAGCCTAGCTTTTGTGTGACAATTTCGAACAACAAAGTTCATAAAACTTGTGGAAAACTAAGCGAATGCTCCGTTATTGGTGAAACGGTGGTTTTCACGAACCTTTTCATCAATTTTAGCGATCAGTTCGTCAGTCACAATGCTAGAGCGTCCACTTTTCTCTTCATCGTGAATGTTAGTTCAGCCAGTTTTAAACTGAATGCAACATTTGCGGATTGAACTTTCATTCATTACGTTGTTTCCGTACACTTCACACACTTGCCGATAAATGTCCATAGTTTTTAGGTTTTTTGACAACAAAAACCGTATCACAAACCGCATCTCACAACTGGCGGGATTTTCAATTGCAGCGCACATTTTAAATTTGAATATCGAAAAAACGGGCAGAGTACAAATTTTCCCGTTGTGATGGCTGAAGGCCGACTGAGATGCCGAGTACTCAGACACCAAAATATATGTGATCGGCGCACGCCTAGCGACGTCAGACGGAAACGTTCCTTACTTTCTGAATAGCCCTCGTATAAACAGTAGCCCACATTTATGTTGGAAGGAGATTACTAACGCAGTTACGCATAAACATTTTAAAAAATTAGTACTTTATACAGAACGTAAAAAAATCCTATTCAAATAACATCTTTCATGTTGCTGGTGTGACGTCTTCGATTGGGGTGAACCTCACCTATCTATTCATGCGAAGTTTTATGGCTCCAAACAGTCGTTAGGTGACAAGAGCACGTGGCCATGGGGTCATTGTTTATTGTCTGACCTCGGACAAATGCAGACATCGAGTCTGGAAGTTGTAATATATAAAGAGAGCCGGTGACAATAGGTTGACATATAGGCGAAGCCTGTATGAAAGCCGGTGCCGAGAGAATGGGGTTATAAAATCCAGGTGGTGTGATGAATAAGAGTGTTCAGAAGTTAGATGAGAATTATGGCGCCCTTAGATTCCAGACAGACCAGGAATGTGTTTGTGTTTGCCGCACAAATAGGAGATGAATGTGACCCGGGGACGAGGGCAGACCTTTTTTTTGGCCTGCCAATGAGAAAGACGAGGGGCATGTTGTGGACCCGCCCCTGGTGTTTAAAAGGGGTTGATTTTGAGGAGATATAGAGCCCTGGAGTGAGACAGATGGAGCCCTGGATTGAGACAGATAAGAGCCCTGGAGTGAGACAGAGAGGAGAGCCCTGGATGGAAAACTTGATGTAGAGCCCTGGAAGGAGAAAAACTGGAGAGGAGCCCTGAAAAGAAAAGGGATTAGCGAGTGCCTTTCGGAAAAAGGATTGAACTCTCGTGAAATAGACTGTCCGCCCGGCTTGTCATTTTTATTGGACTTTTTAGTAACCTATGAAGCAAATAAATACTGCTTTAATTTTAAAATGAGGCTGTGACAAATTTTCTTGTTTGCTAACTACTCACGACGTTACACTGGTATCTTTTACATTCGGTAGATGGCGCACCATCTATATCTAAAATAACTAGTATTAACAATAAAATGCAAAAACCGTTTATTGTGAGTTGAGTTGTACGAGGAACATCTTAGGGGTATAAATAGCAATAGAGCAATTGTATTTTTCAGCAACAATCAGTAGGAAGATGTTTAATTGTGTTACTTACTTTTATTTCAAAAACAAGGTCTTCCAGAAGACCTAACATTAATTGGATTTTCATTATGACTCATTCATATTCTTCTAGAACAGTGGTCTTCAACCTCTGTTTACTCACGGAACTCTTGAACCTGTAAACTGTTTTCAGAGAACCCCATCTAAAAAATCCTTAGAAGGATATATCTTGAAATAGTATTAAAATAGTATGTGAATATGGGATGTTTGGGTACTTTAAATGAAGACAATCGAAAAAATGCTGTATTTTTTATTATACGTTTTTAACATAATATTAATGTAATTTACTCATTAATTCGTGCTCAGGTTGTTACTTACCATTGCATTATATTTAATAAATGTGATAGTTGAGTTTGCATTTTTCAATTTCAACTATTAGTTCAGTCTCCCTATTACATCCTCTTCAAACGTTAATAAAATACATTTTAAAGCGCTCAGTAGAGCTAAAATTTTATATGTACCATTCGTTTGAAGTAATTTAATTATAATAAATAAAAATTTATTAAAACTAATTATTCAAAGGATTACAGGTGCACCCACGTTAGCGATTTGGGTCAAAACTTTAAAAGATTTTTTTCCCTCACATTTTAAAGCATTTAGTTGAACTGAACACGGTTGTTTTGGATACTTAAATGATTATTAATAAAAATTAATTACCACTTAATACTGTGATTCTGTCATACATATGTATGACAGAATCACAATAAAATATTAATTATACCTTATGTATATACATATATTTATATTAATTATAATTATTTGATAAAAAGTAACTAAAATACAAAAATTTCTTTGTTGACCTAAGCAGGAACTGACTTAATTTTATATATATATATATATATATATATATATATATATATTGTTTTATACAAACTATCGAATTCTAGCCTGTTTGAAGTTAACTGCTCCCACAATTCATGTTCTGCGTTTAATTTATTTCCATATTTTGTTTTTGTTGCCACATACATTGAGAGGAAGAATTTTTACTTATAATTTTCGAAATGGCATATATGAGGAATCCTGTGTATTCTGCAAGAATTTACAACCTAAATTTTAGGAGGTGGTTTTGCTTAAATTAAATGAGTGACTGAGCATTGTTCAGCTACTCGAGGGCTTTTGGCAACGGACCTCGTCATTTTGAACCATGGTCAAGTGACGAAGATGACACCTGAGTTACGTCTTATGTCTTGCAATCCCCAAAATGAACGATATCTGAACCCGGGAATTTCCTTATCGTGATCACTGTAGAGACATTCATTAAAAACACATTTATATTTATCAATACAAATATTTCAATGGATATTTTTAATAAAAAAAACTATCTGATCCGTCTAATTAACAACGAGAAATGGATTCCTTTGACTCGTCTTAAAAACTTGTTTGTAGTTGTGATTTTAATGTGTGAGTTATTGATTCTCCCATCTCATTAATAATAAAAAAAAAGTTCATTTATTTAACTTATTTATATGGACGGTTCGAAATGAAATTTTTTGCTTAACATTCGATCCCTTTGTTTGTAAAAATTGAAATTGAACAGTCAACCTTTCGGTTTTAGAAATCATAAAAAGGTTGAATTTAATAAAATCTGAAATGCGAGTCCATAAAACCTCTTTGGTAGGTCGAACGCTTTGGGGGGTCCCATTTGCTTAGGTTTTTATAGCCGTTAAGTCGTTCGTCGTTATCGGGTCTAAGTCACCGCGAAATTGGCTTGGTCAGAAACGCCCACTGACCAGGCACTGCGACAAATAGCTGGGCAGATAAAAGGGGCTGCGATGTTTGGCGCACTATCGCCAAATTCGACGAGCATTTTGCTCCCGATCTCCCTGAGAAGGCCTGATAATGGGTTGGTTCAATTGAATTTCACGCCCAGTGGCGTACACAAGGGGGTGAGGGTTCAACATTCCCCTCCCGTTAGACCGACCAATATATATATATATATTTAATTTTCACCGCTCTCGGCGGTTTGGTGTACGTATATTTTAGAATTAAACCCCTGCAGGAGAGGTCTGTGTACGCATTGATGTTCCCCAGAACAATTTTTATAAACACAATATCTTTATTAACAAGCACAATGTGCTAAATTCACAGACAAGAACCATCAAGTTGGAATCAGGGGATGAGATGACACGTGTTTGTGGATAAAATTCCAAAATTTAGGCTGCTGACATCTTGCGTTTTATACAACTTTATATTTACTTACATATACAGTAAACCCCGCTTATAACACTGTTTCGATTTAAGGCTATTTTATTTTAATTGTGCGATTCCGCGAAATGGCACGCAGCATTAGGCTTCCCGATATCCGAAGCAGAATTTATATGTTTCTTTTTTCCTGTGGTGTTGTACGAACGTATTTTTATCGTTTCAAACATTTGTTGATGTTATTGTAAGTATAAATTTATGTAATATAATGATTGCTATAGAGTGACAAATATTATGATTTTTAGTTTTTATCATGGGTGATAATAAAAAATAAGAAAATAGATCAACAAGAAAAAGCATTTTCACTTGAAACTAAAATGCAAGTGATTAGAAGATTAGATACTGGTGAACGTCAATCTCAAATGGGTGCTGTATTGAATTTGGAAAAATTCAATAATAAGAACCATTCTTAAGAATGAAGAAAAAATACTGTCATTGGCAACTGCAACTACGACAAGCTCTGCAAATATAATTACCCGTTTTAGAAATAATAAAATAAAGGAAATGGAAAAACGACTTTGTATGTGGACTGACGACGAAATTGAACGCAATAGGCCATTTAACCAAGACTTCAAATTTTATTTACTCCAATACGTACATGCGTTTATTATATTTGTAAGAAATAAATTTTTGTTTTATTAAAAAACATAATTAATAAATTTAATGGTAAAATACCTGACCAATTTTCTACTAACCCCCATTATTTAAATGATGAGATAACCTCGTTTAAGGCTGTTTCGTATTACGCTCTACATTGATGGAACGTATACCCCGCGTTAAGCGGGGTCTTACTGTATTTAAAATTATTATATACTTTTTGCATTATAGGTATCTATTATATATTTTCTTCTTATCAAGTAGAAAAAATCTTTTATATATATATATAACTTTTATTTTATTCCAGTTGATTTGTGTTATTAAATGTTAACTCTGAACCAGTAGCGCACAGAAATTTTTCAAGGGGGTTGAAAGTTCACCATTCTTGTATCATGCTATTTTTGATTTTGTTGATTTTCAGGAACAAAACACAGTAAAAAACTAATTATTGAATAAATAATTAGCATTAATTAATAAAATTAATCATTAATAACAAATATTTAATTAAATTTTAAGTATTATATACTTGGAATTATAACCAATCGAAACAAAATCAAGGGCTTTGGGGGGGTCCGGACTCTCCCCCTTGTGTGCGCCACTGCTCTGAACCCTTTACCAAGCCGATGGTAAATATACTTACCACCCAATCAAATCTCTTTATCAGTCATCTGTGTCTAATTTACTACTCATTTGATATAGTGTACCCAAACATATTGCATAAATTTCACTTGCGTAACATTAGGAGGGCCTCCCTGCAAAGTCAGGATTTTGGGCCCCCCACGATGCGGGGTTGTACGTTACGCCACTGATAAATTTGTCGAAAACTGATCTGTTTTCATAAATTTCACGGGAAATATGAAGTATTTCCGAATTTCATTCATCGTCTTAGTATATATATTTCTAATGCACTTCTTTTTGAAAGCTGTAGTTGAAAGTTTAACTGTAGTTGTATTTTTTCTAAAGTATATTTTAGAAGTTTCGTGTAGGGAGAGGTAAACGGAAACAAAAGGTATATAAATGTCTTTTAATAGGACGCAGTGGGTTCTGGTACACATATTCTCACTAAACAAAGGGCCCTTATATATATACGTATATAGTCTGAATTCTCTACAAATGAGAGATGAATATTTATCACTCAAAACCGAAAAATACCGAGGTTGTAAGAAGACCATCCATAGAAGAATATATGAGAAATTAAAATTTAAAAGATAATGCTGCAGTATTATAAATATTGCTGGCCTAGAACAGCTCTTATGTATAAAATAATTTATATAAAAGTGGGGTTGAACAAGCTAACCTTCTCCAAACAAAATAATTGTATCTAAATTAATCCCTTTTATTACATCAATTTCGTCCCCCAAAATATTTTAATGTACCATAACTAGAAAAAGTAGCCCAGTAAAGGGTTAAAGTACTTACTTGTAATACCTATTTATAATACTTTGTTATTTTTTTAATGGACTTATACGTAGTTCTGAGTTACTTTTTTAGTAATATATTGCGTTATATTTGCACTAAGGGTGCTTAGAGTGTAAATTTTTCTTGAATATATATTACATAGTATATATACAGTTATATTATACTTATACATATATTGCAGTTAGAATTGCAAAGTATTAATTTATGATATAGAATTCTTGTCAAGCATTGTAATCAGGGGCGCACACAAGGGGGTCCTAGAGATCCGACCCCCAAAGCCCTTGATTTTTTTTCCCGATTGATTATAATTCTAAGTATATAGTACGTAAAATTTAATTAAGTACTTGTTATTAATGATTAATTTTATTAATTAATGCTAATTATTTATACAATAATTTACTTTTTGCTGTTTTTTGTTCCCGAAAATCGACACAATTAAAGAAGCATGACACAAGAATGGTGGACTTTTGACCCTGAATTCCCCTTGAAAAATTCCTGTGTGCGCTACTGATTGTAATCATACCTTCTTTTCCGAAAAAACTGATTTATGAAAATTCTTAAAATAATATAGGATATCTCTGAAGTTATTATTACTTTGTTACATTTCAAACCTCAAGTTATTAGTACTTCGTTACATTTTAAATCTGAAGTTGTTATTACTTTGTTACACATCGAATGTGGAAAACTATACATATTTTTTAAATATATTGTTGCAACAAATATTCATTCACAATTGAAAAATTATATCACATAAACCAAATAATTATTACTGTACAATTTTTAAAAAAAATTATAAAATAATTATTAACTTACCATTAAAAACAAATTTCCAAAAACATACTGAAATGAATTTGAAAACAACTCAGTCAGAAACATTTTATAAATCTTAGAAAATTAAAAACCAATACGATATTTCAGAATACAAAACAAATAAGTCTGAAATTAAAAACAGTAAAAAAGTACGAGACGGTCGTGTTTGGCGGGAAACGCGTGGCTGCGATTATCACGTGAATTCAGCCCAATGTTTCATATCTGGTTTTTGACTTTCAAAGCGCTTGTTATAATACTTTTGAATGCACACCATACAATATAAAGATTGTTTTGTAATGGAAATTGGAAAACAATCCATTGACTCGCCCAAGAACAATACTGCATCCAAACGAAAAAAAGAAACAATTAAAGTTCAAACATGATAAGACTAAAAACACGTAAAAAATACACAATTAAAAGTGCGGAAATCGAAAAGGCAAAAGGTCTAGAGAAAAAGCCACCTTGCAATCAGGGCATGAATCTTGTGGTCATCAAATGTAGCAGCATCTCTCATCTTCTCTATCCACAAGAAGCGCTGTTTTTTCCACAGTGTCTGGTTTACAAACTGGGCCAAAAAAACCTATAATTTTTTCTGTTGTAACACAACGATGTTCGCAAGCTCTGTCAGTGATGACGCATGCGTAATTATACCATAGTTTTCTTGAGAAAGTGCCTTCTCAGCACCATGGCTGCCAAAAATGATGCACATTTCTACCAAGTCTTTCTGCAATATCATAAAAAGAAAATCCACCTTTTTTTAGCTCTATTATACTACTCCGTTCAAACAGCGAGATGCTGATAATGGCTTCTTCGTCTTCTTAAAGTCATTCTGGATCAACATCAACTCTCTACGATAAATAACTCAACGATAAATAACTCTCACAAACTTTATAGCGCGTATTTAAAGTACACTTGAATCATATCCTCATAGTGACGCAACTAGCGTCACACTTATGAGCCTAACGCGAAATTTAAATCAAAGCCATCTTTCAAGTGTATAAACACTCCTACCAAATTTAATTGAAATAGCTCAATTCCTTTCTTGGTGATGGGATTTTTATTTCCATCAGCGTATTGTACGAATGAAGATAAATGAAACCATATGAAGTTATGTGATGAAAGGTATGTCTAGAGTTTACACACACACAAAGCAAACTTTAAAAATGTAGTTGAATTTATACCTAAATAGCAAGCCTAGTGGCTTAGAGGTTAGTATATCGCGCTTCCACACCACAGGTCCGAGGTTATGACCCCGGGCTGGGCAAGGTTGACTCAGCCTTTCATCCCTACAGTGGGTCGAACACTGGGAGTTTCGCGTCTGACTGACCACCTGACTGGAACATCTGCTCATGCACCTCAGGACCCAAGGTCGTGTATACTGAGTTGGGCACAGTAAGTCTTGGCCCTCATGGGCTGCCGCGCCACTAAGTTAAGCAAGATAAAGATTAGTAAAAGCAGCCTTGGTTGAAATCCATAATACAAATGATAAAAAAAGGACAACAATACTGGAGGCAACTTCCCCTTTGGAACAGATAGATGAATATGAAACTTCCCTAATGACCATGGTTGGGAATACCCTACTCAAGAACAATAAATACTACTAACGAATCATTGTAACAAGTTGAGTGAGAATTATTAAACGGATCTATATATATATATATATATATATAGTCTATAAAAAAATCTCTAGAAAATGATATTCAAAATTTCAAAAGTGAATTTGGAAAAATGGAACATGGAGCAATTGATTTATCATTTGAAGAGGTAGCCGGACAAGCTCACAGGCAGCAAAAGAGAAACAATTATTTTCGGTGAAAGTAAGGAAGTTGGTTATGAATTTTTGAACGAAGGGAAAATTTCATAATGAATTGATTTTATATCATAGGCAATAGGGCAAGAGCAGAACTATCCCGAAGAGCTGAGATTTCAGAAGCTGTATTATAGAACACTTTACTGTACTTTTTTTTTACCTAAAATTAAGAAGAAAGCTACACAAAAACTAAAGGAAACTTACAAAGATGATATTGAATCTTCTAATTTTTACAATATAAATTGTATTAATTTTTACTATTTTTGATATAAAACTAAGATACATTGAAGTCACACTAGAAATTAATCGAGTTTCAAGAGAAATCCTAAAATAGAAATTCTTTCCCTAATGTAAAGATACTTTTGAAAAGATTTTATCGCGATACCGAATGCATCGGGTGAGAGATTTTTTTCTGTTTTAAGGTATCGAACTACGTTCGGAACTGTGATTTTAAAAAAGCGCATAAATGGATAATTTTCATGATATTTAGTGTCACTTAGATTAGAATACATGTATAAAATAGTTTTAAGGACATTATGACGAAAAAAATTATTTATAAATACAATATTTTGGCCAAAAATTAACTTAGAGTAACCTTTTTTCAAAACGTTCTCCTTTTATAAAAAATGCTTCTATAATAATAATATTTTGCTTATATAAAGTAAAGACTGCTCCAAATAGTCTCAACTAAGATTTTTGAAAAATTCACTTTATTTTCAGAGTTACCACGAATTGAAATAATTACCGACGTTTTTTTTCTTAAAAATTCTGCCCTCTGTTGTAGTAAAATATGGATAAATCCACTTCTAAGTTATATATTTCAAAAAATTCTAGTTCAGCCTCTGTACAGAGGTCTGAGATATATACAGGCAAAATATTATTATAATAGAAGCATTTTTCATAAAAGGAGAATGTTTTGAAAATGGGCCATTCTATGTTCATTTTTTGTCAAAATATTGTACTTAAATAATTTTTTATTGTAATAATATTCTTACAATAATTTTATATATGTTTTCTAATCCAAGTGACACAAAATATCATTAATATTATCCATTTATGAACTTTTGCAAAATCACTGTTCCGAACGTAGTCGGATACCTTAAAGTACGTTAAAAAGTGTTTAAGAAGTACTATGGGAGAGAAGACAAATTGAACATGGCCATATTATACATAGAACAAGAAGTTTTTAACAAAATAGAGATGGCGAAAATAATTGATGAATCTGCCAAAGAGAAATTAAGAAGGAAAGTTGTGTATAGTCAAATTGTAAGCTCTTTAAGTAAGGTTTTTTTTTTAATTATTTTAAATACATTTAAGATTTTTCTTAAGACGTTGAATTTTATTATTAGCAATACATTTTATTTTGAAAATTTAAGTTCAGTGTATCTTCTCACTATTTTAGTTTTCGACTCTTGAGCCTCCAACTTTTTCCGCCAGGGGCCTCCAAATGCCTAAATCCACCTCTGTCTCTCTTATTAGAGAAATAAAAGTTTATTAAAAATCTTTAAACGCTGTATGTACGATTTCTTACTTTGAAATTTTCTTATAAAAACATTTTTTTAAAGCCTTTTTTTAAAAAAAATTGGAAGTTTTTAAATAAATTTGTGCTTTAATTTTTGTATGAGTGTGTATATTTTTATGTGTGATTTTTACTATTAATTCGATTATTTTAAACTTTAAAAAATTATATTTGTTATATTGCACACAGTATTTTGATTTTAATTCCAAAAAAAAAATTAAAAAATTAAACTTTTGTTAGTGTTATTTTTTACATTTAGTTTATTCCCAGAAATTAAAAAAATTTGAATAGTTTCTCTGTACATTTTTTACTATCTTAGCAATTTTTACAAAATTAAAATTTTTTTTTTAAAAAAAATATCGAAGAATTTGCGAATACAGAAAAGTGATCACTTGGCGCCATCTATCAATCGATTTCTAAAACAAATGTTTAACCAATTTGGGCTTTTCTCATTTTTATATCTCGTATAAAATTTTCTTCTAAGTGCATTGAGAAAACAAACAATGAAATAAGAATATATACAGTACAATACTCCAATTATAAATACCGAGCAAACGTAAAGAAAATCAGATTATTATTTAACATAATCACTCAATATTATTGTCATACGATTTGATTGCAATTTCCTTTCAGGTTTACTTTTTTGAAAATTTTTACCAGCTTTATTTCTTAATTTAATTATTGCGTAAAGGAACAACTAAAAATTTGTTTAATTCTTATGATGAGTTCAAAAATTTTACTGAACACACTAAAAAACGTATCTTAAGTTTATGACGTCTCCTTAAAGCATAAGTAACACAACTAGTAGAATCTTTTGAACATAAATATGACTACTACCATTGTAATATATATTGTTGGATATTATTGAAAACTTTTAACACGAAATCTTTTAAATTTGGGGAAAAAAAAGCAACTGTAATATTTAGGTTAAATTATGAACGTATTTTACAACTTGTACTTCAAGCCTCCGTGGCGCAATCGGCTAGCGCGTTCGGCTGTTAACCGAAAGGTTGGTGGTTCGAGCCCACCCGGGGGCGAACAAAAATTTTTTTTTACATTTGCCAAAAACTTTGGATCAAACACAGATATTTTGATATTGAAATGTAATATATTTATTTTATCTTTTTTTTTTAAGTTTTATTTTTCTGTTTTATTCAAGGAATCATTTCTTTATACAGATTTTCTTCGAATATTTTATCATTATCGAAGCAGTCGTTTCTAAAAGGGGAAGGAAACTCTAAAGCAGAACTTTCCAACCTTTTTATCGCCCATCAAAGTTTGATAATTTTACCGTTGATTGTTTATTGTTTATATTTTAAATTACTTTGATTTAATAATTTTAATTCAATTGTATTCAAACCAGCCTTCACCGAAAAATGAATATAAAGTGCTTTAAAAAGGATTATAAAAAAATTTCCATAAAAAGTTGCGCGTCCGAGAGAAGTAAATAAAATGGAAACAATTTAATGTTCCTTGTGCGCCCCGGTACTATTTGAACCGTGGACCGGTCCATTGCCCGGGGGTTGGGAACTTTTGCTCTAAAGGACTTAATTTTTTTGCTTGTAAAAGACTGGCGTAGCTAGTTTTGAATGGGCCCTATTTTAGATATAAAAACCCTGTCAGCGAGACTTTAATTATACATGTTGGAGTCCCTGTAGCCTGGGGCCCCGTATCATTGATACGGCGGTAGCTACGCACCTGTTCTAAATTACGAATGGAAAATAAATGCTGATATTAAAAATTTTTTAAATATTGAAATGAACTATTTTCTATCTTAAAAAATTTCTAAGTTCAAAAACGTAAAAATGGGATTTCAATTCCATTTGAAAAATTTTCGTTTGGGTCAACTATCGACGACTTCTTTTCATTCGTTTCTTTAATGTCTAACTGTATTGAAAATATATAAAAAAAAATAAAATTCTTTTAAATAACAGTATATTTTGAAGATCAAGAAAAGTTCTAACTGAATTAAATAAAAAATTTTGCTGTTGGATATATTAATTTTCTTAATAAAAAATAATAATAATAATTTTTTTTTAATGTACCATGTTTTTATAACAGCTAAAAAGTATAAAATAATTTCTCTAATCCTTATGAAAAATAAAACCACATACGGATTTCTTCTAACTTTTCTGAATTATCCTGAAAATTCATACTTGGCACTTGGCAACTTTTGATAGCTATTAAAGTACTTGTGATATTGGAAACGAAAAACAAGGGGCGCATGCTGAAGAATTGATGCATTAATAGCTCAACTAACAATTTTATTGCACCTCAAATATGTGAACCAATAATTTTTTTATTGATAGCTACTCTCTACACTCTTTATTTGTAGTTATGTATTGCATGCACCCCATGTTTTTCGCTTCCAATATTACAAGTATTTTAATAGTTATCAAAAGTTGCCAAGTATGAATTTTCAGGATAATTTAAAAAATTTAGAAATCCGTATGTGATTCTATCCTTCATAAGGATTAGAGAAATTATTTTATACTTTTTAGTCCGTTATAAAAACATGGTATATTAAAAAAAAAATTTTTTTTTATTATTATTTTCTGCTTTTTAGGGTTTTGGTTATGTGAATGAAATTTTTGTGAATTGATTTTAAATACTTAGATGGCGTAATTACAGAGATATGAGATAAATTTCAATTTCTTCTGGTTATATCTGAAATGGAAAACTGTCTTATCAATAATACATCAAACTATTCAATTATTATTTCAGAAATAAAAACGAAGCAAGCGAAAAGAATTTTTTATAAAACTCCTATTCAAATATAAAAAGCAATCAATGTTTAATTTTTAAATATATGACTATTTATGATGCTTGAGGTCGCATACGTTCCATGTCCTTCATTATTGCACGGTGCCTGTGAGTTTCGAGCAATCGAGAGCTCCTCAATCCATCCAATGATCTGATACGGCTTAACAAATAGTGCAGGTCCGAGGTATGAACATCCTTGTGTGAATTTTATGGACTGTGCACGCCCAGCATATTATTAGTGGAAGTTGCGTTCGCTCGACTGTTCCATAATTCCCAAGTACTGAAAACTGTATTGATTTTGACTTGATCAAATGAATTCCATCTTTACCAAAGTCGATACGAACGGATGAAATGTCAGATCTGATCACGGCCAAACTGTTTCAGTTCTAATACCCATTGCATAATTTACGAGTCCTTGTTCTTCTTTCCAGCGAAGCATCACTCTCTCGCTCCGTTTTTGTAACCCTCCAGTCTTGCTGACATCACCCGATGCAATGTTGTCCATTATCTGCATTTATCAGAACATCCTGAGACTGAATTATGAAAACTCGCACTTTGGCTCGATATAGATCAAG
Source organism: Trichonephila inaurata madagascariensis (assembly GCA_019973955.1). Taxonomy (NCBI): domain Eukaryota; kingdom Metazoa; phylum Arthropoda; class Arachnida; order Araneae; family Nephilidae; genus Trichonephila; species Trichonephila inaurata. The sequence goes on from BMAV01021584.1 coordinate 49,217, forward strand.
TGAGTGAATATTAACGTCGCACTGTTAAGCTACACGAGGGCTTTTGGTGATGGACCACGGTCAAGTGACGTAGACAACACCTGAGCTAGTACCCCCTCTCCTAACTACCACACCACACCAATCGATATAGGCCAAGGACAGCTGTGTTGTGTACATGAACTTGCGCACGAGTTGGATATATGCGGATTGCTCTATCCAAACCAAAATTTTAAAACGAATTACAAAATTCCACCCGGATAGACATACAAGAAAGCGAGTTAAGAAAAATATGGCCCCTCTTTGACCCCAGAGTCACGAAATTGAATACGTAGACGCAACTCGACCCGTGCTATCGACAGGTAGTCTTTGTGCCTGTAGAGTCGTGTAAGTTACGGGGACCCTGTCGAAATCGGGTCCCGCCTCTTCGGGGGCGCGGATAACTTCTTTTTTCACATTTTCATGCATTGTCATTCACTTATGAGCTATGGTCCGAATTTCAAGTCTCTAACTCATCGGGAAGTTAGTTTAAAATGAATTACAAAATTACACCCGGAAAAACAAGAAAGGGAGTTAATAAAAACATGGTAAAAACAAAAAAGAGATCAATACATAATTTAAACATCCCTTAAGGCTAAAATGCCGGATTATGAAATTTCGGCACTAAGGCATTTCAGTTCTTTTCCAAAATCTGAAAATTTTGATCTCTTATTTTTATTGAATTTTTTGGCAGAACTCACATAGAAAGTTTTAGGGCATTAGTTTTATTCAAACTTATAGTTTTCGAATAGATTTACCTGTAACAATTGTCTCTGGTGTCCTATGGACAGGGCAAGTATTGCTTTTCGACTTCTGGCCCCCATGAGCAGTTCTGCCCTTGAAATTTCATTTCTCTTCAAAATAGTGCCCGCACGATTACTTGAGAGTTGAGACTCGTTAGATTTTTTTCAATTTTTATGAATAAAATTTTAACCTTTCATAAGGGAAGGCTTACTGCGGAAGACAACCACGCTTCCAAGATAAAGAAGTTGAAAATGAAAAATTAACACAATGTGTAAAATTAGCATTTTTAGTGCTTGATTGTTTTAGGTAGAAAGAACATTTTACAGCTCACAAACAGGGCAACTCCGTCGAATATTAGAAAATGAGATGCTGGGTGTTTTTTTAAAGAGGAATTTTTAACTTTTAGATTTTGCATACACGTAGTTTCAGGAGAACTTAGCACTTCATTCATTATGGCATCAATCTTTCCAAGAACTATGACTCGAGACGAAGTTTGTGAAATATCAAGATTTTTGAAATTAGGCATCACACACAAAAAATCAATGGCGCTGCTTGCAAAAACTTTCGATGTTATGATCAGATCTTCAGTTCATGAAGGGGAGGGAAAACGTAATCTATTTGTTAATAAATTTAAAATTAACCATTTCTGATTTGTCGTCGATGAAATCCTTTGAAAACACATCGTTGAACCACCACATTGATTATTGAACGTTTCCTCTGATGTACTGGTCCTGAATGGGCCCTGTATCAAAATTCCTTGTGGACCCTCTTTTTGCAAATAAATTAAACTCAATTGAAAGTGTCAACATATTACACACGTCCCCGTAATTTTGGAGCCACGGGAACGGCAGTACTCTGATGATTTGAACCTTTTGATGATTCAACACTTGTTGCGTGAGTGAATAATAAAGTCGCCCTATTCAGCCATTCGAATGCTTTTGGCATTGGACCTCGTCATTTTGAACCATGGTCAAGTGACGAGGACGGCATCTGAGTTTGAACTACTCTCTCCTAACTTCCAACGAGAGGACGTTTGAGCCTCGACAGATATAATGTGCATCAGCTCTTCTACATGGCGGGTCTTCAGCGGTACTAGGCTCGAACTCATGATACACCGGCCACGAGTCCGTTACCTTGACCACTAGGCTACCGCGGCCACCCAACATTTGTTACACAGGCCTGAAATTGATATCGTCGACACGGAACTTGGGGTAAAATTCATGTATTGAAACCGAATCATGCCTAAATAGAAAAATGAAAATGTCAGAAGATCTCTCAAAATTGAAAAAGAAACGTACTGCGGTACGTTCCATGTTAACATAACTGGGAAATAAAATTAAAGGAGAGATCAACAATGAAAGTGAACTTGTTGATCAGTTTGAAATATTTTTAGAATAACATTTCTGTGAAGATACTTGCGACATAGCCATCCTGTGATGACTATGTCTATCCGGATCCGCGTAAGCTAGAGGTGTGGGATTATCAAAATGATGAGACATATTGGATTCTTAATACAACTTTTATTAAGAATAACTTATATTACTTAATTCTAATTGACAACTTTCTAAAGTGAGAGTTAACACCCAAATTTAAAACCCTTTTATTCAAGTCAGATCGCGCAACTAGATCATTTATCTTAATTATAATAAATTAACCGATTCATCTAACTTCCTATACAAAATATTACCTTTTGCAGAGTCTCCTTCCTTCAGTGATTGAGTAACACCTATAATGTAACTTTATATGCGAAGATTCCAACTTCTTTATATTTTAATTTACATGAACGTATCTTTCCACCAGAGCTATAGGACATCTAACTTTTATCCGAAGGGACCCACACTAAGTAATTCAAACCTTGCCGCTCCTTCTCATCAAAACCCATTTTTTTAAAGAAATATCTCTTTTAAATTTCCTATTCGTTTGTCTTTTTGGGGTTTGGGTTTGGGAAAAGGTTTTGCCATTAATCGGGCCGTCAAAGAAAATAGGGGGTTATTTACAGAAGGACGCGAGAAAAGGTCAAAACCCCCTCCAAAAGAAAAAGGGATTTATTTTGGGTTTCCCAACCCTTAATAAATTACGTGTCTAAATCTCTATTTCTGAATTTCTTCGCTTTCTGATTTTTAATTTAAAATTTTTAATCTTAAATCCCCATTTTAACTTTTAAAATTTCCAATATTTATCTTGATTTTAAACCATTACCATCTTAGAATTAAATTTAATATTAAATTTTAAAATTTTAAAAAAACTCGTGACAAAAATTTACCCCAAATTAACTAGGCCAACATTAATAATTACTGTTTAATTCATGCCCACTCTCACTTTTAACATACAATCTCTTAAAGTAACTATACACTTAAATTTTCAAAAAAATTTTCCTGGGTGCGCAGACCCAAACTTTGCATCTTTATCATCACCTGCATATGGAGCTGGACTTTCTGCTCCATTTTTCCGAGTTGAAGTCATTTACTTTTAAAAATTTTTCGGGGTCTGTTTTCCCGAAATGAAAACTTAAATTATTGTTTCCAATTTATGTTTACATAATACCAATAAGTTTTTACAATATTTTTTTATTATATATTTTTTAAAATACAATAATTTTTCATCTCCATCCCACATCTGGTTCCAAAAACTCCCAATGAGCCGCGCAGCCCTTTAAATTTATTGTTAGTGCCCTGACTACGCCGGTTTTTCCCCGAACCAGATGTCTCATAATACAAAAAATACAACAACATATATATATACACATATTATACAATTATAAACATTTTTCAATAAACTTTTTAAACAAAAAACCCAAAAGGAATTTTCGCATCTCACGAAGTCATACATCGAAGCAAACAAATTTTAATTACAATTGTTTTCCAAAAAAATTTTTTTAACAAGTCAAAAGTTCCAAAAATAAATATACACTCATTGTAGTGTTTGACTTTTGTTTGGGTTTTTAACTTTTAAGCACCGCCCGAGACTTTTTTTCTTTGCAATAATTCTTCCGACCACTTGTTGGAAGATCAAAAAAAATGAAACAATACAACCTGTTTTTTATATGGGGTTTCCCCCCACCATTACGTCCAACGATGAGGTGCTACCATTTTTTTTTTCCCCGGCTGCACGGGAAATTTTTTTGTTTTGCTTGTTGTGGGGCTTGTAATCCCCTTTTGTGGGCCTTTTTTCTTGTTTTCCCCTGTTGTGCCCTTTTGGGCTGGTCGGGATTCTTGTTCTTTCTCCGTCGGGCCTTGGGGTTGTATGTGGGTTCATCTGGAACTTCAGTTGATTCTGTTTTTGTTCTTCTTTCTACTTTTTGGAAATAGTACGGGATGAAAATGGTCTTTTTATTTATGTTATTGGGCCCCTTTTCTCTCCACTTTCTTTGTGGTCCACTTCCCCCTTGACACCCCTGATCTTTTAAACCCCCCTTTTATGTCCCTTTTGCCCTTTTTTACTTTCCTGTAAATTCCCAAATGAACTAGGAAGCGATCTGACCATTGATCTGCGTTTATGGGTCCTATCTGTATTTTTATATTGATTTGTTTTGGGACCAACCCCTTTTTGCCTCTAACTTACTTTTCCCCACCCCCAGATTTTTTTTTTTCCCATAGTGTGACTCTTTTAAACCCCTTTTTGAGGGTTTTTTTTTCCGAAGTCCCATTTTCCCTGACTTGATCTTATACTATTTGGGATACCTGTTCCTAATTCGACCTCGTCACATTTCCTATGACGATATATTCTTTATTTGATCTACGTTAACCGTTAATTTTTTTCCGGGGATTTCCATATTACAATATTATTGTTATTTTTTACTTCTAATACCTATAAGGCCCTTTCCCCAAATTTTTTGTTTAAATTTAGCCCCAGACTTTGTTGGCTGCTGAATTTTAAAGGGTGTGTTTCTAATAAGACCCAATCATTTCCCTTTAAATTTTTTATGTTTTTTTCTTCGTCTATTATAAATATTTTTCCCCCTTTTCCTGTTTAATTTTCGTATTTAAAATTAGTTTCCCTTTTTAAAAGTTTTTTTCGATATTTTGTATTTTGAATTTTGAATTTTCCCGAGATCATAACTATTTTTTGAAATGGTGTAATAAATTTTTCGCCCCAAAAAAATAATTCAGAGGTGTTTTTCCCCGTTGTTTCATTCACCGCCGTACGAATAGCGTAAGAAAAACTAAAGTAAAAAATTGATCCCAAGTATCGTGTTGCCCCAAACATAATTTGCAATCATTTGCACTATATCTGTTTAAACCCTTTTTCAGTCCGATTTGCTTTTTCATATGAAACAGTCTTCACATGCCTTATCCCTAATTTTTCCCCTTAAATGCAAAAAAATTTCCCCGGGATATAAATTGGGGACCATTATCACTTATTAATTTTTTTGGGAGCCCATAAGGGATAAAAAGTTATAAAAAAAATATCCGCTATTATACGAGATGAGGCCTTTTAAGAGGTATAAATTTCAGCCCATTTGTTGAAAGATCGGTTATTACAAAAAATATAAAATTTACGTCTTATTCTCGATATAGATGGGGGCCAAAAAATCTAACGTCACTATCTCATTCGGATAATTTGATAAAATTTGGGATTTAATCGACCAGCTGGTAACGTTTTTAAAGTTATTAACTTGGCACATATGGCATGTAGAGACATATTGATCAATAAATTTTTTCTCATGTACGGGAAATAACAAAGGGCCCGGGAATTTTATGATACTTTTAAATCTTCCCATGTGTCCAGCTATTGGCTTGTCATGAAATTTTTCTCATTATTTCTTTCCCTTTAAAGTTTTTGGGGAATGTATACACGATTTCCCCTTTAATGACGTTGGTGTTTCGATAAAATAACAACCTTTCAATTAAACGGAAACCCGTGGGCCCAAACCTCACATATCGTTGCATTAACCGAGTTATCTTCCGGGTTTTCTAAATATCTATAGATATGACCAAATTCTGGGTCATTTTTCTGTTCTGTTTTTAAAATTGTTCCCGCGAAGTAAGTATAAACCCTTTTTGATTATGGCAAAATTTAAAATTTTTTTCCCCCACTATACTTTCCACGGGTTTCCCTTTTGAAAGTATGTAAAACCCACTGCATTTTGATTTCCCGGTCTATTTTCCCCCATTCTATATTGAATTTGTTAATTTGAGTGCCCATCTAATCATCCTACTGAAAAATTTTTTTGCCATGTGTTGGGGGTGTTAAGGTCGCGTGATCCGTTATTACTTTAATGGGCAATATTCCTTAAAATATGTTCTGAATTTTTTCAACGCCCATACTACTGCTAGACATTTCTTTTTGGTTACTGTATAATTCCCTCTGCGTTGTTCAGTGTACGGGGACGCAAATACAAAAAGGTCTGTTTTGTTGATTAAGTACCGCTCCTGCCGATCGAACTGGCATCTGTAAATAACTCGAATGGCTCCTGAAAGTTTGGTAATTTTAAAAATGGCGCTTTTGTTACCGCCTCCTTGACCCCCTTCGAATGCCTTTTGTGCTTTATTGACCAGACAAATTTTTTTAAAATTTTTGTTTAAAAATAAAGTGGCTCACAAAGATCCCATAATTTTTTAAAAAATTTCAATGCCCGGGACCCCTGGGACATACCCAAAAACTTGACACCTCTTTTTTAGTTGCGGGGCGGTTTTTTCTATTATAGCTCTTTAAACCTTTTTCTCATCCCGTTTTAATTCCCTTTTTTACTAATAATTAACCTTTAAAAATTTCAATTATCGCACCCAAATTTAATTTTTCCCTTTTTTAATGTCAATCCGCATCCTGTAACAAGAAAAAAATTCCCCCAAATGTTCAACATGGTGAGTGGGAAAGATGGAGATGAGATAAAATCGTCCATATAGAACACTCACAAATTTCCCCCATCACCGGTTTTAGGATTATGCCCAAATTTCCTTTTTAAAATTGGGATGTTTCCCGATAAAAAACCCAATGGCATCCGCTTGAAAACATAAGTGCCACCTTTTTTCTACAAATGCTGTCTTAACAATATCACGGGTTTACTGCCATTTGAAAATAAAACCCCCTTCCTTTGATCAAAGAGATGACATTATTGTTGTATATGGGGTGTTCGTTATTAAATCATCTATTAACGGTAAAGGGTATCGCGGGGTACTTTTGGGTCGAATTTAATTTTTTTAAATCTTTCTGCAAAACTATATGTTTTCCCGGGTTATCCGGTGGTAACCCATTATTTTTCTTTTTATAACAAAACAGGTGACGGTATGGGGGTTGAATTGGAACAATCGTTTTTTTTGTAACATTTTTGTATGTGAAAATCACTATTGCTTGCTTTTTTCCGGTCATACCTATATGGCCTTTTAAGTTTCTGGTGGGGTTTTCTCCGTGTCAATTTCCCCTGGTATAAAAAAATGAGTAAGACCCCGGGTTTTTCTGAAAAATAACCCCCCTTTTAAAAATACCAAACAAATTTTGTAGTTTTTTTTCTACCTCCCCCAATTTTGTCTTAAATAAATCTATCTCAACCTTTTCCTCTTTTTTAAATTTGGGTTTAAACCCCCTTTTTTTATTTGGGAAACTGGGAAATTTTTTAACGATTTTTTATCAAAAACTAATACGATCCTTGACCCAATTTTTAAAATCAATACCGAGAATAAAATTGGGATTCTAAACCGTCCCCATGAAATGACCAATTTTTCGAATTGTCTGATGGGAAAATTCAATTTACAATCCCCATGTTTTTGGGATTTCGCACCCCGGGGTTTTTACCTGGGCTCAAGTGATTTTTTAAATTTTCTTATAAAAAATATTTTCTTTTATACTTTTCCGAAAAATAAATGATTTAAATTTCCCGGTGTCCCATAAAACTTTTAAAAATGTGTTATTTAATAAAATAGGAAAAGGGGGGAAATTCTACGGGGGGATATACAAACGGAGAAAAACTTAATTGTTTCTCTTGTCGATATTTTTTAGGTTGATCTTTTAAACCTTTTCAATAAATCGTCCCCTTTGGAAACCTATCGCCTCGACTGAAATTTTCACCAACCCTATTTCTACGGTCCCCCTTTTATTAAAATTATCATTTCGCCCCTTTTGAAATGAGTAACCCCCTGTTGTTGAATCTCTGATCACTATTTTGAAATCTATTCCTCTCCGAACCCTCCTTTTCTTTACCGGTTTTTCTCATAAAAAAATTTTTTCTACTGTTATTTGGGCTACGTCCTACTTTGGGATTCCCTCCGTTTTACTTTAGCATCAAAAGGGATCCTTTCGATTTTGGGCCTCGTCCCTTTTTATATTATCATTCTGTGAACCCCCTTTAATTTTGGAAGAATATTTTCTTCGAATTTAGCCAAGACTTCCCAAAAATTTTAAAAAAGTTCTGTGGATTGCGCACTTCCACATAATCCTGGGGTTTGTGGTTCGAGTCGGGAAAAAAATATGATCCACCAACTCTGCCTTGGGGCATTCCGTAATTTTAAACTTTTCGATTTTTAATTAAATTTTAAAAAGAAATCAGTTTCCTGATTTCTTTTCCCTTTTCTGTGACGCGGGAAAATTGTGATTGTAATTTTTTTATTTTTGACCGGGAAAAAACTTTGCCAATTCAGCCTTGAGCTGCGCGAAATCCGTGGCTGTATTTTGCACTAACACCGACCAAATATCGGGGTACCAATCTTGAGCCCCTTTTCCCCCGGGGATGACTTTTTTAAATAAGGGCCCTGACAGATTACTTGGGATTTCGGAATTATGTTGTTCTCTAGGGTTCTAAGAACTCTGCAAGCCCCCTTCTGACCCTGAAAAGTAAAATTTCCCGGTAGTACGTTTTATCCAACCCGGGGATTACCTAACCCAGAATTATAAAAAGTTTTTGATTGGGACATAGCCATCCTGTGATGACTATGTTCTCCGGATCCGCGTGTTTGGGGGGTGGGATTATCAAAAAAGATGAGAATATTGGATTCTTTTACAACTTTTTTTTAAGAATAACTTATATTACTTAATTTAATTGACAACTTTTTTTTAAAGTGAGTTTAAAACCCAAAAACCTAATATTCAAGTCCCCGACCCCAACTAGATCATTTATCTTAATTATAATAAATTAACCGGGTTCATTTAACTTCCTATACAAAATATTACCTTTTCAGAGTCTCCTTTCCCTTTAGTGATTGGGGTTCACCTATAATGTAACCCCCTTTTATGCGAAGATTCCAACCTTTTTATATTTTAATTTACATGAACGTATTCCCTTTTCCCCCAGAGCTATAGGACATCTAACCTTTTTACCTTTTGACCCCCACTAAGTAACTTTTAAACCCCTTTCCGCCCCCTTCTCCTTTTAAAACCTTTTAAAGTATACCCCCTTTACAAAATTCTATTCGTTTGTCTTCTTGGTATTGGGTTGGAATGGTTTTGCCATTAATCGTGGCCGTCAAAGAACATAGGAGTTATGTTAGCAGAAGGACGCGAGAGACGTCACATACTGAAGCTTCGGAAGAAGTTAAAGAGAAGAAAGACGATCATATTTTGAAAAATGAAGTTTTGGTACGGTAATGGTTTCAAACAGCTCTGAATCAAACTATTTATTAAAACATGAAAAAATATTTCAGTACAATTTAACTGCAAAATGGGTCCGCAGATATAGAGTCTCTTTCTCTGTAATGTTTTTATACCGCTCGCATAAACATATTAATTAAAGTGATACTTTCGGGAAATGTCCAGTACATTGGATATGCCAAAGGGTCCACAGTTCACTAGATTTTGTTACAAAAAGTCTTCGTTATTCGGTAATTCCACGCCGAATTTGTGTGAGCTCGCTTGCTCGAACTCCACCGTGCTGTTGTTGACTCCTCGGTCCTAAGTGCACCTTCGTTCTCTTTAATTCGTGAACTACCAGGTAATTCCAAGCTGAAGTGTATCGCTGGCGAGAAGCCTCTTGGATTCTCTCAAGTAATTTCCTCGTAATCTGCCTCGCTCCTCCTTTTTAACATCCAGGTTTCCAATGGTCACTAACCTCCTATTCCTTTGATCTCTTGTCTGTCGACCCCTCAGAGCACGGGATCTTTCTCAGCGCATAGTGGGAGCTCTCTCCTCCAGACGCGCTGTCGTCTCAGATCCGTGGGAAACCGACAAGCCTATTCTACCGGCGTCCTTTTTCATCTCTTGGACTGTCCATGGTAACAGAGGTCAGAATTTTTGGCCACCCATTTATGCAACTTTTCCCCAGCAATTAGGGAAACGAACGGACTTTCCCAGCACTAGAGAAAAGAGACCGGGTACCTCACAGTACCTTGTACACTTCCGCTATTGTCGCGCCCCTTACAATTTATAACTTTTACAACTTCTCTATACCGAGCGGACGAACCATACCAGTCGCTCAGTCGTACGAAAGTGTCATATTAAGTGCCTCTTTGTCTTAATATATTTTAATTTTGCAATATATTGATAAATTGTTGATACCTGTGTTGATCCCCAATAAATGTTTGTTTTGAATTAAAGTTCTTTATCTCTAAATTGAACTCTAACGACGTTAATTGTTATTGCTGGCATCCCGTCACATTTAGGCCTATCACCCCCTATTTTTATGAACCTTTATTCTAATATTAAGAAAATAAATTCTGTCTCTATCCAGGTTGATATAGTTTTACGGAATATTCAATTTACAGATTCTTATAGTTCTGATTGTATAAATATAAATTTACCAAAATTGCGTATTAGCAAATATTTTAGAAATTATGCAGAATGGTTAGATTTTTACAATTTATTTAAAAGCTCCATAATAATGCGAGACTAAGCAAAGTTGATAAAATTAATTTGAAATCATATTTGTGTGCAGGGACGCAATGACGTAGCATAGCCTTTCGCTGCCTGGGGCCTACCGGAAATTTGTCGCCTCTCTATTTTAATTATTAGTCAAGAAAATTGGTAAAAGTTAAAAAAAAAGCAGCTTTTTAAATTTTTTTGTTGATTACAAATGCTCTTTTCGTGTTTTTTTCATAGCAAAATCTTTGATACAATTGTCAATATCAATATGTATGTCACGTTCAATTGCCAGAATAGCTAATTTTGTTAGCTTTAAGGGGGACATAGTCGATCTGAGATAATTTTTGATTAATTTTAGCTTAGAGAAGCTTCTCCCGCAACTGGCATTACTGATGGCATCTTCACGTTTGGACTCAATAAACCCAGACCTAAAGCCTGGGTCTGTTGCAGCTACGAAAGCTTGAAGACGTACGCGCTCAAGATGAAATTGTTATATATTAATGCCTTGAGGACTTCATCTACATTAAGAGTTCGTCCGTGCTCAACATCACTTCAGGCCTTAAAAAAAGAATATTTTTGAGCTGGATTCTGCAACTGTTGGAATCTGTCTCGAATTTCAGCAGTTACTCTTTCTATTGAAGAAAACATTGTTCGCCTCAAGTCATCTTCGAACGATAATTGAACATCTTTACTTCCGTCGCCAAATATATGCTTCCTCCTGATTCGCTTTGGAAATTTCAAACTCTTCACATAAACTTAGCACATATTAAAGCGTCATCTACGAATTCCTCCGTTTTGCTTCTAATACGGTGTGTAAAGCACGCATTTTTTCAGCATATTGATAGATATTTAGTCCCTCTGTTTGCAAATTATTTTGAGCTTCATTGGCTTCACCCAGTACCGGTTGACAGAAGCCTAAGTAACATAAAAACGAATGTGATTGCATAGCGACTAATAAACTTCCTGCATCTGTGCGTGTATTAAAGCTTTCCCTTGTTTCCGTCAGTTTCGTCACGTGGGCGCGATTTGGAGTTTGAAATATTTTTGGAATTTAAATATCGCGGTGCTTGCCGCCACTCCTTTCCGAATGCCACCTGGGGCCCTGGCCCCCTCCCCGCTACACCACTGTCTTAAGACTTGTTGAGGCACTAGGCCCATACTTAAATGTATGCCCCACCTATGACCCTTAAAAGTAGACAGTATACAGCATGCGTTGCCAAATACTCGAACAAACAATAACCCGAAACAAATTATTCTGCATGATTTACTGGCACAAACTGGCTCAATCGACGGCCACATTTTGACTGAATGAGTAATGATGGTGTATGGTAATAGGCCTACGCCTGCACATGACAACGGTCAGCAAAAATAGCTAGTTGGCATATCGTCCGAAATTTCTAGTTTTTCGGAGACTACCACCTGAAACAACATTTGGCCGTTGAAATTATTCGAATCATGATTTCATTAAGGCTGAGTCGAGAACGAGACGAGGCTTTGAACCCGAGCCCATGCCTTAAGAAGTCCCTGTTTGTGTGGTAATGTGCTTGTTTGCATTAACCCATTCACTTCAAACTATCTCAAAGTGCGTGCTGCAATTTTAGATTGATTACATATGGCCATTTGATTTAGGAATTACTAGAAAGGATGTTTAGTGCGTTGAGAGAAAAGCGATTATCAAAAATAAACTTTATTTTATTAACACAACCAATACTCAGTTAATATATTCCCTTTGTCAGAGAGGAATTCTGGGAAGACAGAAGGAATGCCAGAAGACATTTCTACCAACCAATGAAATGCAACAGGATGTTCTAGCAGCCAACAAGGCGTAAGGATCAAGAACATCCGATATTTTTAGCGTATACTACAAAGCATCCTTCCACTGCCGAAGGGAATGGCATAAAAATTGCGTCTCGAACTGCTATTGCCGCATCAGGCGACAAATGAGCTAAGCAATAATTATACAGGATAAGTTAAAGTGAATAGAGCGATTACAAACAGTTATAAATATTTAATGAAAAAGAATTTATCGATAAGATTTATACTGACGGAACTTCAAAATTTTGAATACATACGTCATAAATGTCCTATGTGACTTCCTTTGGTCCCACGGGCAACATGTAGGCGGTACTCCATTTCGCGGCATACATTCTGAAGCATTTGTGCAGTCATCGAAGCATTACAAATGCGTACTTTCAATTCTTCAGTTGTTTTGGTCATGACATGTGAAAGACAAGTGTGTTTCCCATACCTAAAACAATTGAAGAACTGAATGCGTGGATTTGTAAGGCGTCGATGACTGCAGAAATGCTTCAGAATGTATGCCTTCAGAACCGGCTCTAGCAGTTTTGTCCGCCCCGGACAAAAATGGAAAATACCACCCCTCTCTAAAGCAAAAAATTATAATTAAAAAAGGTAAATTGTTCACATACACACATATAAAACTTGAATAATTCTTGCAAACAAAAAAGGCAGTATAGCTATATTATATATATATATATTATTTTAAGTCAAACACAAAATAACTCGAAAATAAGGACATAATTACCTGTTATTAATTCAAACGAATAAAATGTGAGAGAAGGAATCGACAAGCATGCCAATTTCTTCTAAAAAGAGTCTACTGATGGAGAGGATCACAAACGTTTATTTTGCCTTAAAGTAACTACACTCTAGACCACTGGCGTAGCTAGTTCTGAGGAGGCCCTGCATCAAAACTCTTTCGGGGATTTTTTTTAGGTATGGAAGCCCTATTAATGGGACTGTAGTTACACATGTTGGGGCCCCGTATCATTGATACGGTGGTAGCTACGACCCTGCTCAAGACTAAAATAAATCATCTCATGTGATTATATATATATATAAAAAACTCTTATTGCCCCTGTCTCTTTTTGGATAGCTGACACCAGACGTTGTATGGGTGAAAGGAACGTCGTAGTGATCCCACTCCGAGATGGGGAGAAAATTACTAGTGAAAGATGTGTAAACTTATCAAATTTCACGATTGAACATATAATCCCGCCTTGAACTCTTTTCCATATAAAAGAAAGCCGACATTAAACATACAAAGAACAAAATAAGGAAGTAAGATACAATAAATGAAATACCAAATTCACACCCAAAAGTATTCTTAGAATTTGCCGCCCCGGGTAGAGCCGAGAAATGGAGTACCACCTGGATGTGACCCAGGGAAGGACACACATCCATGAGGTATATACACAAAATTTTGAAGTTCCGCTTACATTCTGTGTAAATCTTATTGATAAATTCTTTTCCATAAAAAAAAGTTATAACCGTTTGTAATCGTGTGATAAACGCTATGTCGCATTTATTGGTGTTTGGGGGCTTAGAAAAACGATCAGCCATAATCAGAACAATTCAAATATATTATTCTCTCAATTAAATTAACAACCCAGGGTAGGAAATGCACACTTCTACTAAATATAGGAACAATAACACGGCACAAAGGATATTTAATATTTCATCGCAATTCAATTAACTTACTCTTGGAACGCTTTGGTCAAAATTACCGTAATTCTGTTCTCAGTTATTCAACCTCCGGTCGTTATTATTCAATTCTAACTTATGGACTAAATCGTCAATTAGCAATCTTTAATCATCGAGTTGCTTTCTACTAGCTCTCAACTACTTTCCACTAACTTCGCGTACCTAAAAATTAATGTTTAAATGTGTAACCCTTCATTTACATAAACCGTGTCTTCTTCTGGAGAGAGTTTTCAATAGAACAACATTTAAAAGAAACAGATTTACCCCAAGAGGATTAGTGAAGGCTCACGGATAGACCTATTACAATCACTGTATTCATTTTGACTTACCCTTGTGACGTCTTCGATTGGGGTGAACCTCACCCATCTATTCATGCGAAGTTTTATGGCCCCAAACAGACGTTAGGTGACAAGAGCACGTGGCTATGGAGTCATTGTGAATTGTTTGACCTCGGACAAAAGCCGACATCCATTCTGGAAGTTAGAATAACCAAAGAGAGCCGGCGACAATAGGTTGACATATATGCGAAGCATGTATGAAAGCCGGTGCCGAGAGAATGGGGTTATAAAACCCAGGTGGTGCGATGGATAAGAGTGTTCAGAAGTTAGATGAGAATTATGGCGCCCTTAGATTCCACACAGACCAGGAATGTGTTTGTGCTTGCCGCACAAATAGGAGACGAATGTGGCCTGACGAGGGCAGACCTTTTGGCCTGCCAAAGACGAGGCGTTGTTGTGGACCCGCCCCTGGTGTTTAAAAGGAGTTGATTCTGAGGAGCCTGGGAGAGAAAGAAAACTTGGAGTGAGACAGATGGAGCCCTGGATGGAAACCGAGAGATAGAGCCCTGGATGGAAACGAGAGAGAGAGCCCTGGAGTGAACAGGATAGAGAGCCCTGGAGGGAGACCGAGAGAGAGCCCTGGATGGAAAACTTGCTGTAGAGCCCTGGATGGAGAAAACTGGATGGAAGCCCTGGATGGAGAAAACTGGATAGGAGCCCTGAAAAGAAAAGGGAATAGCGAGTGCCTTTCGGAAAAAGGATTGAACTCCCAAGAAACAGACCGTCCGCCCGGCTTGGCATATTTATTGGACTTTTTAGTAACCTATGAAGCAAATAAATACTGCTTTAAATTTAAAATGAGGCTGTGACAAGTTTTCTTGTTTGCTAACTACTCACGACGTTACACCCTGTATTTGGTACGTTCGTAGGTTATCGACTTCGGAACCGCCAGTTCAAAGGTTGATTCAATCATCTTAAACCAAAACGCGGGATCTGTTGCTATAAAAGCAGGCATTTTAACCGCCATATTTAAGGTAGATCTTCTGCGCCCAGGGCCGAAAATGAGCTGAAACCGGCAATGCAAAGACGGGTCACCATTTTTGGTGTATGGTGACCAAAGTAATGAATCATGATTATCAAAAATAAACTTTATTTTATCAACACAATTAATACTCAGTTAGAATATTCCCTTCTTCAGAGAAGAAATTTCTACAGACCAATGAATTGCAATAGGATGTTCTAACAGTCAATAAGGCATAAGGATCAAGAACGTCCGATATTTTGAGCGTACAAAACAGATGGATGAAAAATTTATTTCACGCTGTAGCGACTTCACTAAGTACGTACCCCACCCTTCTATTCATGCCAAGTTTTATGGCTCAGAGCAGCTGGCTAAGAGACCATTGCACGTGCCCGTGGGGGTCATTGTTTATTGTTTGGCCTCGAAACCGCGTCGACACTCGAACTGGAAGTCGCAAAGGGCAAGGGAGTGCCCACCGGGTGACAAGAGACGAAGCCTGCCTGACCAACGAGTCTGATGCCTTGAAGATCTACGAGAGAATAGTTTTAAGGAACAAAGGCAGTATGATGAAAAAAAAATGTCTAGGTGTTGGACGAGCAGACTGGCACCTTTACGTTCCCTACTGGCCAGGGTGTGTGATCCGCACGAATGGGACACTAATGAGGCAGAAGGCCGTGGGCAGATTTTGGTGGCCTGCCGAAGATAAGAGACGAAGGGCGTGTTGTGGACCCATCCCTGGTGTTTAAAAGGGTTTTTTTAGGACCCCAGGAAAAAAAGAGATTAGAGAGGAGAGCTGGAGAGACTTGGACAGAAACTTGAAGAGAACTGGAGAGAGGGGAGGAGACTTTGAGAGCAGAGACCAGCCGAAATCGGAGTCCGAAAAAGATTTTTCGGACGAAAAGAGAGACCATGAACGCCAGCGGCGTTAGAGAACTGGAAACAACGTCTTAGAGAGGTGGGCAAGTGCCTTTCGGGCAAAGGATTGATCTCCCGTGATACAGACTGAATGTACCGGCTTGGCGTAGAGACTGTACTTTATTGCTTCAATCATAAGTAATCTGTTGAGCAAATAAATAATTCTTTTATCTCAAAATTAGGCTGTGACAAATTTTTGTTTGTTATCCACTCACGACGTCACAGCGCAAAAAAACATATTTTAATCATATATATTACAAAAATTAAAAAAAATATTTTATTGTTGTTGCTGTGTATAGGCTTTAAAGCAAGGATCGACGCAAAGTTCTGGTTTGTTGGGACACACTGGACAAAAATACCTAGTCTCCTAACGTTTTCTTTTTCCGATTTATACGCATTCGACATGGCTTTGAAGTAGTGGCGTAGTAGTGCACTGGGGCCCTCGGACCTTGACCACCAAGCAAGTCGAATTTGCAATAATTTCTCCGAAAATTTAAGATATAAATGTAAAAGTTTCTAACAAACTATATCAATCGAAATTCAGTTGGAAAAAAAATTCGAACTTGTGGGGAATTCCTCGAAATTGTTTTCGTTGTTTGTTTAGTGTTGCGAACTTTACTTATTGAAAAATTTATGCTATTTTCAGTTTTTTTTTATTTTTCTATAAACTATTACTTGAAAATAAATATTAAATTCCCCATGAAAAATCTTACCATACTTATTGTTACATTTTAAAAGACCTAAACACAAGATGCAATTCCTTCCCAGTTACATTCTGATTGATAATAAGATAGTTTCAATATTTCGCAATCTTCTCGTAACTGCAACACACTGATATAATATTGCTCTTTTGTAGAGATGTCTTTTTTAAAATAATTATAACAATATTGTATCGTATTTTCTTGTTGATGCATATTTTTTATACAATTTCCTGCCTATCTCGATGAATCATTTTGTATCTCTAAGCCCTCTGGTAGATGAGTTTGGTTCCCCCTAATATATAAATAAACCAATAAACGAACCAATGGCACGTGACACAATATTTTGGGCACGCTACCGATCAAAACAGTTTGCATTTTAGTTCAAAATAACAAAGTTCACTATGAAGTATTACGAACAAACGCGCGTGATCGGTCGTTGGGCGACGGGGAGCACACTCGTTTTATTGGCTTGCCTTAATAACGTCGAGGACTACAATTGTTAATGATGCCAAATTTGTCTACACATAGCATAATCAATTTCGTTGACACAACTGTATTTCAAAGTTTATTTGAGTTATATTTGCAATTTTTAACTGTTATTTAACATGGCTAATTCAGCAAAAAAAAAAAAAAAAAAAAGTACAAGACAGTAAATGCAACAGAGAATTTCAAACTTTGTGGAGAGAAATATGGCATATTTAATAAAGGCGATAAAGTGGTGTGTGTTTTATGTTCTGGAACAGTGGTATGCAGAGCACCATCTGTAATACGGCATTTTGAAACAAATCACAAACACTTTTGCCAAAAAAGCGAACCAGATCAAAAAGAATTAATTACAAGTGCAATAAAATCGATGCTTATGATTAAATATTTTAACAAAAATTGTCATACGAGCATGGCAAGTTACTCTGCTGCAAATGCTCGGCATAGCAAACATTTTGCACCAAGTCTTTTGGATACCTAGCTACGCTATTGCTTTGAAGGTGTCTTTTCCGTGGGAGGAAGATGTTGGAAATCAGTTGTATTTGTACCACGTGTTTCTAAATGAATATCGGTTTTAACGCTTTATAGTATTTATTACATATAACTTACAAGTACAATTCATACATCGAATGAAAGAGTAACTGAAACAGTTTTACCTGCAAACAAAAGCAATGTGAGCCCCGTTCGTCACACATCGATAGGCGAGTTCATCCCAAACTTTTTTAGTGGTTGAGGTAATCCCTTTCAAACTGCTTCAATCATTTTCTAAAGTCTGAAGGTCAGCTGGTAGCGGAGGTACAAAACTTTAATGAACCCCCCGGGTAAAAAATCCCTGGCATCAGATCGGGGGAATGGAGGCCATCAAAAAAAACGTTAGGACTTTTCAGAAAATCCTTTGGGAGGTCGGATGTTCAACCAATCGCGTACTGAGAGATGCCAGTGAGGCGGTGCACCATCTTGCTGCCAAATGAAATTATCCCGTTTACTTTCTTTCATTTGAGGAAATTGTCATAGTTGTAAAGCATCAAGATAGGTAAAACTTTCTGTTTACTAGTCACCATTTTTCTACTAGCGCGCTGATCGGCGGGGAAGGGGAAAAAATTAACAAATGTTTCACGCGCCTGCGCACACATGCCAGCAAACAAAACTGTTTCAGTTGGTCTTTCATTCGATGTATGAGTTATACTAATAAGATAAATGTAATAAATACTATAAAGCGTTAAAACTCCGATATTCATTTATTAACACCCTGTATTATTGTAACTGCTTTCTCCTGCATTGCTGCCGTCGCCATAATAACCGATTCTTAAAAGCAATTTTCGGCTAATGTTAAAGAATAGGAGCCAAATTCGGAATATTCTTTCATACATAAAAAAAGTACTTAAACATTAATATTTTATTCTGGATTCACTATCCTGCAGAGAATCACTTATTTTATCATACTACTTATTTTTATGAGTTGACAGCATTTTTTCTCCTATACCATAATGCTAAATGAGCTATCCCTTCACATATTAAAAGAAAAAACTAATTATTTATGAAATATTTTGAAATTTTAAAAACGCTATATTATAAACAAATGGATGAGTTACAATGCCACACATTTTTATAAAAATGTAGGCATTTTTTCTGTCCAAAAATGTGCTTCGCGTTAAGATCACCCTCTTGTGCATATGGCGAAAACAGCCTTAAGTTGAAGCATTCTCATACTTTTATTCCCTCGAATTCTTTGGCTATATAAAACAAGTATGCATTCTGGTGCAATTTTCTTTTACCAATGGATGGTTTTCCTGAGGAATGAGTAGTAGGACATACGTTGGCCAGATTATTCCCAAGAATAATCTGGTTTAGTCGAAGTTTTTCCATTTTTGTTCTTCACTTGAATCATGTCGCCTTTGCGCGTGTTGGATATAGTCAGCACATCCCGCTTTTATTTCTATTTGCTGATCATCATGGACCCTATCTCAGCCATTCGTTTTGACCAAATTTCCCTTTCGGTCGAGTCTTAACGTGTCGCCAGATGAAGAGCTTGTAAAACGAAAAGAAAATATCTTTGTAAAAGATGATTTTTATAGAAAAAAAACCCTACGAGATAACTCGTAAATCGCACTCCGCACACGAATCTTATTCAGCGATTCCAGCTACGAGTTATCTCGTAATGGTTTTTTTTCAATAAAAATTACTGTACATGCTTTACAGTATTATATCAGGAAGTTAATATATTTTGTAAAATTCCATGTTTTCTTCATAAAACTATGACGCCCAGGGCCAGACGCTCTAAATTTGCCTCGCAGCGAATTTTATCCTAATTATATTTCATTAAAATACAAGATTCACTTTTACGTTCATTCAAAAAATTACATAACGTATTTTATGCTATCAACTTGAAAAAATATTATTGTATACTATTTTTTATATATTTAATACAATAGGCAATGAAAATGTTGCTAAATGTATTAATATTCGTTTGCATCACTGCAAACAAGCATAAATATGAGTTAAAAAAATTTATAACATTCCTTTAGAAAAAACATCAGTATTTTTTAGAAGAACAAGTTTTAATTTAAAAGCACATTAAGAGTATATTAAAGATTAAGTCTGCAGTCAATACCTTTTTGAATAATAGTAAGGATCAAGATTGATTTCTTCATGTAAATACTTTTGTGATTTTTCTCAGGTGAACCAGGAATACATTAGTTTTATACTTATTTATCAGCACTATTCAGAGATGAATAATATCATCAGTTCAGTGATATATTGCTCTGAATAGGCATTTGAAAATTAAAACCTTTACTTTATGCACTATAACATTTAGTATGCATATTAATCAATAAAATTATAGATTTTTTTTTAAAAAAAAGTTTCTTTTACAGAACAAGAATAATAGAACATCTTATCAGCAGGTCTGTGTTCCATATTTATAAACTGATTGGTTAAATTAGGGGTGGCCAACCTTTTTGAGAAGAATCATCTCATAAAAACCAAATTATGAGTGCCACTTCAAACTTTTCCAGCAAACACAAGAATGTGAAAAAATGTTATTTAAGCTTATTATGGAATTTTTATGCAAATAGCACATATTTTACGCAAGTCGAAGTAGTGTGTGGAAATTTAAAAATAATACAACAAATAAGACAAAAGTACAAACTTAAGTTTTATTAATTTTTTTTTTCAGTTTCTATCAGTTATATTAGGTATAAAATAAAAATGAGTAACCAGAAAAATTTAATTCTAAATTATGACTTTCTTAATGTGGTTTTTTTCAATTAGTAGATTTTTTACTGAGTATGTGAAATTTGTAGATTTTTTACATTAGGATTAGTTCTCGAAGTTGCTAACAAAACCGGGTTGTTTTAGAAATGTATCAGTTTCTCTTTTTTTCCCCTCCAAAATCAATACAAAAAAAAATAATCAAAAGTGTGTTCACATTAGAAGATATATTATCAACCAGGACTGGAAAAGCACAATCTTTTCCTTGTAATCTTAAATTTAAATGTCTTGTAGTATTGGTAAGAAAAGCTAAATCTCTCAAAGCCTATCTTCATTCTTGAGAAGCAAGCCCTCACTGTGAGTGGCAGTTCATTGCTTTCTTCCAGATATTATAAAACACGCTTCCTCAAATTCAAGAGTCTCATGAATGCGCTTCCTTTGAAAAATCATGCACACAATAATGGCGTGTTGTCTAAATTCTAATTATCTATTGTAATTTAATTAAGTGTAATTATAATAAATTTTGATGCTTTGTTTTGTCGAGACAACCACTTTTCAATAAAACAGTAAAAAATAATTATCTTTTGAAATTTTTTAATAAGTTTTCGAGTGCCACAGGTTAAATCATACATCAAAATGGAAGAGGTTTGTAACAATGAAATAAAGATATTTGGGAGATAAAGCATTTATTCATAAATATATTTCAAATAAATGAATGCCACATGACAGTTATATGTTCAAAATGATTTAATTGTAAAAACACAAGCAAAATATAACTAAAATTAATGTGAATAAGATGAGGTTGGAATGGTTATCAAATAATACATATACAAATTTTATTGTAACCTTTTGACAGCAGAAAAACTTTGCAGTTCAAAATGCAATTTTTTTAAAGCTTGTTTTAATGAAGAAAGAGAGTAACATTAAAATCCTTCATACATTATATACAAAAAATACAAGGCATATACAAGGGTCATCCCAAAAATTAAGACACTTCAGTTACGCAAAACACAATATTTATTGGAAAAAATAATTCTGTTACATACATGTGTGAAGCTTCTTTCACTTCTCTTCGTACTTGCCCCCTTCATTTATACAATTGTCATCTGTACATGAGCTTCAGAATTTCCATAATATACAGCTGCCACCAGTTCATTAAACCAGGTAATCACTGCATTAAAAACAATACTGATATTCCCAACCTTGCTCTTAGTGATTACCATCTTTTCCCTAAGTTGAAAGAATATCTAGGTTTTGAAAGAATTGGACAATGCAGTGACCACACCTGCCTTATATGACAGGCAGGCAGCAGAAGAGTATAACATGAGATTTCAGAAACTCGTTAACAAATACGACAAACGTTTCAAAGGAAATTATGTAGAGAAATAAAGACTTCTGGTAACAGAATTGATGTTTTTTTGGTTTTTTAAATATTACATTCTTCATTTTCTTATAACTGAATGGTCTTTATTTTTTGCATGACTCTCGTATATTTTTGACGCACAGTATTTTCTCTCTTATCTGGCCACCTCCAACTGTGTTTTGGTAGATTTTATAGCCTTTTCTTCCTCTGTATTTTGGAAATCCTCCTGCAATAAGACACATATAATGAGGTATTCATAAAAAGTTTTATGAAATATATAAACAGCTTTAATCAAAATTTAAAAAGGGGTACTTATGTATTATACTGTCGATCAATTTTGTCATATATATATATAAAAAAAACAACCTCACCAAATGCCATGATATGCAGCAAATAGTGAAATTCTGTTCCTTTGCCAGTTCTAACACACCAATCTTGTTCAAACATATTCGAAAATAATAATACTGTTTGTAATTTGTGATATTCTTATTTTGTAGGGAAACATTTAGGATGTATTTTCTTCAGATGAGAATGCAGTGGAGTATTTTGGTCTATTTAGATTATGAAAGACTATTTAGTATACCAAAACAAGAAATGTAACAGATCTGCATGACAACATTTGTATTCCTACTTATGCAAACTTAGATGGCATAGTTGATGCATCTCTTGCAAATTTAGATCCAATTACAGCATTTTGGTAGCTTGAATAATGCAACTATCTTTATATTTTCTAGTGCATTTTGAGTGTGCATGTTTATTTTTAAAATATATTTAATTCTTCTAAATCTTTGCCAAGTTATCTTAATACAGAAAGAGTATGCACAGTAATCTGCTTTCACGGATATGAAGAAATATAACCGCATTTGGTGATGTTTTTTGATTTGGCAGAACTGTGGTCAGTGGTATAATAAGAACAAAAAAAAATGTTTCTATTCTAAAAAGAGTTTCATACACTAAGAAAGAATAAGAAAAAAAGATAATAGCTCAACTAACTATATGAAACCATTTTCAGTCATAAAAATTTTTCAAAACAGAAATAACTTCATGTAAGTAATGAAATTTTTACAAAATTAAGAAAGTTTTACTTTGAAACAGAGCAAATGGCAATTCCTTGACCCAGGCATTATAGACTATTAAAACAATGCCCATAGTGAGATTGTTCAACCAGTTTTCATTTTGAATTGAATTCAATTAGTCAGTCAGTTTTGTAAGCCATCACCAATTTTTTAGAACAATGTCAGAAAACTAACAATTCTTATAGATCTGATCTAAATTGATCTTCCCCTCATAATTTCAAATTAGCGGGGAAAGATGATGGCTTTGCTTATGCAATTCTTAGAATGGTGAGACAAATTTTATTTTAGTTAGGAAGAACTCAACACTATGATTCTTCTCAGATCCCCACCAGCACAAGATTAATCACAGTGCATGCTTTGAGCGTTCTTTCAATAGGAATGTTTTATTTGACCTGTGTTTCTTATGCTGCTTTTCATTTGCACCATTTCTGTTTCCCTACCTTCAATTTTGATTTACTTTCATAGCCTAATCAACCAGTCAGATAGGCTTTTAAAAAATAAACATAAATGTAATGCTTTTTAACAAGATGATTTCATTACCTGGTTGGTAACAAAGTGTTATTTAACCAGGAAATGAAACCATCTTGTTAGCAGAAGCATCTGCAAAATATTCATTGTGACAAACAAAATAAAGATTTGTCAATTTTCATAAAATGTCAAAGAAAGTTTATAAAAGCACTATCTGTCAAGCTTAACAGCAACCTCATAAAAAATGTCACAATTGTTTGGCAGTATCTTATAATATATCAAAATAAGCTGCTAAATTAAGAAAAGCTCATACTGTTGGTAAACAGTTAATGCGAATAGCTGTCGAGGAAATTTTTGAAACGGTTTTACACCTTCCACACATCCCATGCTATAAAAAATGTCCAACTAAGCAATTATAAAGTTTGACAATAAATTGTTGAGGTAACCGAAGAAGTTTTCTTGTGGAAACTTTTGATATCCCTGAATTTTCTCTTCAATGATGAATCAACCTTGCCAAGTACTACAGAGCTGCGATCCCCAACCCCAGGGCAACATACCTGTCCATGGATCAAATGGTACCAGGCCACCCAAGGAACATTAAACTACTTCTCTTTTACTTAATCTGATTTATTTATCTCATGTTTGTGTGACTTTCCATGGAAATCACTTTATATTCCTTTTTTGATGCAACTGTATTTTATTCTGAAGGCATATGTATATATAAATACAATTAAATTAAAATCATTGAATCAAAACAATCTAAAATATAAACAGTGGGTTAAAGTGTAGAATAGGTGGTGGTGGTGGTGACCAGAATCAGTTAATAAATTACTTATACGTAGCCGTAGTTCTGAGAGTAATAAAGCGAAATTGAAGTAATGAAGAGCCAAATTAATTCTGGAAACCAGATAAAACATTGCCAAATCCAAGGGGCATCTCTTCTACACTTCAGCCCAATCGGCATCCTGTCCCCAGTTTGTCTCAGTAAGATTATGAAACATTGACTGGTCTGCAGTGATAAAAAGGTTGGGAAGCAATTTACTTCTAGTATACAACAAAAAGGTAAAATAATTCAAGAGTGATTTTTTACAACAAGCTTGATTGCAGATACAAAGGGTGAATCATTTTAATACTATCAAGATTTTTTTTAAGAGAAAAAAAATATTCCTCTTGTGAACATGTCTGTTGCTTGTAATGCAACTCGTGTAATGTGGGTCATCATCATGTGTTCAACATTCTATTAAAGAAAATGGTAACAGATATTTCAGATGTTCACTGTGTAATTCAAAGACAACTTTTAGTAGTAAAAAATTTCAGTTATTTACAATGTCATCTCTTCTGAAAACAAAATTTATAGTAATGCTCTGAATGATTGATTATTCAGCCAGGTGTTTAAAGACAATAAAAAAGAATTCAATCACTTGCTTCTACACACTGAGGTCCACTGGTTTTCCAAAGATGACTTAAATGGTTCTGGAATACCATTTTTGTACCATTTCTGAATACTAAGTTCCTCGATGAGAAAAATGTAGCTTTGAGAGCCAGATTGCTTGGAATTTAAGATTGAAGCTTCAATTGATGAGCTCAAGTTGATCACAACAAAATCTGTTATTTCTCCCTTCCTAAAAAACTTTGTAGAAGGAGAATTTTTGTTGCAATGTGTTCAACCAGTTTCAATTCTCATTGCATCTGCAAAAGAATGAAATCCCGTTCGATGAAACACTAGTTTACTGTCAATACCTTAAGTCCTTATATAAGGATTTTCTATACAAATATTAACATTTCAAGCCTACTCTATTGTAACTGATGAAAGTGCAGATGTTTGAAATATCACTCAGTTGATCATTTTTATTTGTGTATGTGATGTTAATTTAGAAATAAGTGAAGAACTTTTGAAATCATTTCTATGCATAATTCAACCACTGGAACTACTACTTTTTATACACTTAGCAAGTTTTGAAGAAAATTACCATTGAAAAAGTTGGGTTTGTCTTGCCACTGAAAGTGCACCTACCATCAGTTGGTATTACTAAAGGAGTTGTTGAAAGATCAAAAGAAATATGCAAACAGCATGAAAACAATAATTTTAAACCTTTTCATTCTATTATTCTTCAGCAAGTACTATGTTTCAATGTTTTAAATAGCGGAAATGATTTAAAAATAGTCACCAAAATTATTAATGATGCTTGAGCATATAGACTTAATCATTGTCAATTTGCTTTATTTCTGGAAGATGTAAAATGTGAATAACCCAATCTACTGTGTTATATGGAAGTTTGAGGGCTTTTGAATCATAATATGATTCTTCAAATTGCTAGACGAAGTAATAATTTTCTTGAAAACAAAAAGTTATGAATGGGCTCTATTAAAAAAAATGATTCGGGTATGATTGGAAATAATCTTCTATCGAATAATTATATTGTTCAATTTGGGGAAGAGCGGAGACAATAGACTTATGATAACTAAAATATGACACATATACTTGGGATTGCAAAGTATTTAAAACTGTTGAAAAACAGCGTCAATGACAGTACCACTGTTTGTTGTCGAAACATTTCGATTTGTATTCATTTCAAGCTTTAGTTCATCATTTAAAATAGCTATGAGGGGCTCAGCTTCTGGCAAACTGAAGTTAACGTTGAACTCACCCCTTAAAATCATGGGAAGCGAGTGATAGTTGTTTTTTAACCTTCGGTATATGGTAAAAGTACAAAATGCAGGAAATCTTGAATTTTTTTTTAACCTTTTGATTCAGAGAAATGTATATGACCACCGAAATCACTGTTTGTCAATTTTCAAATAAGCATTTGGTCGCACATATGTCCCCAATATCTTGACTAACAATTCCCTTGGGTTGGTCGATGTATGTGAGAGAATTGTGTTCGTTGCATGTGCCTGAAAATCCCTGCCGTGTTGGGTTGAATTATGTTCAATTTTTTTTGCCAATAATTTCGCATATATTCTGCTCTGGATTTACCTAACTCTGCAAATCACAAAATCATGAAAATTTAATTAGCTTGGTAAATGTTTAAAAATTAGAAATATTACAGATAATCAAAATTACCCATGTAATTAATTAGTTTTTTAGTCAAGAAAACTTTTTTAATCACAATTAAAAGTATTATATTGACAGTGACAGAAATTAACCTCAAAGTATGAAAAAGGTATGCCCTAAAATATTTATTCGAATAATTCCATATTACTTACTGGCATTTTTTTAAGAATTATGAACAATGTCAGATGCTTAACAGTAAATATAGTTATTAATATAGTTTACACATATAAATATAACCTCAGATTTCTTACACACCACTGTATAACTGTAGATAAGTGCACAGCTGATGCCTTCTCCTTCTCTGTTTCTCTTCCTCATCACACATACGCTATGTTGTCTGACAGTACGACGTGGTACCAACCTCACGCAAAATGGGTTGGCACCATCTCTCCGCAACCGCACATGCTCATTGGGTAAATCAAATAATGCATGCTTCCCCCCCTCCTGTTTCCCGTAACACATTTCCGTCCCTTTTCAAAAAATTGCTCCCACAAAAATTATCCAGCAACCCAAAGGAAAAATGTTACAATCTAAAATATATGAAATATAAAACAACTATGTATGTGTAATATACAAAACATTGAGCTTGAAATTTGTAAGTACACATTATAAATTATTCTAAAATCATATTTTATTAATTTTTTAACACTGAAGACACACGGCCCATAATATCATATGAGTTTGACATGCCTGACGTTGACGAATGATTTTCTATCTTTTTATAAGCTGCCACTCTCTTATAATAAGTGTAAAATTTTTCAACATCCCTCCTTACATTTAAGAAAATTGTGTAGTTTAGGGTATGGCAAAGAAATAGAGTTGCTGAATTAAGAAAGGAAAACATTTTAATGTAATTTTTTTTCAGTAGACTTAATGGAATTTGTTTGAATTAGCTTGATACATTTGCTCTGAAAGATAATTGTATTCCTTTTGTTAAAATGAAAATGATTTATGTAAAAAAGATACTTGTAAGCCCTTCTTTTTTATTATTACATAGATAATTAAACACAACAAAAAATTACTTTAAAAGAATAATATTAGTGAAACAATCAAGTATATCAGTGGGATGGTTGTACTTAATAGCTCAGAGGCAGTTTCTGAACATTTGGATTAATATTTTTTGAGAAATAAAGATGCAGGTCCTCTATTTTTGCGATTTGGAGTCGTTTTCTCTTGTTTGTAATTAGATTAGTAGCATTGCTGAATCCTTGCTTGGCAAAGTAGTAGTAAAGTAAGTAAAAAAATTTCAATGATGAATCACAGTCTTGGGTAGAGGCAACTAATTCAGTGAGATGGTCACTATTTTAGAAGTTGGTTTTCTAAATTTCAATAATTGAAAATTCGAAAGATTCCTCCTGTGAATATGAACCTCCATTGTCTTAATATTCATAAAAGGATTCATGACCCATTGGGGATAAAATATCCTCAAAATGTGTGTTATGCTGATATTTTAAAAAATTTTCAGCTATTTCATCAACTCTGCTGGTTGCTCTATTTCGACTTAAGCTTACACTTTAAAATTTTTTTGTTGGGATGGACATAGTACTTTTATTACATATTTAAGTTACATTTTAAATTTATTTTACGGCACCAAGAAACAAACTAAGCCGTCATTTATTCCAATAAAATCTTTATTTAATAGAAGAGCAAATTAAAAACATTAATTTACTTTTTATTTTGTTGAGTAGTCCATATATTACTTTGCCAAACAGTTATGGTTTATTTACATTTAATCTTGCTGAGTAGTTCATATACTACTTCGCCAAACAATAATGGTTTATTTACATTTAATCTTGACATTACAACTTTTGCAGCTTTAATTAAGCATTCACTAATAAATTTCTTTCAGTAAATGGTTTCGATCTGCTTGCTAGTAAACATGATAATACTCTACCTACCAATAAGTAATTGGACACCTGTGATAAAAGAGATAAAAACGATATTTATTCATATTCAGCAGTTAAAAGAGCCTCCACCGGGAGCAATCACAGCCTTAACCCTCCGGGTCATGCTTTCAACAAGTGTTTGGATGATAGACAGTGGCATTTTCTTCCACTTGGCTTGGAGAAGATAAGCAAATTCTTTCACAAATTTTGGATGGTTGCTGCACCCCTTAATTTGGCAATCTAACTCATCCCAGGTATTTTTTACAGGATTCAAGCCGAGACTCTGGGCAGGTTAGTCCAGTCGGTTCACCCCATTATCATCATACTAATTCCTGGTGGATTTTACATGACAAGCAGGGCTATTCTCCTAGAAATAATAATGATCAAACCCATAAAATTCCGAAAGCATAGGAAGAATGTTTTTGTCTAGAACAGTTTAGTGGGAGTCAGTGTTCAGCTTACCAGGAATTAGGATCAAGGGTCTCAGTCCATTCCCTAAAAAAAACATTTCCAGACCATAATTCCATCTGGGTCAAAATTTAATGTAAGCACAATGCATTCTTGTAAAAGGCGTTCTCCCGGCATACGCCAAACCCAGACACTACCATCTGACTGGTAGAGATTAAACCTTGATTCCTCACTCTAGAGAACATCCCACTCCTCAATGGTCCAATTTCGAAGTGCCTTGCCCCAGCACTGGAGCAGCATTATTGGATTTTGTTATAAAGGCTTATGGCCAGCAACAAAAACATGGAAACCAAACAAATGTTCTTCATTATGGATGATAATTATTGAAACAGTCCTGGAAGCTTGTCAGAACTCCTGGAGTATGTGGGGCATCGGTTCAGTACAGTTTTTTTAAATTTCTTTGGACAGCATTCGACAGTCCTTCTCTTAGTTTCAACGATCTGCCGGGTTGAAGCATATTGCAAAAACCGCCACTTACCTTCCACTTATTAATTACAAAAGCCACTGTCAATTTTGGAATGTTTCACTTACTAGATACGTCCCTTAAAAATAGGCCATTTCTTTGATATCCAAAAACTACGCAATTCTTGCAGTCAAACAGCTCTGAGTTTCATGGCATCTTGAATGCGATTAATGTTCTCGAAAATTTTGCAATGTATTGGTCATAATGCCTTTTAAGATTACATTTCTTAGCAGAAGAAAAGTGATACCATCATATATGATGAATCATGATACTATCAGTAGTGAATAATATGCATACATACATTTATGAATTTAATAAAAAAATAATTTATTATAGTTAAATTAAATGAAAAACTTTAATAAAATACAAAAAGCAATTCTTAATCTAACAGCTTTTTCTATTATCAAAAAGGATTTTTTTTAAAAAAAAGAATCAGTAACAAGTAAATACGTCCTACATTTCAATAAAAAAGTTCACTTCAAATATTCAAAAATTCCCTTCATTGAAAATGAAAAAAAATTTAAATGCTTGATATTTAAAATTTTTTGAAAAGTCTATACGGGCCACAAGTGGTCCACGTGTTTGACAGGCCTGGTCTACATTAACTGCCAAAAGATTAATACATTTCTTACTTATGTCCCCATGAAAATATGAATGTAAATAAAAGAGGGAAATATCAAATTACTAACATAAAGAGGAACTTTATACATATCCAATAAAAATTATAATTTAAAAAAATAAAATTAAAGCCCCCATTAACAGACTAAAAGCACAAAGTCACTTATATATACTGAAACAAGATTTATATCACAAACAATTAAAATAATATTTTACATCTACTTAACAAATTTAATTTCTGAATAATTACCAAATTATAAATGACTTTTATAACCAAGGAACAGCTTGGACATGTAGCTACATCCTCACCATTTGCCAAATCCTCCTAGAAAAGAACAAATGCATCAGTAATATGGTATTTTTTCCCTCCTTCATTTGAATCTGAAAATTTAGTTTTAAGGTCTGTTTCAAGTCACCCATGTATTAGATCAGCGATACTCAACCTGCGGCCCACCAAGCCTTTTTAAGTGGTCCGTTCATAGCCCACTGCTATGAGAAATTTGCTTATTTAAGAACATTGTATTAAAAATTTGGTGGGGAACTCTTTGTCAAGAAATGAGATACCATAAAATCCGGCGTATAATGCGCACTTTGAACACAAAAAATAAGATTGAAACTTAAGGGTGCGCGTTATACGCCGGGTATAAAAACGATAGCCTTAAAAATAACAAAAAGGAGGGGCATACAAAAAAATTTACTTCTAGATGTATCGAAACACTGTTTATTTAAAAGAAACGACTTGTCTTATGAACAAGAACAGTTGTAGTTCTAGAAGTATACTATTTTTTCAAAAGTCTAGGACAATTACCTCGAATAAATAACTTCAAAACATAAAAACAATGTATACTAATATATTTCAGATTTCTTCGTTAAAAAGGGGGTGTGCGTTATATGGCGAATATACCTAAAATTTAAAAAATGTAGCTTGAAAGTATAGGTGCGCATTATACGCAGGATTTTACGGTATATCAATTTTGATTTTTGCTCCGGGTGTCGTACGGGTACGAATTGATATTTTTCTATTTGGAACGATTACGGTTAGTGATAGTAGACAACAGTGGAGTAGTGACAATTTTATGGGTGGAAATGATTTTTAACTATCTTTCATATGTTGCAAGCGAAAAATATTTGAAGAAAATATACAGTTTCAAGACGATTGGGAGGTTGACTATTTTGTAGTGAAAATCAAACATGGATCAGTAATTGCTTGCTTTGTCACAAAAGAGTTGTATTTAAAAAATACCAATAAACAGGAACCATATGTTGACATTTTTCTTCGAAGATCTCTTTCAGGAGGTGATAAATAGGCTTTCTTGAATAATCTTTGAAACAGCAACAAAGTGTTTTGTCAGTGGTAATAACACAGTGGTAACAAAGACATCTAATGAAGTTTGTTATATTATTGGGAATCATATGAAACCGTTTACTGATGCAGAAATTGTGGAGTGTTTCTTAAATGCTTCTAATTTAGTATTAATGACTAAAATAAAAAATATTAATTAAAAAAAAGCAAAACAGGAGTTATAATATTTTGATCACTCTTCCACATTTTAAATTTCCAATGTTATCTGGGTCTTAAAGCATTCCCCCTCCCCTTCCCATTTATCTTCATGTTGCAGCCCGTGTGAAATAACTAACATATGTGTAAGCGGCCCACGTGAAGTAGCTGACATATGTATGCAGCCCAGCAGAAAAAAAGGTTGAGTACCCCTGTATTAGATCATGAAATTTTTGTACTCTTTCTGCGGTCAAGAAGCAGAAATATTACCAAACCTCAACTCATTGCAGCTTATTTTAAGGCAATTGTAAGAAAATTTACAGTTGCCATGGTCCAAAGATGTCTCCTCAATGAATACTTGTACTCAAGATAACTGATTAAATCAAATACAAAGAAGGGCCTAATTAAAATGGATTAGTGAACAATGTTTATTAGCAAGGAATGAATGGCACAATCCACTTTTTCAATTCCTACAATTAACTCACTCTCTCTACATATATTTATTTACATATTAATCTTGTTCAAATTTTCAAACGTTAATAAAATATTTTCTATTTTTCCAATCAAATTCAAATAAATTTTTTTGAACTTGTAGTGGATGACACTTGATGATAATACAATTTTTTCATATATTAATTAATTAAATTTAAGTAAATTAGCGGTTTTTGACGTCAACTTAGATTCGTCTCTACTGTTATAACAATGTAACTGTTAAAACAAAGACATAAGTTGGCATTGAAAACTTGTTTTTCTGCCAAACTGGGTGTGCATTGTTACAACAATGTAGACAAATCATGCTCTTTTTTCAATTCCTACTATTAGTTCATTCTCTCCCTATATATATATCTTATTCAAATTTTCAATCATTAATAAAACACTTTCTATTCATCCATTCAAATTAGGAATTGACTTAAATTTTTTTATTTATATTACTTGTTACAGATGAATCTAGTTTTTAGAAAATGATATTCAGCATATTTTGATCTAGAGGAAATAATGAACCAATAAGTATAAGTTCAGTACCATTGACAGACCTACTTACAACAGAAAAAAAATCATGGTGTGGGCTCAATGTTCAATGCATGTGTAAAAATGTTCAATGTGGAATGTGAATGGCACATTGAGATAAAACATGCAAGACAATGTTACTCGATCAGGGCAAAAAAGTTCGAATTTCACAGAAATCTGCATTAACCTCAGCATTTGAGTCTGGTACTAGTATTTCAGGCAATGTGTTTCAAAAAGTAAACTTAAATTTTCATTATTAAATATACAAATTCTTTGTTATTCCTGTAAAAAAAAAAGAATTTGTAAATTATATCAGCAATCAGCTACAAAATGAATACAGAGAACTTTTTCATAGCATAAAAAAATAAAACATTTTGTCATGTAATGCCATTAGTTTATAATGTACTGATGTGAAGAATAGGATGTCTTCTAAATTTGGTGATTTAATGGTTCAATAAAGATTACATTCAGGGGTATGGCTACCGTCATATCAGACATATCAATGACACGGGGCCCTGTCATGAGTAACATTGGCACTTTCAAACAAGTTTTATTAATGCAATAATTTTTATTTAGTTTCCAAAAAAATGTATCAAGAAATTTTGATACAGAGCCCACTCAGAACTAGCTACAGTGGTTACATTCGTAACTAAGTATGCTACTTTCATATTATCACAAACTATTGGTGACATTATAAGAAACGAAGCACTTAGTTGCCAACTTGGCAAGTTATTAACCCTCTAAGCGTTTTTCTCGGTCAGGAAAAATCATTCCAAAAGTGTTTACTTTTCTTTTGCAAACTCCTTCAAAAGTGCAACAGATTTCATTCCTTCCCCTTTTAAGTTTGCAGGAGGTTTAGAGGACACAACACTGTATAACTGTAAATAAGTGTACAGCTGATGCATTCTCCTTCTCTATTTCTTTTTCTCGTCACACACATGCTATACTGACCGACAATACGACGTAGTGCCAACCTCATGCAAAATGAGTTGGCACCATCTCTCTGCCACCAAGTGCACATAAAAAAAACTGGAAAGAAATGACAAGTTAAAGTTGAAAAATATTCATTTACTTCAAAAAAAAACTCTCATTTTTAAAAATTAAAATTTTTTTGTAAAAAAAATTATTTTGGTACTATAAAATAGTTAGGAAAAAGCCCCCTGTATTTATTATTGAGTATGAGACTAAGAAAACACAAGCACATCTTAATGTTTTTAAAAAAATTAATGAGGTAAAAAAGAGTAATGGTGTGACTATCTCTCTTTTTTAAACAATAAGAAAATAAATGGAGTATCATTACATATGATCAGTAGTGCACACAGGAATTTTTCAAGGGTTAAAGTTCACCATTTTGTATCATGTATTTTTGATTTTGTCATTTTCAGGAATAAAACATGTAAAACTAATTATTGAATTAATAATTAGCATTAGTTAATGATAATCATTAATAACAAATATTTAATGTACTTATGCATTATATACTTAGAATTATAACCAATCGGAAAAAAAATCAAGGGTTTTTGGGGTCGGACCCCCTTGTGTGCGCCACTGCATATGATTAGATTTATGAAATAAAATCAATCTTCCTCTATTCAATTATATTTTAAAATAACATAAAGAGGGATTTAAATACTTTTGATTTATATAAATTTTAATCCCATAAATGATATTTTTATGTTAAATGAATTTTTTCGGAAACTTTTGTTTCATAGTGTTCTCCCTTTCGAACAACTTGTATTAAGCAAAAATATTTTCTCTACATCAGCATTTGTGGTGGAGCATAGAACAAGTTTAGTCAAAAAATTTTAATTCTAAGGGGGATATATTTTTTTTCAAAACGTGAAAGTATTTCTAACCATTTCCTATCTCCTTTACATTTAGTGTTAAACAGAAAATTCTCTTTGATATAACTACATCTTTCACACACAATTCAGACATTACAAATACTATTGTGAGAAAAACTTCTCCCCAATTTTGTCTTTCAAAACAATACAATAGAAACAATTTTGTTCAGTGAAGTTAACCAACAATTCCGCAATATATTCATACCAAATTTTAAAAACAATTTTAACATATGGAAATGTATCCTGTATTAAATTTTTTGAGTATAGACAAATAATGGCTGCTGTGGAGAAGACAGAGTATGAGATGTGATGTAAGGTTTTGAAAGAAGGTTTTCGTACATGTAGAGTATTTTTAAAAAATTTAATATGACTGAAGCTGATCATATAATTGCAAATGAGCTTTATTTTAATGTGTGATATCAAAATAAAACACTTTACTATTATGCCAATGAGTTTATATTCAATATCAAACTCTTTGTAAAACTGCTTCCAACTACTATTCAAATTGTAAAGAGAAACTGAAAAATATACATATATTTTACTGCAGTCAAAAATATTCATTATATGTAAAATGGGGGTCCGGAACCCCCAAGGCCCTTTATTTTTTTGCGATTGCTAATAATTCTAAGTATATAGTATGTAAAATTTAATCAAGTATTTGTTATTAATGATTATTTTTATTAATTAATGCTAATTATTTATTCAATATTTAGTTTTTTACTGTTTTTGTTTCCGAAAATCAACAAAATCAAAATTAGCACGATACAAGAATGGTGGACTTGCGACCCTGGACACCCCCTTGAAAAATTCCTGTGTGCGCTACTGTACACACATATACATGTTATTAAGCAAACACGTTTGAAAAATCAAAGTTCCTTCTGAAATAAATGTAATTGAAAGAAAAATGTTTAATTTACAAATGATTGGAAATAATGTTTATCTAAGGGATACCCAAAGTGATGCAATTCTGTACAATGAAAAATAAAACTTAATATTGGAATCTTGTACAATTCCCTAATGAATTTGTGAATCCAAATCCCCACCCCCCTGTTATAATTTATATAAATTTTAAGAGTACAAAAGGTGTATTTTGGCTGTACAAATTTTAAAAGGAGTACATTTTATAAAAAAGTAGTACAAATCTATCTAAAAAGTATGGTTGATTACACCTTAGATATTGTCAAACGCAACAATGTATTGGAGATCAATTCCATGATTTGTTGCTATAAAAATATATGGAAAATTACAGGACTTAATTTTGTATTTATAATTTTTTTCTGCAAACTGTAACTGCTAGAGCGGCACCCAGCAAAACTGCGGGCCCCTTGAAAATGCCGTCTTCTGTATGTCAAGATCATGTCATTGCAATCTGCAATTTTCATGTATTTTAGATGCTCGTTTTATATCTTCTACATCAATCTGTTGAAGTTTGAATTTAAAATTACATAAAATTCTTAATATTCACAACAATGATAGTACATGAATGCGTTGTCAAACTATTATATGACTATTATTAATATATTATGTTGGCTATTTAATTAATATTAAGTATAACATAATGCATAAATAAATTTTCTGAATTCTAAAATAAATATTTCAAAAACTACAGGAGATATACTCATAATTTTTCCTTCTGACATTTTAGCTTCCCAGCTTTGCTTCTATGCAAAAATTTACTGTATATTCATCTAATTTTTTTAGCATATTTTTTGCTTTTTACATGCAGTTTTAAACTAAATTGTATGAAATTTTTGAAATACAAACCTCTATATTGCGAACTTTTTCCTGCAACCAGAAACATTTCAGAATTTTACAGCAAAGTGTATTTTCTATGTGACGATTTTTTTTGTGTGCAATTCAATTTTTTTCTCTCTGTTTCAAAAGTATTTCTGGACATTTTAACTATTCTCTCTTTTAACACATTTTATGGTGGTCATAAATCTTGAACTGGTTTTATTAAGTGCGTAACTCTCCAAGAACAATATAAATCTGGGTGTTGCAACCCTTAACCCCCATTGTTCAGTTCACTAGAAACATCTTTGATCGCATCAAAGTATTTTTTCAAACAAAAAACTCAAACAAAATTAACCGATTTTAAGAATAATTAAATTTAAGGACGTATGTGGTAATGTATGTTTAGAATTTCTAGTTATAAAATATTGTATGCTTAAAATAACTTGTGTACTTTAAATTATAAAATATCCTTAAAATTCATTAATTTTAATATAAAATTATATTCTTAATGTTGAAAATATAGTGTATTCCTCGACATTCTTTTTTCTTGTTTTCCTTGCTGTTTTTCTTTTTCTTATGGGTAAGATATATGGAACATAAATAGATATTAATTTACAAAAAGGTGTGAATAATTACCTTTTTTTCAATATGTTGTGTTAATGAATTTAAAATTTATTTTCTGTGGTTTATAAAGTATATTGAAAGGCGAACCTTTATATAACGAACTTTTTTGGGGGATTTAGCAACTTCGTTAAATAGAGGTCCAATTGTATATTAAAAAATGCTAAATATATGCTATATATTAAAATTTGAATATAATATTATATTCAAAGAATTCTTAGTATTTATGGTAAATAATTTTAATTGCATGCGCGATGCATAAATGTTTTTTCTTTTTTCTTAAAATTTCAAATGAAATTTCTAATATAAAATTTCTAGTTTTGTAAGGTTGAAATTGCAAAATATATATTCAGATTTTTTTAATTATTTATCCTTCTGTTAGCCTTTAGAAAAAGATAAATGTTGAGGTATTTTACATAAATAGATATTTTTTTAAAATTGATCTCTTTATATTTACTTATACATGTAAGTGTCAACTGTATATGTGTCAGGATGTTTTTTGTTACTTTTTATTTAAACATTCAAGTTTAAAAATATTCATATTCTCTTTGAAGTAAACTGAAGTTCAAGCATTTAAAATTCAAATATAAAATTCGGTGTATCTTAACTATACAAAACTAAGAACTGAATGTAAGATGCACTGCACACCTGGCTTTGAAATCTAAAAATATTAATGGGACTGAATTAGTTTTTTTCAACTCGTTATTTTTATCAAAGAATAGGAAAATTTTGAAAATTATTTGATGCAGAAGTTTAAAAATTATTCATTTTTAGTAGTTGGAAAGCTTAAAAGGTTTTAAATTTTGAAGTGTTCGGTGTTTTATTAATTTTTTTTGTTGACATCTTATAATGAAATAATCCTGTTTTAAAAACTGAAAGCATTAATTACGATAAGAAAAATGAAGCAGTAGAATATGCTTAAAAAGTAATTTGTGTGTGTTCAACTATATAAACTATATTATTCTCCCACACCCCAACTTGTTAAAGCTTCAAATTCATATAAAACCAAAAGAGAATTATAATATATTTTATTTATGCATTGGAACTTTTCAAAACTTTTAAAAAATGGTTATATCGCGAAAACTACATTAAATAATTTATTTAATTCAAACCAAATAAAAAATCTCAAATCAAGCTAATTAACAAACACTAACTGGGGTCTAAAGAAATACTTTCCCAGTTTTTTGAGATTACTCCAGGGTCAGAACACAGGGTTTCCTGTGAGCCATAAAACTTCCTGTCAGTGTCCATTGTGTCACAGCAAGCCTCCCTAATTATCTTTCAGGATGTTAAACCTTTAAAAGGAGGGGGGAGGGGAAAGATTTTGGAAAAATACATCTCATCCAATTTAGAGTCCTTTCTTGAAGTTGGGTGTAGTGAAAAGAGTTGATGGACAGTTGATGATATGCAGTACCCATTTTTTATTTTTCACGGGGACAGTGGCTGGGTGGCATAGTTGGTTTGTCACTGGCCTTTCATGATGCCAAAAATCAACAGCATCCATATCCTACGATTATATGGCATTTAAAAAAAAGACCTTTTAAAACCTGTTTGGCTTGGGTGCTCTATACAAAATTAAATTTTTAAATACGATTTTGCATCATCAGAGCTCAAGTACCTCCCTTTGGGGAGGAAACTGGGTGTCTAAACTACTTGCACTGGGTTCAAAAATATTCCCTATATGGTACCATACTAAAAATAGATACCAGCCCCAGGGGAATGTACCAAGTTTTTAGCTCCATTAGAAATAAAAAAAATTTAATTTATTAAGTTTGATAAAAAACAAACAACTTCTCTGTTCTTGATTGATTGATTGATACCTTAAAGATACATGAGGGCTTTTTTGCAAAAGAACTCAAATTAACCTTGATCAAGTGATGAGGATGACAAACTAGTCTAAACTTGCCGAGATTATGAAGACTTATAGCCAACTTTAAGTTCACTTCCTTGATAGCTAAATAATATTTTAAATTAACACTAGATAGTTATAATTTTAGCATACTTAAATCCACATAAAGCAGCATATTCTTTGTTTTCTCCTGCAGCTATTTGAAAAATGGTTTAGTGAAACCGAAATCGATTAACCAGGTCTTCACCTGTTTCATACATAAAATACAAATAGAGTAGTAAAAAATCAATCGAATTTTAAGAATTAATCTATACAGTCAACTGTAATGCGTAGCGAGATTAAGATATTACTACGCAATCGGTGTTTTACTAGCATAAGCATAAAACTATAGGCGATGAAATTTCTTTGAAAATAAATCATTTTCTGAAGGAAAAATCCTGTAGTGTAGGAGGGCCACTTGGGGCAGTCCTTTTTTTTGGCAACTAAAAGCGGTCGCCAAGGTACTTTTTTTTTGTAATTAGTTATTATAGAATGAATTCGATATTTCACCATGACATTTAGATAAAAATCGCCAAATCCGGAAAAAAATCGTCAAATACAAAGTGACCCCCTTTACTACTCATAAAAAATGTATTGACTCTTAAAAATTTAAAAAAACTTATCATCAGAACATTTAAAGCCAATCCCATCAATCCATTTATTGAGAAATCTGAAGCAAAAAGTTTGTGTTGATAAAAAAATTATTTAAAGACGCAATTCAAGACCGATACCAATTTCCACGTGGTTTTAAGACATGTACATTTCACACAACATACCAAAAATGCTTAAAAACGACATCTTACTTTTGTTATTTCAAATTGGTCTCCACAAGGGCATGGATAATAATAAGTTTCCAATTCCTCGTCGTATTCAAAATCTTCTATTTCCACTTCATCGTGATAGACAGCCATCGCGATATTTCTCTTTTTAAGCTAACAAATTAAAATGATGCAATATAAGAGAGGTAATGTTGCCAGATCACAAAGTTCAGGCTCATCGATTTGGCATTTTACGTCAAGTGACCAAACTCACATTGGAATGTAAATATGTAATATATATTAAAAATTCTCTAACCGTTATCAATAAAAAACATCAGCTCTTCATTGTGCTCTGAAGAACATAGGAAAATAGCGAGAGGGAAAGATGTATCCTATCCAGTGACATAGCTAGTCCTGAGTGGGCCCTGTATGAAAATTCCTTTGGAGCCCTTTTGGCGGCATCTTAACATTCTAGGATTGTTTTGTTAACACAAGTTAGGGCCCCTTTAACTTGGGGGCCACGTATCATTCATACGTTTGATACGGGTGATAGATACGCCTTTGTTCCTATCAGAGACCATAATTTCCCTCTGCAAGGGTCTCCGATTGGTTACATCTTCAGCGTTCACTGCTTTAGTAAAGCTGCATTCTCACCAAGGCTGTCAGCGTCGAGCGTCTAGTCAATCAGAGACTTTATCTCACCCGAGATGAAGTCTCTGATTGGCTAGACGCTCAGCGTTGACTGCCTTGGTGTGAATGATGCTTAAATGAGCCTTTGAGGAACTACCGGGACCGGAAGACAAGATGTAACGTAATAGATAATAATAATAATAATAAACGGTAACGAAAAAGAAATTACAAATAATAACTTATCTAAAAACAACAAATTAACAATTTGGTTTACAATCTTTTCCTAGCTTTTTTAGTTTTTTTTTTGCTAAAGTTTCAATAACTTTGGTTAAATCCAGGTTTGAGGCAACTTTATTTTCTGTTACTATTAGCGATGAAGGCGAAGTCGAGCTTAACCCCCACAGCATTTCTTAAATAATTTTTAGTTATTCTTCATTTGCTAAATAATCTTTCGGGGGCTGTAGAAATGACAGGAATTCTATAGAATAATAACGTTGCTGTACATACTTCTGTTAGGTAGCATTCTAACACTCCATAATTGCTAATTATTTCCTTACATAATTAGCGAAAAGTCCATTCCAGGTTAATTTAGGGAGAACCAGGTGGTAAATATTAAGAAATTGAAAAGAAAAGTTTTGGTCTATTATATGAAAACTTTTATTTTGGAATTCGTCACATTTTTGTAACAGTTGTTTCATCTACATCTAGTAAAAATATCGGTCTTAGAAAACTTAATATTTGACTGACTGCACTCATACTTGTAAAACATGTATTTAATTAAGCCAGTGGCGCACACAAGTGGGGGGAGAGGTCCTGGGGGTTCGGATCCCCCTCCAAAGCCCTTGATTTTTTTCCGATTGGTTATAATTCTAAGTATATAATACGTAAAATGTAATTAAATATTTGTTATTAATGATTATTTTTATTAATTAATGCTAATTATTTATTCAATAATTAGTTTTTTACTATGTTTTATTCCTGAAATTCGACAAAATCAAAAATAGCATGATACAAGAATGGTGAACTTTCAACCCCGGATCCCTCCCCTTGAAAAATTCCTGTGTGCGCTACTGAATTGAGCTAATATTGTGTCTAGTGCCTTATTGTAATTTTAAATATTTCTTTCGGATTTTAGAAATTGGTGACAAGAAGCAAATTCCCAAAAATGATTTTTTCTAAAATTTCCTTTGCCTTTTTCTTGAAAATGGGGATCTATACATATTTTCTTGGAGTTTCACTTGCTTACCACTTGAATTCTATAAATTTGCATCTTCAACGACGATATCTTTAGTTGAAATAACTATCAAATTTCTTTCAGTACTCTTCTCAAGCAACATTGTAGTGACCACATTATCTATGTACTTGGGCCAGAACTACTCGTAGAAGACTTCACGTAATTTTTGTTTGCTATCTTTTCTTTCTTGGCTTTATTTGCGCTTAAACGCACCACTGGGTTTCTTTTCTTTTATCCATAACTTCAGTTTTCTAATTTATGCAATACAATTCGTATGTGCTCGCGAGTACTTACTGACTTTTAAAGGAGAAACATAATACTATGCTACGAAACGTCGTCGGGGAATCACTGGCTATTTATTTATTTGTTCGGGAGAATTGAACTCACCTTCCAGAGGGTTCAGAGCTACAAAATGGTTCATCGGGATAGACAGTAAATGATATAAAAGATATGCATTAACAAGAAAATATAATACGATATTTTTATAATTATAAAAGAGCAACTCTTTTGCAATTGAGCATAGTGAATATGGCGTGAAGTGAGAATATATTTAAGGTTTATTACATGCCATATAAATAGTAAAAATGAATGGTAAAAAAGGTTGAACATATTTTTAATTTACAGCATTATAAAATATTTTAAGAATTACTAATTACTTAGGTTGAAACATGGAAATTGAATAAAGGGAAAGTACGTCTTTCCTCGTGCGAGTCAGAGAGAGAAGTTAAAGCCAGTGTCCGTTAAAATCAATTCACTTCTCCTGCTCGCCGGTTGGTTCCAGTTAAGAGGAATTAGGTGGGTGCCGAGGCACGCAAAGAGTTTTTCATATGATAAAAAGTCCTTTGATTCACAGTCTATGAAAATTCACAAGTACTTCGGGTTGAATCTGACCTTTTTACCAGAGCGATTCGTCGCTGGTATGGGTACATTTTGATCAAGTCTAGGAGGAAGTACAAGCGGATGGTTACTTTTCTGTACTGGGAAGGACTCCTTTGTTGAGTCTGTGTCATTCAACAGAAAAGCTGGCTTAAGTCGATCAATACTGATCGTGGAGGTCATGTCACTTATTCTGATTGTAAAGTGCTTGTCGGTCCTACTCAAAACTTCAAATGGTCCTTGATAGGGTGCTGTCAATGATGGTTTCAATCCCTGGACCCTAACAAAGACATGAGAGCAGGTTTTGACGGCTGTGTGCACGAAACATGAAGTAGATGAATGACAGGAAGCAGGAGTTGACTTAAGAGTCTGGAATGTTTCTCTCGGCCTTAAGAGAAACTCGGAGGAATCAGTTGGGGTCTGACTTGAAGGTTCAAAGAATTCTCCTGGAAGCACAATGGTTTTTCCAATTACCATTTCAGCACAGGATGCATTGAGGTTCTCCTTGATGCACGCTCGTGAAACCAGGACCACTGGTAGCGACTCTGTCCATTTTGTATCGTGACACCGAATAGCTTGCTGAGGGTACGATGAAACGTTCAACCATACCATTCGAAGAAGGGTGGTAGAGAGTAGTTCGAATTCGTTGTATTCCCAACATTTGTTTCAGGCTGTAGAG
Source organism: Trichonephila inaurata madagascariensis (assembly GCA_019973955.1). NCBI lineage: Eukaryota > Metazoa > Arthropoda > Arachnida > Araneae > Nephilidae > Trichonephila > Trichonephila inaurata. The sequence continues at coordinate 91,981 of BMAV01021584.1, forward strand.
GAGACGAGACTGGAACTGGCCTCCTTGGTCTGTGGTTATGATGGCAGGTACACCGAAGCGCGATATCCAGTTAGCTATGAAGCTTTTTGCCACGGCTTCAGCGGAGATATCACTGACGGGAATGACCTCCAGCCCATCGGGTATAGCGATCAATGCATGTCAACAGGAAGGTGGAGCCATCAGATGGTGGAAATGGTCCAACTAGATCGATATGGACGTGCTGAAATCTCTCAACGGTTGGAGCAAAAGGTTGTATTGGGCTCACGGTATGCCTCTGGACTTTGCATCGTTGGCATGGAATGCAGCATCGTATCCATTTAGCAATGTCCTTCAACATGGACGGCCAGATGAATCGGTCTTGAATGAGGCGCTTTGTGGCACGAATACCTGGATGGGAGAGATTATGGAGAGAGCGAAATACTTCAAAGCGAAGTTACTCTCTCACATAAGGCCGTACTTTTTCTCTACTGACATCACAGAATATTTCAAGAGTATTTCCCATTTTTAAAGGTTTTAATTTAATGGATAAGTCATTGGAAGAAATTAAAGTTTTAAGTTTCTCATCTTTGGTTTGACTATCGGCTAAGTGTTGGAGATCAGTGGTTGAAAGATTAAGAAAAATTCTTAAGAGAGCATCTGCCACGGAGTTATCAGACCCTGAAACATGTCTGATATCTGTGCTGAACTGCGATATGAAATCAAGATGCCTGAGTTGACGGGGAGAACACGAGTCTCCGAGATTTTATTAAACGCAAAAGTTAAAGGGCGATGATCTGTGAATATTATAAAATCATGTCCTTCCAGCTGGTGCCTAAAACGTTTTATTGCTAAGTATATAGCAAGAAGTTCCCTGTCATACGTGCTGTATTTTGTTTCTGTTGCACTCAGTTTTCGTTAGAAAAACGCGATAGGTTGAGGACAATTTTCCATCAAGCAATTTAATGCACCTCCAACTACGGAGTTGGACGCGTCAACCAGTAAACAGAGCTGTTGATCGGGGGTAGGATAATTTAGGGTTGCAACGTTAGCCAATGAGGATTTGCATTGCATAAATGCGGTCTCTGATCCCTCGTTCCAAGGAACGGGACGTTTATCGTTTTTACATAGTAAGCAACTTGTTAAGAGGTTGCTTTCTTCGGCTGCATGGGGTAAAAAACGTCTATAAAAATTTAACATGGCCAAAAAATGCCTTAGTTGTGAAATAGTATCTGGCTTAGGAAAATTTGCAATGGCTTCGACTTTATCGGGAAGTGGTTTAACACCCTCAGGTGTTATGAGACAACCCAGAAATTTTACAGATGTTTTGCCTAAAACACTTTTATCAGGGTTTAACTTGAGACCGTAATCTCTTAAACGAGAAAAGATTTAATGTAAGTGGTCAAGGTGTTCGTCCTCGGAGGAAGATGCTATGAGTAAGTCATCAAAATATGGAATACAAAATTCAAGATGAGCTAAGACTTGATGCATGTGTCTCTGAAATGTTTGACCGGAATTTCGAAGTCCAAAGGGCATAGCAGTATACTCGAATAGACCAAATGGGTAGTTACGACTGTTTTAGAAATATCATTTGGATTTATTGCTATTTGATGATATGCTCGAGCCAAATCCAAAGTAGTGAATATAGTTTTTCCAAACAAATTTTGAGTGCAGTCTTGGATGTGAGGGACTGGATAGCGATCGGGCACGGTAACTAAATTAAGTCTACGGTAATCACCACAGGGTCGATACTCTCCATTAGATTTTTTAACAACATGCAATGGGCTTGCCCAAGGGCTCTATGACGGACGAATTATACCTTGTGCCATAAGGTATTCGAACTCTTTCTTAACAGCTTTTAAAATTGTGGGTGCGAGGCGACGAGGTTTTGAAAATACTGGGGGCGGCTTAAGTTTCTATGTGATAATAAACTTGATTCGAAGCATCAACATTTATCGGTTGTGAAGGGTTAATTGATTCGGGATATTGTTTTAAAACCTTATCGAACTTAGTATTGCCGACTAATATTGCTAGGTTAGATGCTACAGACTTAATTTTTGGAAGTAGGCCGTTCGAAGAAAGTTTAGTGTTGGCGTCAATAACTGTATGATGTTTAGCATCGACAAGCAAATTAAAATGTTTTAGGAAATCAACCCCAATGATTGGTTGGCGTACATCTGCGATCACGAAAGACCAGGTAAATTGGCGTCGTAAGCCTAAATCGAGTAAAATTCGTTTTGTGCCATAAGTCTGTATTTTTGTGCCATTCACAGCATACAAAGTTAAGTCTTGTTGAACTTTAGCATGAGGCGCGAAAGATTTAGGAATAACAGAAATATCCGCTCCTGCATCTATCAAAAAAGTTATCTTAGAGGAATAATCGGCCAATAAAATGCGGCCAGGAGACGATCGCCATTCTAGTTTTCCGAACGAAAAGAGCATGGAGTAGCACACTTTTTTGCCAAAATTTGTATGGTAAAAACAATATCCATTTGTGGGTTCTTGGTACCTTTTAAAACGATTTCGCAGATTACTGCGATTGCGGAAATGGTTTGAGTTGCGGGCTGGGCTACGGGAACGCTTCACGAAACTAGTTAGTTCGCTTACTTGCTGCGTAAGTTGAGCAACTTGATCTAATTGTGAAGTTTTTTGTTAGATGTTGCTGCAACTGAATTAATTCCTAGGGAAAAAGTCAGGTCATTGATTTTATCAGCAACAGTAGCTAGCTGATCTAAGTTTTCATTGAGAGCAGCAAGAATTGTTTGCGTTCCGTTAGGCAAACGTCCGAGCCACGGCGATTTCTAGAGTAGCTCGCCAACATTATCGCCTGCGAGGGAACACATGCGCGTAAGGAGCTGTGATGGCCGTTGGTCCCCTAATTCTTAGCCCTGGAGGAGGGTTCGAATTTTAGAATCCTCACTTTCTGAATGTACTCCCATTAAACGCTTTTTTAAAGTTTCGTACTTTCCGTTTTCAGGTGGTTTTAGAACCAAGTCGCTAACAGAATTTAAAATGTCTGACTCAACAGCAGATAGAACATAATTAAATTTAGTGGTATTTAAAATTTTGCCTAAATCGAACTGCGCCTCTAATCGCACAAACCATAGCGTAGGGTTATGTTTCCAAAAAGGTGGTGGTTTGACTGCCACGTGGGATATCTGGTTACTATCACATTCATTAGGCATGTTGGAAGGTAAATAAAAATCTTTTTACATAAGTATATTTTACGTTAAAAAACAAACGTAAGGAAAATGAAATTATATTTGCATAAAATATGAATACAGGATTAAAAATCTTACATGCATGCGATACACAAAAAATTATTTCTTAGCGAAATGGGCAAATAGTTTTAGAAAAAAAATTATTCGGCGTATGTTAAACGTGAGTGCAACAGAAATTTTTGAAAAAACATACAGCACACATAAAATGAAAAAGAAAAGTATAAAAACTTACTGTTTTTCCAGCGCGAAAGCTCAGGCATGAAATGATCATAAATTGATGGTGGGAACAATCCGAGGATGGGATTAAAATTAGAAAATTAACGTTATTATCTTTAAAATGAACTGGATGTTAACGGATCACCAATTATGGTGTGAAGTGAGAATATTTTTAAGGGTTATTACACGCCATATAAATAGTAAAAATGAATGGTAAAAAAGGTTAAACATATTTTTAATTTACAGCATTATAAAATATTATAAGAATTACTAGTTACTTAGGTTGAAACATGGAAATTGAATAAAGGGAAAGCACGTCTTTCCTCGTGCGAGTCAGAGAGAGAAGTTAAAGCCAGTGTCCGTTCAAATTAGTTCACTTCTCCTGCTCACCGTTTGGTTCCAGTTAAGAGGAATTAGGTGGGTGCCGAGGCACGCCACAGTGAAAACCTAAAGCCCAGTTTTTCCTGTCATTCAACATCTTGATTTGATCACTCAACGGATCCTTGACAAGCTGGATGTCTAATCATTTACAATTTTGCACGTTGGCCACACGCTTGTTAACTCTTAAATGATAGCAGCCGTAAAATCACGACCATTGTAGCTTTGTAGTGTATGACGAGACACCTACTTCTAAAAATATTTTGATTGCTACTTCAGAAGATCTTTGTGAAGTTAAAGATCGAATAAAGCTGATTTTTGTGTTGTGGTCATCGCAGTTTAATAACCATTTGTAATTCCTGTCTAGGGTTGATTGTAAGTCATTTAAATTAACTTGGCCAGTTTGATTAAAGTCGCTGGATACAATTGAGTAAACAACGATTCCTTTGCTTGGAAATTTTTTTTTAGACTGACATTCCTTGTACAGCTTAAGAAACTTCAATACAACTGAAGTAGGTATTGAGTATTTCGAATACTCAATACCTACAGGAACAGCGTTTTATCTGTTCCTACGTGGTAGGTTATCAATTGTGTTCCCAAAATATGCGATAAAAGCTGTCCGTTGTGGTCTGGATCATAGATTCGAATTTCTCTTCAAAATCAAAGATCTTTCAATACCTACTTCCACAAAACATCATAGTTTTTTCCCATAATAGTACTGTTTATATATCCGTTGCAGTTAAAGTAGGGGTGATATTATAAATAGTCCAGGTTCTTCCATCGCTTCGCGAATCCACATAGATTTTTCTGTTTTCATCCGGGTTGTTCAAAACACTCTGATAGTTTTATTAAACTGCTCTTCAGATAAAAACTCGGTTATATATTTTGATTTTTTTTCTGTATCTGAACTCACTTTTAGGTAGGTATTTAAAAAGAGCTCAAGTACAGAAAATACAAATGCACGCCACTTTCTGGCGTAATGCTGGGGCGCTAGTCGGCATGGACGCGATTGAGAGCAGGAAAATAAAGGATAGTAGTAACAAACGAAAATAGAACTGTGCGTGTCCTCTGACTTGTTCATTTCATCAAAACAGTTCAGCAATATGATTTAATCGCGTACTTTCTTCAGGGAAATTACCTCCAAGAGAGAAGTTTTTTAAAAACATTTTCTGTGAATTGATCATATACCTTAGGGATTTGATCAAATCCCTAATTTCCTCATTTCGTTGTGACATACCAACGAATAGCTTATTCTAGCATAATTGGAACAATGTTTCATTTCTTGATAGTGAAAAGATTTTTCAATACATAATTTAATTTTAATTTTGAGAAACCCCCTAAAGATATAGCGACGAACTTTAAAATACTGAATACAGTGGCGCACACAAAAGCCCCCCCTCAAGCCCTTTAATTTTTTTTTGATCGATTATAATCCTGAGTGTATATATAGTACGCAAAATTTAATTAAGTGTTTTTATTAATAGTTAAAATTAATTAATGCTAATTACTTATTTTTTGTTCCCGACAATCAACGAAATCAAAAGAATGTTTGACGACGTATCGTGGTATATGAGAAAGGTGGACTTTCGACCCTGAACACAATCTTTTTTAAAATCCGTAATTTTTAAGCAATTTTTTCAATCTTTACACAAAACACGGATAATAACGTTTGACACATGTAAAAAAGTTTCGTGTGATTATTTTTATAAAAGGTTATTAAATATTTAATTAGGATTTTGAGTATTATAGAAAAATAGTAAAAAAAAAGTTTTTGGCATTTTATATTTTAAATCACTGATTCTAAAAGACCAAAATATTAACTTTTTAAGCATAGAGTGTCGATTAATTACAATGATAAGAAATTCGAACATAACCATTGAAAAATTCTTTTTAATAAAAATGCAGATATTATTCTCATTGAAAAAATTGTAAAAAATGCAAAATATCTTTTTTGTAAAAAAATTACACAGTATTGTGGCGAAATAAATGGTTTTTCCAATTCTGCAATTATTTTTTGTCTGATTTCGGTAGGAGGATTGTACTTGTAAAAAGGACGAACTCTTTCTTCCTTCCGACATCGATTTCGCGCATGCGCAGAACAAAGCGTAAGCTTTTTTTGTTAACGCTTGTACAAATTTCACTCCTCATAAAATTTCCATATCGGAGGCCTTATATGAAAATCGATTCTTAAGGAGTAAACTCAAAAAACACCCTCATGCCTTTTGTTTATTTCACTTTCGTGTAATTTAGAAAAAAATATACATTATCATCATTGGTTGCTTATGATAAACTGTTACGTCCCTTTGCCCAGATTTAAAATGGAAATCTATTAACTTTATTACAAAAATCCCAATCCTTTAAAATAACTGTACTTCAATCAATATTGAGCATTTATTTTATGCTATAAACAGGACTTCATGCAGTTTTAAACATTTTATTAAAATCAGTTTTACATTTTAACTTACAAATTTCACCAGATGGCACCCAGACTAAATTCTCAACTAAGATCGATAGAAATGAGTTTGGAGAGCGGTTAAAGTAATGATCAATTATAATTTTTTAAAAATACCTTTAAAATTGAAATAAAAGCATTTGCATTATTTCTCCAACCAAGTTAACCATATATGTTTTTACTACACACATATTTATGCTTTTATTTAAATTTATAGTAAACCTTCATCTAGACAGCTATTGCTATTTTAAGAAAATACATAATAAAAGCCAAGCTACTTTTCAAGCACTTCTTTCTTGATCTAATACATATCACGCAAAGCAGTGGTTTTTAAATTTTGTTCCGCAGAACCTGGGGTTCCATGAATTAAAATAAAAAATCAAAAAGAAAATTATAAATGTATATGCAAAATGGATTCACGTTTTTTATGGATTACTAAGGAAGGGAAGGGGGTCAAAATTCTATTTTAATAAAAACCAGGATTTTTTAATGATAGAACCTTCAACAGATTCTTTGTTAGAATGCAGACATGAACAAGATCTTGACGTTTGGTTAAAAATTTACAAGGAATATCCTCAAATTTATGCAAAAGCCTCTATGCTTTTCATTACAGTATATTTGTGTGAAAAGTCCTTTTTAACACAAGACTATGTACAGAAATAAATTGGAAGTTGAACATAAAATAGGTTTACAAATAACGATAATAGAATTCGACTTTTAAACTTTTGTTCAAAACAAAGCATCCCAATTATTAAAACTGAAAATTTTATTCATACATAACTTTATTTTGTGAAACTTAAATTTTTATTATAAAAGAATATTAAAATGTTTTTTTCCCTTCAATGTAAATATTCTACTTTTTATGATCCTGAATTTTATAAAATATAATTTTACATTCATAAAAGCAATGTTTTACTCAGCTTAATAGTTTTCTAATGAAAAATGTACCTTTTTTCAATTGTGAAAAAACCCACTTATAAAAAGGAGAGGAAGCAGCTAATCAATGGATTCAAGGTTAAAACCTAAGCTTAAGCAACAGCTCCTAAATTTTAGGGTGCAAATTCATGCAGAATAAACAGGATTCCTCACACAGCAATTAACTTTTTACTGCCATTCAGAATAAATATCCAAATTAAAAATATTTCAACGCATATGTGGTAGTCAAATATATATATATATAAGGAACTTACACTTAAGAATATCAAATGCAACTGTAGGTAATTTCCAACAGATCTAGACTTTGACAGTTTGCATAAAAAAAATGTAAGCACATATCCCAGTTACTAATTATAATGAGTGGGCAGGTGACATCTGGAGCACAAAATAATATTAATGAGTATATTTATATTGAACATTTTTTATATTGAATACACAACTTTTAATAGTCTTTACATAAAGTACTTTTAACATGTTGATCTACTTTAATGTTACAATATATTTTTCTAAGAGAGTGTGGAAAAAAAAACATTATAGTTTTAAAGTTTCCATGAGTCAAAAGAGTTTGAAGACTACTGATGTAATGTAGATTTAAAAGCAAGCAATTACACACCAATTTGCTTTGTCTTATTTCAAAATACATTCCTTTACTACAGTTATGTACTTTAACTAATAGGTTATTTTGTTTAACTCAGGCAACAAATTAGTTCAAATTAATATGGTTCTACTATATGTATTTGAAATTTATAATAAGGGAAACATTGATTAAATATTTGATTTTTAAATTGCAGGAGCATCCAATTCAATAAACTAAGAAATATTATAAATAGGCTAATAAAACAGCCTCCTGTAATAAAAGAAATTGGTTTTCCAATCCGATTTACTTTATTTCAGTATTTTGTGATTTCACTAGGCAAGGATTGATAACTGCTTTGAATACAATTTTCAACATTAAAATGTAAGTGATATGCATGAACACTTTTGTTAAATCTTAATAAAGAGAGAGAACAATTTTAAAAATACATCCCAAATAAAAGACCACACATACTTTGAAAATGTTCAAAGGATTTTGGTCATGGGGCTTGATTTGGAAAGAAAAAGATTCTCATGACAAAGGGTAAAATTTCACACAGTTATCAGTTAAAAAGAGTAAATTTGACAAGCACTATTGATCTAAATTATAAAAAATTAAGCTGTGCTACTAACAATAAGCAAATAGCACAGATTCTTATACTTCAAATTATATATATTAGGCTTACTTAAGACATGTTAGATTCAATGTGTATAAGCCATTATAAAAGCATATTAAATTGGATTAAGGAACCCAATTTATGATTTTTTTAACTACTGAAACTGATTCAGCAGCTAAACTACCACTGACTTTCATTTTCATAGCTGAAAAATATAAACAGAAAAGCAGTCACAATAGATTGAGCATATAACACAAATTTATCTTAAAAGAATCATTCATAAAATTCACATGCATGAGGAACTTATTTTTATGAATTAGATTTTTTTAACAAGTCTTATTTAATGATCTATGAAATAAACACAAAATTTCCTTCTTTTGCAATTTCTTCTCAAAAGCTCATGATTCATTTGAATAGAAATGAAAGAATAAAAACTGGAATGGCTTTAACATAATTTAATACCAATCTTTTTTTTCTTTTTTTGGAAAATTTTTTTTTGAAATTTAAATTTTTAAAATTTTTACAAGTTTAAATTATGCATTTACTTCCCCCAAAAAAAAAATTTTTTTTAAAAAAAATTTTAATTTCTTCCCAAATTTTGTATAAAAATAAGTATCTCGAGTAGTTTTGTAAGGCATTATGTATATCTAACCAATTCATTCACAAAAATAGAATCAAAATAACTCATAAGAGAAAAATGAAACAAACACGATGTACGTGAATTTTACTTTATTAAGATGAAATGTGTTAAAATGGCACACAGAAAGGGGTCCTTTAACAATTTTTGCATACGAAAAATCTTTTGGACCAAAAATGGGGAAAAAAGGGCATCTTTTAACAAAGTGCTTCATAAACTTACACACATATTTAAGCTATAATTCTATATACAGAGGCTCAAAACTTTACAATTCCAAAACATATAATATATATATGTACATACTAATTACACCGCTGGGATACATAAGTCGACTTAATTTCTTTTCAACTCCTCAGCATATTCTAAGTATTGCAACCATCCAAGTTAAGATATCAGATTTGATGAGAATGATGAAACAGTATTGACTGAAAGCTGCTACAAAGGATATAAACAAATGCAAAAGCAGCCCCACAATGAGATTGAATGACAAACTCTGTAAGTGCTAAGTGAAGAAAACAGCTGTACAATTTTAAAAAATGCACCCCAGGTTACAACAGAGCATCAATAACCTAGAAAAACAGTATGCAGCACATATACAACTTGTTCACAATTTTCTAAAAATTTGAAATAATTTAATTTCTTAAAAATATACATATTGCATCTCTAGTGTTTTAAATTGCTTGTTTTCAACAGTGAAAACAAAAAGCATACTTATATCTCAAATCAATAGAGAACAGAACAAATACACTTCTGCAATAACTCGATAATTATTCACAAGTTATATTTATCAATACCTTATAAAGATTGATTTGCACCATTTATTTTAAAAAGGTTTTGCATAGTAACAGCCTCATTGATTTACATGTTCTTTATTATTATTATATATATGCACCAAAAACATTAATTGCATAACAATTAATACATTTGTTTCCTCTAATTTTTAGTGAAAATTTGAATTTTTAATTATTGCATACTTTGCAAATAACCTTTTCTTTTCAATTAAATTTCCTTCCATCTTTTTTAAAGACCAAGAATGAACTACATTACCAAGTATATCATTTTTATATACTGGGGAAAAAGAAAAAAAATAAAGCTACAGTGACAAGTTTTAGAAAAATCATAAGCAATGGTATTTGGATTACCACAAGACCGCTAAAAGAAAACTCCATTATCCAGATAATTGATGCTCAGTGATTTTAGAATTCAACCAAAAGAGAGAAAACAAAGTTTTCTAATCAGATCTAACAAGTGAAGCATGGATGTTACAATAAAGCATAAAAATCCTACCTGGCAGTCCTCAGAGTAGTGTTAACATTAGTAAACTCTTCAGAAGTATTTTGTACAATGCACAAACAGATCACTATATTGTCAACAGATACAGGCAATGGCATATAACAAGTTAAAACAATTATACAGCTATAAGATCATTTATGTATGTTGGCTAAAAGGGAGTTAAAATCATTTTACATATATATTTGAGCTACATGTAAGCTACTTAAAAAGAAATACACAGTCAATATGAAAGCTAAAAATGAAATTGAAAATAAAAATTTCAAACACAATTCTAAAAATTAACCTTAAGTTATTTTAATGTATATGCCACTGCTTAAAGAGAACCCTCTTCACTTTTTGTATATTATTTATTCTACATAAACAGACAGCATTCCCCAATGGAACAGCTGTATCTTCAAGGAACAAATATGTAAATTATGTACAAGTCACTAACAAGCACTTTGTTCTATGTTCAATATTCACACATCAGTTGCGGAACTGCTGCAAGTTCATAGTTCCTTTGTTTGCTCTTTAAATTCATTCTAAATCTAATACATTTCTGGAATGGCTTTTGTAGAGATTATGATCAGTAAAATATTCCGTCCAGACGTCATAAACTACTATCCCATACCTAACGATTTTAAAGTACATCCATTTTTTCTCCAAGTATCGATAATTATTGAGAGATGAATGATGAAAGAGAAAATAAAATAAAATGACTAATACCAGATGCTGATGAAAAATAAAATATATTCTTTCAATTTGTCACAAATACATCTTTTCTTATTTTGGAAGGACCCAACTTCCAAGAGATTTAGAGAAACATCTCCTAAAAAGCTAAAATGTGCAAAATATTGCTAGCAGAGTAAGAACAAAGATCAACTTGTGCCTTGGTAAACAAATTGAGGATTTAAAAAAATATAATTAAAAGGCATGATGCAGACAATAAACAAGTGCTAGATTAATCATTGAAAGGGGGAAAAATAAAGGACTAGTTTTGAACCCATGACCACAGTTTTTTTCTAGCCTTTCAATTAAGTGTGAAACACTACAGGGAGTACACTTCTGATCAGGAACAGATACCAGTCTTTGAAATTCTGTCCCCATATCATCTATTGCGACACATCTTGGGAAAATAGAATGAAGAATTTATTGGCACAGCCTATAATATTGTGCAAGTTGAACTACAGCAGCCACTGCTTCGCTCCTTACTTTTATGCCGCTGATCTGGAAAACAAAACAGAAAATTCTTAGATATACTTGAATTGAAAAAACTTATAGGTTGATTACCAAGGCTTTACATTCCTTGTAATAAATCCCATTGTCGAACAAAGAATGAATAAACAGTAATAGTAACTTCTACTTTTATCAATAGGTTTTGCATAGATGATTTCCTGATTCTATAAAACTAAATAGTTAGTTCTTTGCCACTATCATTAGACAGACACCAACAAATGACACTAAGTGCAGGTTTAAATTTTTTTTGCCAAAAAGAAGAGAAAACATAACATTTATGCCGAAAAACTTAATGAATGTTGATATCTGATGTAAATTTTATAATAGCATGCTTATAATGGCTGATAAAACAATGTTGCCTTTCATTTATTAAAAAATAATTTGCTCAAAAAATGAATTATTATACTTTCTAGTTGCATTACTGAACAGTATTTAAAACTGATACAAAATTTTGTATTAAAAAAAATTAGGATCCAAAATATTCAAAATTTTGAAATAGTTACATATTTTAGCAAAAATAAAATAGTCCTGTTAGAAAAAATGATGACCAAATACTAGATCAACTCTGTAAATGTTCAAATCACATTTTAAAAATTCTTAAGGAAAATTCAAATTCATGTTATTCACTAATTCATAAAACATTGCATTAGTGAATAACATTATCTAAAAATATTTAAAAAGAAAAAAATCAAAATTAAACAGTCATATAAACTACTTAGATTTTAAGATAAGACTTTTCTGAAAATAGAATATTTTGACAATTATTGAATATTTATGTGACAAATGAAGCAGTGACTGCATTTCCAAAAGATCATCACAATCTAATTTGAATTAATATAGTGCTAACAAACACATAAACAATAGGCATGAGATATCCGATTAGAAAAACTTGATTTTGTAAAATACTTGAAGTCTTTTTCTAATTTTGAGACATTGAAGAACAGCAGCTTGAGGTTACTGCTCCAATGCAATTCAATCTCAGTTTGTTCTCCAAATTCTTTTTCACTATTTCACAATCCACATTAAGAGGCACACATACTGAAAGCCTCTACATATTTTTCAATATCATTGAAAAATTTGGTTAGATGGAAGTTTTCCCAGGTCATTGTCATAGCTTTTAAGGTATGTGACTACCTTCGGAGCACTTTTTTTTGAAATACATAAAATTTCAATTAAATAAATAGTTTTTTATTTGAAATGGGATATAAAAGTAAGAATTCCAATACAGTTTTTACAAAGTTAAAATTAATTTTGGAAATATTGGGAATTTTGAGTAAAATTTTTAGTGAAAAATCGCTTCGGTAAGGATTGTATTGAAAATTCTAATTAATATATTCTTATAATATTTATACAGCACATAAATGCCATTATTATCTGTGTTGATAGCTATAAAATTTGTAAATACTTCTAAAAGTTTTAGAAATATGTCAATTTTTATGCAAAAACTCAATTTTTTACAAAACACTAATGTTATTTTCTCATAAGTGCAATAAAATAAATAAATATATACACAGAGATTAGATTATAGTCTAGATAACAGATAAAACTAAATAACATTTTCTGAAAATTTCAAGTCAATATCTTAAAAAGAAATTCTGTAGTGAACTATGCCGTGAAGAAAAAAAATTGAAAAACATAGTTTCTCAGAAAATGCATTTAAAGATTTTAATACAATATGAAAAATTTTCTACTAATTGTACACTTTTTAAACTCTCCATATTTATAGCTCAAGCTCTTTTTAGCTTCATGTAAAACTGATTTGGCCATTTATTTTATCCTTTTCTTGTTTTTTGGAGAGTTTTGTAGACTATAACAATTGTCGTTTTTAGCAAAATTTTGGTGAAAAATTGCAGTTACGACAAATCTTGTACACAAAATTCTCTAATAAATGTATCCATATAATATTTATACAGTACATAAATAACATCTTTATCTGTGATAGGAATCAAAAAATTTATAATGCTTTTTTTCATAAAAAAGCAATTAAGTACATAAATATATACACAGAGATTAGATTTTGATTCATAACACAGATAGAACTACATAAAATATGTTCTGAAATTTAGATTTAGTGTCTTAAAAATAATTTGTGTAGTGAGCTTTATCATGAAGAATACTGAATAACAGTTTCTCGTAAAACACATTTAATAATTTTAACTCTAATTACTTTTCTACTTACTAAACATTTTCAAAACTCCCCATATTTATAGCTTAAGCCCTCTTTAGCTTCATTTTTAGATAATTTGGACTTTTTTTTTGCATTTTTCTGGAGAGTTTTGTTGAGGGTAATGACTGGCGTTTCGATTTTTGAATTCTCTCTGTGTCAATTCCCATATAACTTTTAAGTGTCATTGGATCAATTTCTATACCTAAATAACTAATATAGGCAACAGCACTAAATAACTCGAATTATATAAGATGACAGCAATGTATGAACCCAAAAACAAAGTTTTTTATGAATAAAAATTTCTTTCGGCAAAACAGACACAATACATTATTAAAGCTTTCATTATTTTTGAGTCATGCCATGAAGGCATTTTTTTAGCAACTCCTTATCACAGAGTGCTAAATAAGTAGGCTTTATCACTTTAATCACTGAATTTGAAAGGCCAGTTGTTTTGTCTACATATACTTTACCATCACATAATGCTTGTTTATACTTGCACCAGCTGTCTTTCCCTGTTGGACATTGCCCATGCATGGGATTTTGATTGCTGGAGCAGCAGTGAAAGAAGGCAGCTATTACAGCAATTTGCATCTTTTCGAGGCATCCAACATTGCTGCGGATGGTAATCCCATAATAGTTCTGCAGTTTATCAATAAATTTATCAGTTAATTTCCCCTTTCAACCAAGTCCTTTGGTGTTCTTTTTTAGTTTCCTTAAACGTGAGCCTACTCTTTTTTGTATATGTCCTATACATTCAAGTTTTGTGACACTGTTTTCACCATATATATCTTTCACTTGTAAAAATCCCTTGGAATCACCATCACCACAGTACTCAGTGTGTTGCAAGTCTCATTTGATTAGTGACCTTTCAAAAATTCTGAAAGCTCCAACAGCTTCCATGTTTCCAGATGATCCTTTATAATTTGAACATTCACGCTCAGATTTCACATTCATTTCACACATTTTGCAATACTGTGTCATTACTTCCAAATCTAAAAATTTTCCAGTATCAATGGAAATAACTGAAACACAGCCATTAAGTGACATATGACCTCTCAGCTGCCATGTTCCATCTACCAAAACACCACAAGTTGTACTTTTTTAAAATTTTGCACTTCTTTAGATGCAGCTTTCATATTTTCTTCAGAAAATAACTGTACTGCTCAACAGTTTGATTCAGACTCTGAAGGTATTTTTTTAGAAATGCCGGCAAATTTAAAGTGCATAACAACTTCTTACCAGCTGTGAAACCTCTGCCAAAACAATCTCAATCCCAAAAACCAATAAAAGTATTGAGGAATTTTTATTTTCTTTAGGAGTAGAAGTAAAGCCAATCATGAATCCACTGCAAAACCACATAAGTTAGAGCAAAGTCCTTCCCTAGAATCTTCTGACAGTTTCAATCCAGTTGCAAAACATTCTGGACAACACAGGATTGAAATAATTCCCATGAAAGCTTGGAAATTAATAATTGTATTCTATGTAGAACCATGAAATTCAGGTTCAGGCACATCAAAACTGTTCAATTTCGCTTCACTTGCAGACGTATTATTACTGTTTTGTGCTAACTTGGTAAACCTATTACCATAAAACTTTCTCTTTCTGGACACTTTCGATCCAGAGCTTTCGGCATTTTGAAATTATTAACAATCAAATAAAACGTTAAAATTAAATGAAAATGAATGAATAAACTGTAAAAAATATCAAAAGTAAGTAATAATTAAGAAGAACGCTTTAGAATGAACAATGTAAACAAACTATAAACGATAATATTAATGCCACTCAGTAAAATAGCTTGAATTAAAAAAAAAACAGTTGCCAGATTAAAAAAATATTAATAAATAAATAAAGGATACATTGATCTATATTTACAATAAATATTAAATATTTATATTGCTTACAAGTCACAAAAAAGATGTTCAAACTATTTGTTTACATTTTTATGTCTCTTTAAACACTCATTTCCGGTTTTGAAAATTCCATTTCCGGTTTACTAAATAAGCTATAACTTAGCTTCTAAATATCATAGGAACTAAAATAAAGTATTTTTGGAATCTTAAACGTATGGGCTACAATATAAAAACATAAAAATAATTTCGAAAATTTTCTCCAAACCAAGGATTTTTGGGTAGTCACATACCTTAAGATTATCTTTATTTAATAGGATTATTCTACTTAATGTTAGGAAGTGAGACAAGTTGTTTTTAGCTAGTTGATTAGCAAACAAAATAATTTATTGTTTAAACTTCCAAGAGAGACCCAGATATCCTTATTAAATTGATTATTTTTTTTCATTTTGATATTAAACTTGTCCATGTGACAGATATCATTTGTGAAAAATGACAAGTCTTAAAAGCATGTTGACTCTTTTGGGAAGAAGGACACATGCATACTGCTAGGGCCAGAGGTTCCTTTCACAAATGTCACTCACAGGCCAGAGGGTTTACTGTAGTTAAGCCTAAATCCAAGAAAATATTGAGATATGAAAGCGTTGTTTATTAATATTCTGTAGATCAGGGGCAGGCAGACTTTTACATGGTACGGTCTACTTCTATGTTTTTTAAGGTGCTGCGGTCAACCCAGTGTTGTAGATGTGGCAAGTTACAAAAAAGCTTAACAATATTTATATTCTAACAATTAATACAGAATATACACTTACCTACATAATTACAATAAAAAAACTTTTGCTTAAAACTCACGTTTTAAGAAAAACGCAAGATACAAACATAATAATTATACCTGTAAATTTAATAATATCAAAAGATGCATTTATTATCAAACAACTCAAAATGCATAAAAAATAAATCATTTGCATTAAAGTTAATTTTCGTAGAACTTTATGGTTTCAGTAGAAGGCCTACATAATGTCCACCCCAATCTTGAATATCTCGGTATATAATTTATAACAGCTAATCTTGCACTGGATTTCAAGTGGTTGTCTGTGGAATGGGAATGATATGCTGTATTAATTATATTCATCATTGGAAATGAAGATTTACACAGGTAGGTAATGCAAGAGAAGGAAGTTAAATGAAACACAGCCTTTTCAAATTAGGATACTTGATTTCACCTATTAACTGATGTATGTTTTTAAGACGTTTACTGCTGGGTGTCTTTAATTGCGGGACGTAATATCAATACCAGAATCCAATCCTGCAGAAGTGTGAGCGGTGGGGTGATGTTTCAGTAGCCAATCCCTTGTTATCATGGGAAGAGCTAGTCGATGTTTATTTTCCCCTTTAGTCGGCATGTGGGGAAAATGCATTTCTACGACTGGCATTGCTGTGATCGCATTTTCCCTCTATAGTTGCAGAGAATGTGTTAAGCGTCATTGTATGCTTCCAATAATGGTACAAGTGTTGCCTACACATAGTCGCATGCACTGTAATGAGTTGATACTCCAGACTAACTTGCATTGGTATTCAACAAATATATTTATTTTAGTATGCGAATCTTAGATCTTATGTGAAGGCGGTCACCTCAAAATGTCTTGCTGGTCCAAGAGACGATTGCGATAGACTTAATGCCCATCCCGGCTGTAGATTACGTAAACAGCATCTGCTTAACATATTAACTATTTACATACTTTATTTACTTAAGTCACTTTCTGTTTAAGTACAATTTTTTAAACACTTTATTGTCAGTATTTATTTATCGTTTAATGATCCTTAACATTATACATTTGAAAACTAAATATGTTCCTTAAAATTCTTTTTAGTACGAAAAATTTCAAAATAAGAATCTACACAAAGTCTTACATTACAATCCTTGTATTTGTAATAAATCATTTGCTATTTTGCAGGTTTTCATGGGAATGTGAACAAACAAGAGTTATATTTTCTATGGTTGATGACCAAAGAGAGACATTCTTTCGATGTAATTAACATACAGATGTCTGAAATATCATTATCATTGAATTTGCAATGAACAGAACAATCAGAATATATTATTTTTCACTACAGCTACTTTCAGATTCTAATTCACAATCAATTTTGCATCATTCTGCTAAGTCCAGTTAAAAAATTCCTAATGCCTAGTAAATGTTAAAAAAAAAAAAAAATTGTCAACCGGATCTAATTACCCATTAAAAACTAGACTGCAAATCCAAACCAAATGTTCCAGTAAAAATAAAAATCTCACTTTTACTATAAACGAAAGCCGAATGCTCAGCTCAAGAGCAGTCATAAGGTCTCAAATTAGAAACATTAGATTCCCCTAACGTTAATAAATCAAAATCTACATGCATGCGAGTAATATTTTTCTTGTTTTGAGTTGAAGTTCAGATCTACATGCTCAAATCTTATGAATATGTATTGCCATCTATTGTAAAAAAAAAAATTGAGCTTTTAAAACAATCTCAGTTTATGGAGCGGTATGTGATGATTAGCCCTGGAAAGAGAAAAGCTCTGTCACGCATACGTGTCGTTCAGGAACTGTAGTGTTTCATGATGTTGTGCATTTGTGACAGTTGGCCCAAAGGGGTTAAACATTGCAATGTTTGTTATGGAAAAATGATACTATCACATCTTTCTGCTCTTGAATTCAATCAGAACTTCTTGAAGTAAACCACCACCTCACTTTCATTAAAAAACAGCACATTGATTGTATGGATTCAAGAAAATTTTGAAAATGCTCTTCAGGGTAAACCCACAAAATTAAGTAATATTTAGAATCTTCGCGCTTACATCAAGTACAGATTTCATATTCCAAGATGGTCTTATACAAGACATCTTAATGTAATGTAATGTAGAAAGCTGACAATCCTTCGGTATTATTTATTGCCAGTAAATTAACTATAAAGAAAAATTTTTATGCTATTATTTTAAAATCTAAAGCAGGCAGGATAGAAACTCTCAGCATGTCTTGGTAGGCCAAACACTTGCACCTAGCATATGATGAATAATCTCATTAAACTAGATAAAAAAGACTAATCAGAAAAGAAAAAAAAAATACTGAATACAATGTTAATTCATAAGAAAATAGTACTAATTTCATTTTGTAATTTAATAATTTGTACATATTAAATACAGCAAAGATGGAAAATTTGTTCCAAGTTATATTAATAATTTAATAAAACATAACTATGCCAATCAACACAAAAACAATCAAAATTAGTACAATACTAAAATTTAATACATATATTACTGAAAAAAATATTTGTAAATCATTTAAGAATCATCCACATTAAGACAACAAATTAAAAAAAAAACAACCCTTGCAGAAATAATTTTTTAAGTTTTGAATATTACACAATTTCATTTTCCTTGAAGCACTATAACATTATTTTCAAGTTATAATTAAAAAATAGAAGTTGCTTTACACAAAATTAGATTTGTTAAAAATCTCAACATTCCTGTTTGACAATTTCAAATGGAAGTTAGAAAAGTGCAGTAGACAACACTAATCTGTAAATTTACAAAGAATGTATATTTTTTTAAAATAATTTTTTTTATTTTTTCCAAACTAGGAGGAAAAAATGATTCAGAAAAATTAATAATGCAATTGTAATGCTTTAATTTTTTACCTTGAGAATTTGGTTCTGGTAAGTTTTCTCTTGGAATGAGATGCATCACAGTTGTTCTTCCTAATGGCAATTGCAGGGCTAAAAATATTATTTAATCAGTAAAAAAAGAAAAATGTTTATAATACTATACAGTAAAGAAAAAGTGTATATATTTTTTAAAAAAAAACAAAGTAACACTGAGAAATCCTTTTTAATGATGCTTCAGGTGATATATAATACAAATCTTATTTACTAAAAAATACCTAATTTCATTTCCAGCCTCGAGCAGTAAAAACAAAACTGTAATAAAATATAGCTGTCTTAAATTTCAAAGAATATTCATAATAAAATTAAAAGATAAATTTAAACATTTTTAGCCCATTTTATTTTATAGCACTTGACAGCTTACAGAGTGTACGTACATAGTAATAATTTCTTAATGAAAATCCAAAAAGGAGCATAAAAAGGTGCTTTAAAAATTACATTATCAATGAACAGTTTTACTTTATTAATTATTTCAGATACATAACGATTTTAATAAACGTAAAAATTTTATTCACATTTACTAGCACACAATTTTGTGTAAAAGGCCCCCTAATACTTATAAAGAAATATAATTTGAAAAATTATTTCAGAATTTATTAATCCAAACACATTATACAATCTTTTATTGGAAATATATATATATAACCAATCCTTATTTTAATTGTATGCACTGAAATCATACTGATGCAAATGCAGACATATTTTGTACTGTTCTATTTAAGAGCCTAAAAAAATAGACAAGTCGATTTTCCTAAATTACTTTACCCTAAAATATTTATTTCATTATTTCAAACAATAACGTAACTCAAAAATTCCTTTCAGCTTTCAACAATCATGTAAAAGGTTGCTACAATACAAAGAATATTTATTTGATTTAAAAAATAAAAAATAAATTATTTAAAATTTTTTCAGGGAGAAAAAACCCCTTAAATGAACTGAAATAATCCCCTTTACATAATTACTAAGAGAGTGAAATACTATTTCACTTATACAAAATAAGAATAACAACCATTACAATAAGCATTTTAAAAGGATCAACTATTTGCAATTTATTTTTAATTTCTAGTTCATTGAATTAACAAAGTCAAATACAATAAAAATGTATTAAATAAAATAAATACAGAAAATCAATAAATAAAACTGAATTAACATGCAGTAATTCATCAGATAAATCTGTCTTACCACCAAGAGTAACATTGCCATGCAGAAATCTGCCTTGGTATATTAGTCTTAATATTTCTGCTTTAGAAACAGCCTCAGCAGACCATTCTATGGTAGGAAAAAAAGAAATCAAGCATTTGAAAGACAGTTTTTAAATTGTTACTACATTCAAAACAAAAACAAGTCAAATATAACAGAAAGGGGGAAATAATAAAAATGAAGTAGACAGAAGATTTATTATTCATATTTTACTCCCAAACTTTTTCAAGTCAAATATAGAAATTAAAAAAAATCCTATTCTCTCCAAAATACAAGTAGATTTTAAAAGAGCATTTTTTACTCATTGTAAATAAAATTGAATATATCAAGAATCGACATGCAACATAATTGAAATTACAGATGATATATACATAAAATTAAAAAACATGCAATATTTATTCTCACTTTTTTTAGACCAAATAAAACACACACAACCCATATTATCTAAAAATATTGAAAATATTAAATGCACTAATAAATTGGACATACCTAATTTAATAGATCAAATTAATTTCATGTTATATTCATATTAATTATTTCAATTATAGGCAAGAAAAAATATTTTTTCACAGAGATGCATTTTTTTTAGATTATATCAATTTAAAACTTGGAAATTTCTAGTGCTAAAAAGGAAGAGAAAAGATATTTCTAAAAAGAAAAAGTTTAACCAGGGGGCATAGCCCTTCAAGCTACAGGGGCTTGACATATGTAAGCAAAAAGTCATAAAATGTTATCAATAACCTTATTAAAAGAGTTCCATTGTACGCTTAAAAAATCATCTGTCACTGGCTTCAAACAGTTAAAATTTTTCCATTAACTCTACATCTGTTTTCACAGTTAGAAACGTTTAAAAGCAGATGTCTTTTTACTCAAAATAAGACAGAGTGGTACATATTCTAAAAAAGGTAGCTAAAAACTTCCTTTTAAAGCAGCTAGTTAAAAAGATTGTTTGAAGTAAAATACAGATAACATTTAGAATGGAAAAGAATGTTATTTGCTTGTAAATGACAATATCCCTTCATCAGTTGATTGATTGCGGTAGATAATGCTGCACTTAGGAACCACTTGAAGGCTTATCCCTTCATCGAAAGTATGTCCAGAGGTGGTGCAATGAAAGCGAATATAATACATTGTTTCCTGGTTCTTTATTATTTGTATAACATCCGAAAGACCAAAGGTGTACTCTGGGTTAGTAAGAGTTTGAAAGTTGTTTCCCCCTCTGAGAAAAGATAGGACCATATGCACCAGAAGTCCTCTGTCACCTTCCCAGTTTCCATTTAATTTCCCCATATAATAGCATCTCTGTGGTGGGCAGTTCTTTGATCGAAATATAGTGCTTTCCAAAGTAGTCATTCTAGAAGTCTGCCAATAAGCGGTGTAAAGTTTGTCGAACTGCACTCTATTAATTCCATCGATTAAGTAGTGATTCTTTGGGCGGTGAACTGTGGAAAAAATGAGAGTAAATGGAACTTACCTAAGTGGTGCTTGTAAATGCGAAATAAAGAAAGCAATGCAAAGAAATTACCAAAAATTTCATTTTTCCCCAACAGAACAAGTCAGTTTTATTTGGAGAGTAAAGGTAAAAAAATTTTCATTTAATTCCTTATACTGTATTGTTGAGTTCGGAACTAGTTTGAAATTTGGGGGCATGGCGCGATAAAGGAATCCCGCCAAGCACCGCTTGTTCTTGCAGGAATGGAATCCAAGATGGCGGCTGAGCTGGTAATTTAATGATACGCAATAATTTTTAAGAATTGTTTGGAAATACATTGAAATGTATTTCAAATGAAGGATATAGGAAGAGGCTGAGAATAACCAAGATCAATCAATAAATAATGAATATCAATATAATATAATTTAATAGTAAAAATATATATAATATTTATATATAGTATGATTTAATAATAATTATTATATATAATAATCATAATATAACTTAATAGTAATTATAAAAAAGAATAATCATCGTATTGTAAAAAAAAATTAAAAAAAAAACATAAGAGAATACACGTATTACATAATAATTATAAATAAATAACATAATATATATTAAAATTAATAGTGAATATCAAATACACAGTACTGAAAGCTAGCAATATTCTAAAAACTGCAAGTTCCTTCAATGAATTTCATTGAACAAGGAACATTAAAAAAAAAGCACTTTTAAAACGTAAAATAAAGCGAAAATAAATGATTTGTAGCGATAATTAAAAGTACAACACTCATTCTTTAAAAATATATATATATCCTAGTACTCACCCACATTAGAAATATCCAAATTCGAAAATAGCACAAAATAAAACAGAAGACTGAAATAATAGAAGAATTACACTGAAAATTGTTAAATTCTTAAAGAAATCAAATTAAAATTGTCTGAAATTAATAGGGTTACCTCAGGTAAAAAACCAATAAAAGTTATTTCTAATATACATTATCCCCATGGCAACCACATCCCAAAACGATAAAAATATCAAGGTAACCATACTGTAATGTTATCTCCCATCTTGGTGAACATAAAGAGAGAGTTGATGTAATATAATTTAGAAGTTTTACATTTTTTTAATTAGAGCTGTTTTCCTTTTTTTCCAATAAATACAACATTTTAATCTAAATAAATACAATTTTTATGATTCGTGGTGGTGGTGTGTGTTCAGATATTTTGATGTGTGTGTGTGTGAAGTCCATACATCAAATATAGAACACACTATCTTAAAAATGACAAAAATATCTTTTGTGTATTTTCCTGAGGCTCGTAATTCGGAAGCTTGTCTCCAAATTTCAGATCTTATAACCAAAGAGTTCTTAAGGTATTTAAAGTTTTAAGAGTTCATGTTTTTGTTTCGGTTTTATTTTAAATCATTTTTCCATTTTTAAATTTAATTAAAAATTTTTGAACATACAGTCTAACTAATTAAACTAGCTTAATTCTCAAGTAATAAATTTTTAATACACATGTCTATTATTTCGACACTTGAGAATAAGTTTTATTTATGCTATCACATTTATTTTCCAAAGGGCCCCTGAAAGAATTTTGATACGGGCTCACTCAGGACCAGCTACATTAGTGAATTTAAAACATAAGTTTCTACATAATACATTTAAACAATTGTAGCAAAACAGAAGATAGTAACTAAACACTTTAACTGAAATAGGAGTATGTTTTGCACTAATAAGAAATCACAAACTATTTCTGCTATGTAACAGTAATGGTTATGATATATATATATAAGAGGAAACAGAACATTACATTAAGCAAAGATTAATATTGCTTAAAATTTTTACACTTTGATCTTAATGTACATAAATGTGTTAATATTTACTATGAACAAGTTAAAACAAAAAACTTTCACTCAAAGTGAAAGAAAAAAATAAAATTCGCAGAAAAAAAATGGAAATTTTAAAAAGGTTTAAAGCTTAAAATTAAAAAAAAACAGAAAATTCATATGAAAACACACAAGCTGCAAATTATTTAAAAAAAATTACTTTAATATTAATTTCCCTAATTAATAAATTATGATCCCCTCCACGACTTAATGGATGGATAAAATAGAAAATTGGCAACAGTTAAAAATTTTAACCATGCTAAATGTTGAAATATAAATTAAAAATATTTGTATGTGAAGTAACTTGCCTATGGGCCAGTTGTCAAATACATGCTGAGCAATATCAGCAGCAGAGTCACTGGGACTAAATAAAAATTCTTTTGTCTTTCCACTCACAAGGATTAAACGCAGGTTTATCTGTAAAAAAGAAAAATAACTGTTAGATCATTTATGTAAAAAAATAAATGCAATGAAAACCTAAATATTTTTACAGAAACAAAGAGATAATTAAAAAAATATTAATATAGATCCATATCCTACAGACAGAAATTTTTACAATTTATTCTTTTCAAATTTCATAAACTAAATATAAAATTGCAGCTGAAATTAAATTTTACTTTAAATTATTCTAAGTGTGAAGAATAAATTCTGATTTATATATCAAAACAAAAAAATAAATAAAAAGTTTATTGTATATAAGGATTGTAAAAAAAGATTCGCAAAATGAAATATAATAATAAAAATTCACTCTATCCATTTTTTTAGAAGTGCAGTACAAATAAATTGAGAAATTTTCGCACATTCACCTCAATACTACTATCAAAAATCACCTTTTCCAAGGTTGAAACAAACATTCTTTTTCTCGATTAAAAACAAACAAATAGAAACCAACTCAGAACAATCGATTGCTACATTCTCTATCAATAGATTGTTTACACTAGGGCTTTAGCAATGTAATTTTTAACTTCGGTCGCATGACGAAGACGTCACTTGAGGACTTTGAGCCTTTACAAATTTAACAAGCATCAATGGGTCTTCAGCGGCACCCCAAGAACTCTCTAACCCACAATTCAACAGAAACATCGCCATCCATCAGTTCACTTGGTTGCCACGGACCCACACTAACTCGTTTCTAAATAAAATAACCATTCATTTGAAGAAATATGACTATTTTAGGCGAACAATAGGGAATTGAGGTTGTCTTGGGGGTAGGAAATCGACATTTCAATAGCATTTTCTCCACAAAACTCACACGATTTAATATTTCTCTTAAAAAAAGTTTAATAAGTAAAAAGCACTTATGTATTAATCCCCCGGGTTGGGCAAGGTCAACTCAGCCTGGGTCGCTTGCTTGGGATGTGAACCACAAAAATCCATGTCTTTTCCGTGTGAATCTGTTGACGCATAAACATCTATTCACTTTATATATATGCCATGCTTAATATGACTTACTAAAT
This sequence comes from Trichonephila inaurata madagascariensis, assembly GCA_019973955.1. Lineage (NCBI taxonomy): Eukaryota > Metazoa > Arthropoda > Arachnida > Araneae > Nephilidae > Trichonephila > Trichonephila inaurata. The sequence continues at coordinate 117,190 of BMAV01021584.1, forward strand.
ACTAATCTGTGATAAATGATTGTAACAGGCCACGTTAGAATCGAAAAATTCAATTTTTCATCAAAGTGTAGCATTGATAGTTTTTTTAACCCGGGGTCACTCGCGCCTGTTTTTGCTACCGTGGTGGCTCGCGGGGTGTAGAGAACACCCCAAACTTTTAACATGTGTATTTAAAAATGGAAAATTTTTTAAGTCAATTATGATACATATTCATAAAATATAAGATGTTTTTTTGTATTATACAAATAAAATTATTAAATTTATTGCATATAAATGAGACATTAATTTAAACTAAACATACAAAATTTTCATCTTCAAATACATAATTTTATAATTTTTCACAAACCACAAGTAAAACGTATATACCAGTAATAAACATACTTTATAATTAATGATGTTGTTGTGACTAATGCCACCTGCCTGACGAAGTCAGATCGAGGCCCGCGAAATTCATCGCGGCTAAGGGCTAGAATTTTTACGCCTGTCGTTAGCCCTTAGCTTTGAGCACCATGCAGGTGACAGTACGATTTGGCTCGGTTCCACCCCAATTTAGAGGGAGAAAACCCTAGGGGTGGCCAGGGGCCACTTTGCGGCCCGACGGCTATTTAGAGCAGCGGTCGCCAAACATTTTGACCTCACGGACCAGTAAACTCACAATTTAAATCCCGCGGACCACTAATAGGAATTTTTAAGTGTTAAATATATTTATAAAAAAAAATTGTGATGTCAGAACACATAAAATATACCTAGTTAATAAAATGAAACTATTGACTGTAACCAAATTATGCAAGCTTTATTAATATAAAAACCATAATAAAATAAACAAAAACTCTGTAAAAACAAAAAAATTAAAAAATGGTTTAAGTATATCAAATTTTTAGCATTACACATTGCTAGTGTGTGTGTGTGTGATGCATGTTCCTGCTTACTTGAAATAAGATTACGGATATTTGGATCTAATGTTGTTACTGCAAGACGGAGAACTGCATTTATTTCAAATTGTGAGATCGAATGTATATTGAAAATATCTTATATTGAACTCAATGCGTCCGTGAGTCCACCTTTAAATGCTTCAACTGATATACAGGAGAGTGAAACTTTAGAAGAAACGAGACGAGACAAAACATGTAATTAAAAAGATGAAGCTACAGCAGTACCAGTTTTTTACCGAGCGTTACTCTATGAAATAGCGTTTTTATAACTTTCACGTATTATTATGAATTCAATTATGTTTCAATGCATCTTAAAGCATAACAATGTGATGAGTAAGTATATTCCACAAATTTTTTTAGGGACCAATAAAATTTTCTCGCGGACCACCACTTTGGCGACCTCTGATTCAGAGTAACCCCATGCCGCAAAGGCACTATACATTTACAAACATCCATGTCTTCTCCAGAATTCAAACCCAGTCCCTACGGCACCTCAGTCAGCGTCGTTAACCACTATACCCTGGTTGGGTGACTAATTAATGATAAGGATAGTAGAAAAATAATATTTTAATCAATTTCCAAACATTCAGAGCAGACTGTATACATATGCTCAACTTCTCGCAGGGAGCTCTCAGCACCCCAGATAAACTTTTGAAAGTCGTTACGTTCCAATCGTCCGAGCGAGAGGGATTGCACATGGCCTGAAGGTTCAATGACCTAAAATGTGCAGCTACAGAAAAAAAAATCGTGATTCTGCGCATTCTTTTTGGAATCCCAGGAGGCTTTTCTTGTTGCTGGGGTGTACAGAACACCCCGCGCGAGTGATGGTGGGTTAAAAGTAAATTATAGATTCTTCTCTCCGACCTTGAGGCGAAACAGCTGTAAAGTCGACCCTTGGACAGTTGGTTGTTTCCCCCTTTTTTTTTCTTCTGACACCCAGAGTTGAATACAGTTATCGATGCATTTTCTTCACAGCTAGCTATGGAAGGACACATCTGTTTCTACGGTTGTCCATTCTTTTGATCCCTCTAACAGGTGGCCACATGAAAGGAAAGGAGTATCGGCTATTGTAAGGAAGTAATGCCAAGGATGGTATACCCAGTGTCAAGTCGATTTTAAGACCCTTGATAAGATTTACGATGTTCCCGCGCGTGCCGACAAGAGAATCTCAATCCAGACTTTTGTCGCGGAAGAACCAATAGTGATTGGAACCAAGATCGTAGTTGCCGGATGGAGACCCGTGTTCCTTTCAATCAGGAATGGTAGGAGGCGTAAGAGAGGCCCACTCAAGGGTTTTAAAGAGACGGATCGGAAGATGGCGAAGACTTGGGTGATAGGCCGCGGGAAGTCCAGCGATAGAAAACCTGCGATAACAAGTGGAAAGACCAGCGACAAGCTAAGCGATCTGGACTTGGATTTTTCCTGCGAAAGGCTGCAGGGCAGCTAAAGTTTTTTACCGGCAGCGAGTTCCAGGATAGCAGGGAACTCATCTAAAGTTGTGAAAGATATACTAAAATTGTTTTAACTATTTTGGTGGAGTGCGTACACGATATCCAGTTGCAAACCGTTAAAAACGAGCTCAACAGTCGACGATAGCCAGTATATGATGTGCAACAGATATATCTTAAAGCAGGGGTGTCTAACACGCGGCCCGCCGACTCTTTAAAATTTTTTAAATATCAGGTTTAAATATCAAGTTTTTTCATTTTGAAATTTATTTAAGGGGAAATTTATATATATATAAACCTATTTGCTTGTTAACTGTTCTTGTTTTAAAATAAACCCTTTTTGATAATAGAAACGTCCTTTAGATTAAAATAGATTTATATTTTATCAGACAGTTACATTTGATTTTACTCTAATAAATTACTTTTTTAATAAATTCCGAATTGCATTATGCATATCCTTTACTATGTGGATGGTACATGATTCTCTGTACGTGCGATTTTCATTTCTTCTCCGATTTTCATTTCTTCCTTTTCTGTTAGTAGTGCCAAAAAAGCAAGAGGCATTCAGAGATGTTTTTTAAAGTTTAAAAAAATTATTCAGGATGGTTAAGATAAAAGGCAATGTATACGTAATCGTTTGAGAACGACAGCACAATCAAATTTCAACATTGAGTAACGAAAGATCAATTCAAAAGGAACTCCGTAATTTTCAAGAAAATGGCAAGTGTAATATTTTAAACATTATTTGATCATTTTATTATTATATTATAAAAACATTATTACATTATTTATGTCGGGTATACAAGAAAAATAATGAAACCAATAATAATAATTCTTTCTGTATTAAGTATTCACTCCAATAAATGTTTTTTTGTTCCAAATCTGATATAAATGTACATATTTTTATGTGCGGCCCGCGAGATTATAACGTTTTTCCGAAGTGGCCCCGCAAGGTCATTTGGGTTGGACACCCCTGTCTTAAAGATTCAATAGAACGTGCGTATATAAATTCGGCATTAACTATTAGTAAATAAAAAACACATTTTACTGAAGCTGCGTGATCCCTCAGGCTACCCAGACATTAAGTAAACTTGGGGTTACGACATAACAAGTCATACTGAAATGCTATGCTGATTAGAAAGCATAGTTTTTCGGTACAGTACGATGGATTCAAATGACCCCACAGGTTCGAATTTTTTGGATTAGATAATTAGAGACAAAGTTGCAGCCTGAGCTGGCCACATTCAAGCCATACTACACAAGCCAACCAACTAAACAAGCCTACGCGACCTCCGTGGTGCACTTGCGAATTACATAAACTATTAGTGACGGATCTCAACCTGAACTAAGGTCATAAAGCGATGACGGCATCAGAGCTGAAATCTCGAATTAATACGCGGTAGCCTTTTTCATATGACAATGGGTCCGGCCAATCAAGACGTCTGTGATTTATAACAAGAGATTAACCATCGTCCTTAACCAAAAGGCAATAATCTATATAAATCTTTTTTTGTAAGGCACACAAGTTTCTTCGATCATCAATCAAATATTTATTAAACACTTTGAGAGAGAGACTTAGTTCTGATATCTTATATTAGAGGCGATGATAGTATTTGTAATTGGATATCCTGGTTTAGCCCCTGCTTCAATGATATATGATAAGCACAACTAAATTGTCCCACAAAATCAATGGCCAAAATAAAAGCGTGCACTCGCCCTTCCCGAACAAAAGACTTGTTTTATTTTCGTCTGGTCTACACAACGTTTGAATCCGCGCGAGCCCCACCCCGGTTGCTATATATTCGTCCTATTCCACATCATAAACGGCCGCATTTTTGCAAAGCGATGTCACTACAAAAACAGGCATACGAAGCGTGACTGTGAAAGGGTCAATTTCCGCCTTCTTAGTATTTTCCCTATCATTTTGATTTATTTTTAACGCGGAAACCTTTGCCAATATCTTTAGTTTCTATTAATATCATGTAAACACAGAAAAACGTATGATCTTCTCACAATATAACAAATCTATGCACAAAAACTTCTTACTTTACAAAATACTTTTGGGTCACTTTTTTTAAAACTTGGTCATGGCAACAGAAACCTATCAACAGGCGTAATCTTTTCAGTACCGCGCATTTAAATTTTCATAATTATCCCTATTTTGCTTTTCACATTTTCTGCTTTTCTAAAAAGCCTAATTTTTAAGATTAAAGACTACCAATCATTTGATCTTGGGTTCAATCTATTCAGGCGCTGTTTCTCTTTGGCACATCTAAAAAAATATTTATATTCAATATAATTTTCTTGAAAACTACCAAAATTTATTTCAATATAAACGGCCTATTTATTTTTGATTTGTTCTGTACAAGTTGTGGTTTTTAACTCGTGGTTGGCGTTGCTACACTCGAGTCTAGACGCCTCTCAAAAGCATAGTGTAGCGAGGCTGAGTACGTGAATTCCGTCGGTGCGTGGAATTGAAGTAAAAAGAGGAACGTCAGCTCACGTGTCTCCGTCACCAATAGCCTTCGTGTTGGGACACTAATAAAAAAAACAAGTAATACAAAAAAAGTGTGTGTGTACTTAAGACCACACGGTAGAAGTGATAACTTCAAATTTTGTAATGTAATTTCAGGGATTAGTTAGATGAGAATAAATAACAAGGGGATATCAGTATTGTCCTATAAAATTCTTTATTCATATGTCTGTACTCATAAAGTAATATGTTTGTGCGAAATATACAATTATACTTGTTAATTAATTTTATTCTAAGAAGGAAACAATAGGTTTATGGTAGATGAAATATGTTATAAATCCTTTAGATTCAAAATTTTATTTAAATATCTATAAAAAAACTCCGTCAAGCGTTGTTCCGTACTTCCTCGTGCTTCATTTGACATAATTAAATTGAATTTTGATTTAAAAAAAAATCAACTAGAGGTTTTGATTTGTCTTTTGAAAAATCTACTTTAAAATTCCCTGTTAAAATCATAGGTGATTTATTCAGAAGACCCGATCCGGCTTTGTGAATTTTGGTTGTATAATTAAACAATATTCAATTCTATACATGAATTAATTTAAGCAAAGGGATAGTAAGGCAGGTAGTTGACTGGAAAGAGAGGAATCTAGGTCAAAACCTTTAAAAAGGGATTTAATCAGAAGATTTATATCACATAATCTCTGGATTATACTAGCTCCTTTGCCATTGTATGGCAATTTTGTACAAATATATCCGGTGCTGCTGCAAGGAAAGTCTTCTTAACTATATTTTGTTTTCTTGTATTTAAATTATTTAATGTAAGTTTTTCTTAATACCCGTATACTTAATTTTGTTATTTTAAATTTTAATTGTTTTAATTTTCTTTTTAGACTCAAAGTATTAAGTAATGTGATTAATAGAACTATTTGTTCATTCTTATCCTGATTCGCTAACAAAAATAGATTCTTATTCTTAAATTCACTGCAATATTGCTAATGATAATTATACTATTTACTTAGTTCTATAAAAATTTGTCATTTTTCTACATTTTGTTTAATTTTAGTGTAGGATTTCTCTCTCTAAGCCTATTTTTAAAAAAATATTTCATATTTTCAAGCTTCAACTAGGATTAGAGAGAATCCCGCACTCATTTTTGTAGAAAGAAGTGGCGGTGGGGGACTCCACTTAGATCAGGGCACGCGCGCAATTTCTTGGGTACGTCTCCGATCAAAACGGTTAGCATTTTAGTTTAAAATAACAAAGTTCAAAATGAAGTATTACGAATAAACGCGAGTGATCAGTAGCGTTTTTACAGACATATGCCAATATTTCAAAGAGTTGAATGTAAAAGCCTCAAGACACAAAAAATATTATCTTCAAGGGGGATCTCAACGCTTTTGACGCTAAATTGCATATTTTCAGAAACGATATTACAAGAAACTCTACTATACTAGTACTTCCAGAACTTGAAAAAATCAGACGAAAAAAAAGTTATTCAAGAACTTATTTCCATAATTAATATGTACCCTGATGTGACTTCATTTGATAAATTGAACTTGTCCCAATTCGATTAGAAGAAATTGAGGAATTTAAAAATGCAACCAAGTTGGGTTTTCCCTTTTTTTCAATTCAATATGGATTAAAAAATTTATTAAAACAAAAAAATGTTAAACCCGATTAAAAACAAAAAAATTAACAAGTAATATAAATAAAACAAAAGGTTATGGCCCGGGTTTTTGCAGGGGTTTTCAAATTTTATAAAAAATTTTTCCCCTTTTCACAAAATCAGCACTTCAAATACTTTTTTAAAATGACATTTAAGATTCACTTAAAAAACCATTCGGCAGATTACCTAATTCAGCATGTGTTTTTAAAAAAGAACATCTTTTTCAATCCTAAAGTGTTATTTGTCATCTGATCGCCATTATCAGAATTCCTACTAATGTTTTTAATTTGAATTAAAAAACAAAACATTTACCGCTATACAGTGCAAAATGATTTTTTAAAAGTAAATAAAGAGTTTTGGGGTGGTTATATTTTAAATTTTTTATTTTAAAATCACAAGTCAAAATTATTTGACGGCACGCCTATACCCCATTAAACACTTTTTTAGAAAAAATGGCACGTTGATCGAAAAAGATTCACCACCCCTGACTTGGATCGAATCTAAGAAATTTACTTTTACGGCGTATTGGTAGGGGGACAAACTACCGCTTTCAGAGAGGCGGGGGAAACGTCGCTCCTTTTCTTTTTAGCGCGGACGACCTTGTACGAGCAGATTTCCGACTCGAGACGAAAAAAGTCGAAGGAGCGTTACATACCCGAGCGTGACATTCACTTTCCAGCAAATCGCGCCAATTGAAGTTATCACTTCAAAAATTTTATTTTAGCTACTTTTTATTAAATAGTTACAATTAATATAAATATGTATATACATAGGACAGAATCACAACATTAAGTGGTCATTCATTTTTATTAACTATCATTAAAGTATCGTATTGTCATCCAAAACAATCGTGTCTATAAAATTTCAGTTCAACTAAATGCTTTAAAACGTGAGAAAAAAAAAACCTTTTCAATTTTTGACACAAATCGCCAAAAGGGGCACTAAGTCGCCAAAAAAGATGCCAACGTGGCTGTAATTATAATTCTTTAAATAATTAGTTTTAATCAATTAATTTTCATTAATTATAGTTAAATTCTTGTATTATCATCCAAAATAATCATGCATATAAAATTTCAGCTCAATGGAGCGCTTTAAAATGTATTTTATTAACGATTGAAAATTCCATCAAGATAAATAAATATATAGAAAATGTGAGTTAATAGTAGGAATTGAAAAAATAAGTAAATCAATTTATTCGATTCATGTAACATTTCTGTAAATGAATAAAGAAACAAAAAATGCAACCATTAAAAGTTCTTATTTCAAAACTTATGAGCCATTAGTTGGAGCGAGTGAATATTAACGTCGCACTGTTCAGCTGCACGAGGGCTTTTGGCGCCGGACGTCATTTTGAACCATGGTCAAGTGACGAGGACGACACTCCCCCTCTCCTAACTACCACACCAAAGGGAGGAAGCTTGAGCTCTCGACAGATTTAATGTGCATCGCTCCCCTACAAGGCGGGTCTTTTGTGGTATTGGGCTCAAATTCATGACACGCCAGCTACGATCCGATACCTTGACCACTAGACTAATGCGGCCCTGCCATTAGTAGGAAGATAACACTTCGTGTAAAGATGAACAATTTTCAAGTTCAACCTTTTAAAATGTAAACAGATGTATAAAATCCTATTGAAGGGTAATTTAAATACAGATTTAATTAATTTTGAGCCATTTACCCTAAAATCTGGCGTATAACGTGCACTTTTAACACAAAAAAACAAGATCGAAACTTAAGGATGAGCGTTATACGCCGGTTAGGAAAACAATAGCTTTTAAAGTAACAAAAGAGATGAGAATAAAATTTTTCATAATTTTTAAAAAGTATAAAGTAATGGCTGGTCAAAGTGACTTTTTATTTTTAGAATCAACTTAATTATAATCTGAAAGTAAAACAAATTACTTTAAATATTACTGTCTCCAATTTTTTTTTTTTATTTTTTTAAAAAAAGCGGTGTAGCCTTAACAGCTGATTTAATTCGCGAGGGCTTGAAATTTGCTACAAGTATGGAACATTTTCTTACTCATAATCCATAGAGCGTGTATTAAAATAGCAAAGTAATCTTAAGTTTCGTATAGCAGGATATCAAGAATTATTTATAATTCATTTGAGAAACCCCGGAAACTGCCGCTAACAACGCAAAACGAACTAAATTCTTCATTCGAATTAAAGCCGAGAGCTGTGCCAGACATATTATCTGGCTGGTGATAGCATTTTTGATTCAGTTCGTAATAAACGTGCACGCTCGTTATCAAGCAGAGATGAATAGTTTATATTTTGTGTATGTACTTATTGACTGACTTTATTTGATTTGTTTTATAAATATGTAACAAGGATTATTTAATTATTACTTTTTCTGTGCAGTTTTTGGGAAAACAGCTTTTTCATTCTCACGATTTTTTAAAGTTATGGAACATATTCTAAAATTTACAATATATCACGTTTTTTGCACGGTTTTTTAAGGAACGTATCTACCGTATAAAAAGAGTTGGATGTGTACTGCCCAAGTTGCACCGGAATGGCTGCTTTATAATGCTCGAAACATCCGATGCTAAGCCTGTTGAGTACTTGTGATTTAAAATAAATAAATAAATTAAAAATTCAAAGCTATCCCGTTAATTATTCAAATTTTTTGCAAAAGACATAATCGTTCACTTTCACTTCTTGGTTTCTGTCTGCATACTTATGAGGCGCATCCTATTTTCGATGCTAATTTTTAAGGGTAGTTAAGAACATGAAACAAAAAAAAATCAAGTCACTAATGTGTCATTTTTTTTTAAGCTGTAAGTATAATATCCACCAAAAAAATTAGGTCTTGCATTCATTTAAAAATTAAGCTTTCTTTTTTTAATTTTAAATCAGATGTTTAAGATTACATGTGAACGCTTCCACACCAATTTACTCTTTTATTATTACACATCTGCGATTCTTTACCAATAGGCCAAGTTTGTAAAAAAATAGTTGTATGAATGCTCGGGGATTTTAGGTGCCCGTTACGGAAAAGTAAAAGCGCTTAACGTATACACAACAAAAACTTATTCTGAATAACTTTTGTAGAATGACTTTCTTTTTGCATCTTACTCACTTATTAATAACAATCCCTTTTACCATGTAATAAATATTTCAATCATTCTTCTTATTTTGTTCATCATCTGCACCCCCTCTAATTTTTACTTTTTTGAAAAGTTACGATTTAAATCTTTTCATTACAGCTTTGTAGTAAAAATTTTAAATAAATAAAAGAGGTGGGGACGCCTTTTCCTTTTAGAAGGGATTAAAATGCTGTACCCGTATGAAGTATTGGACACAAGGCATTTCTCTCTCCTAAATCGTACTTTATTTTAACTAGAGCACAATAAATTTTCAAAACCATACCATTTTTCAGAATTGATTCAATTCAGCGCATGGTCTTATCGATATTTCGATTGCTTTTAACAATGAAAGAACTTGTCAACGACTGAAATAAGCTACATCCCCCAGTTAGAACTACTGAATTCACAGGCAAAACCTTTCCTTCAATTAATTGGAGAACGAACAATCTAGACCTAATAATGTGCAAGGGGTCACATTATCAGGTGTTCACAAAATACATTACACATACAATTATAAATTCTTTATTCAGAAACTAAGCTTCCAGTAAAAATAAATTATACTATTTCCAAGGCACATGGTATCATCAAAAAGTTTTTAAATTTTCTATTATCTATTTTTTAAAAACGTTTTTGAACAAATTATCTCTAATATAAAAATTTTGACTAATAGTTATTCCTAAAAAAATTGCTCAACGTGAATCAAAAACAAAGAATTCAACGCTAATTCTATTTCTTTAGAGGAGCATCAATATTCCAGTTTTTCAAGTACATCAACTCTGTACATCAAGATAAGAAACATTTCAATAAATTCACAAAGAGAGAAGTGGCTGGCTCTATAAAGCGATTATTTCAAAAATGCAAATGAAAATTGAATCATATTTCCAAAATAAATTTAAAATCGAATTTTTTATTTTTTTTAATATACCTAAAAAGAGAATTAAAAAAAAAGCGTTATAATAACATTGCAAAAGTATATACTGCTTTTATATAAAGCGAGATCTTAAGATATATTTTTTTTACATTTTCGCCCTGCTCGATTTAAAAAAAAAATGGCTCATATTAGATATTACACATAGAATATTTTTGTTAATCTTTGTTCATAATAAGAAATTTGAAAAATACGCGAAGCAATTTTACGAATTTGAAGAATATTTTTCGCGAGGATCAGAAAATCGCAAAAGTTCAAGCCACAGTCGAATGAATTACCTTCAAAAAATGACCAGGATAAACCTGTATTCAATGCAACCAACCGTGTTAATTTTCCAAAATAGTTTTCTAAAACGATTGCACGCAGTCGTTTTTCTGCTTCAACAGTTTTCCAGTTTCCTTAAATGGCTTTCTGAATGTGATCAAGATTGTTCGAAGACACCTTTTTCAAAGAGGATATTAAGAGCGTGAAAATTCCTCAGGTGACTGCCATCAGGACGCAGAAATGTTCCAAAGACTAAACAGAATTCAGTGCCTATGTTAATCAGTAAAAACTATATTTGAATGAAATATGTAAATATAATTTTCATAATGGGGGAAAAAGGGTTTTTTTAAAAACTGCATCAAATTTTGAAAAACCCAGGGAACCAAAATTGATTTGCTAAGACCTTTTGATTTTTGATTTTTTCGCCCAAAAGTGTCATTGTGTAACTTTCGGCCCGGGAAACCCTTAATTTTCAGAAAGTCTATTATTAAGGGTGGTTAATTACATGTGTGTGATTGCAAATGGAAAGTGTTGAAAGAGACCTTTCTCAAAAAACATTCCAATTTGTCAAGAGGAATTTATTAAAACTACTAGATGCAATCGATTTTAAAACTATGATAGTTAAAAAAAAATATGAGAATGTAAAACAATCGCAATATAAATTTCGATAGTGTTTTGAAAGTCTAAAATCGGGATAAGAAGCAAATAATGCATAATTACAGTATAATTTTGCTGTATAATAATGCATTTTTACAGTAGCTAAGTAGTCGCCCATCCAGTAGGGGTTAGCAATGCTGAATGCTGAGCCATAAGGCCTGGGTTCGAATCCCGGGAGAAGAATGGATTTTGAAAATCCCAATGCCTTTGCGGGGGGGTACTTTACGTCGCCCCTAAGCCTCGTGAGCCCCCCCGGGGTTTTTTCCCCTCAAAATTGAGGGGGAAGGTTACACGTTGTCACCGAGGGTGCTCAAAGCTACGGCGAACGACAGGCTTACATTTGAATCCACACCCGACTATTCTTTTTGTGTTTTAAATTTTTTTCCCTTCGGGAAGGACAATACAACAACAGTAACTCCGATTGTCTTTTAAGGAAATTACAGCATTTAAATTCTTTATTAAAGTTGATTATATTAACCAAAACAAAACACAGCAACATAATATAATAAAAATTACAACTAAATTTAAAAAAAAAAAATAGCCAGATAAAATTGAAAAAAGGGTTATCAGTCCTATTTCCAGTTGAACGTGAAGACAGTTGCTTTCATTCGGTATTTTGAACGTCACATGACGGGAAAGACGTCAAAAAAGGGTAAAACATTGTCGACATTCTAGTATTTAGCGTGCAAAGCTTTGGGTACAGAAATTTGTTTTTAAAAAGAAAACGAAAAATCAAAGTTAATCCAAATCTTCTAATGCGACATGCAATAAAAGGAGTATACCCAAAAATTGTGCAAAATGAGCTTAGAAATACTGGTTTATTATGAGAGAATAGCCAGAGCAAAATCATACGCGATAATTGAATTGAAATAAATCTCCCGAATTCTGATGAGCCAGTTTAAAATTAAACGGCCGGTTTATAGTTTGAAGAAAGCCGGCATTAGATATGAAAAATTTGCGTTCAACTGTTAAGCATGGGGGAGGTGTTGTAATGGTTTGGGAGTTATATATCATACACAGAATAATTGATAGATTTGTTTACTTTAATTTACAGATTTTACTTACAGATTTAAAAAAGTTAAAAATCAAGTGCCGAAAAACTGGGAGATGATTTCATTTTTCAACAGGACAATGATCCTAAGCAAACAGCTATACAAGATAATTAAAGAATATATGTTCCTCTCTAAATGGCTACAAACATCCTCTTCCTCAAACTCGCCAAAAAGCTTTTACAGTTTGAATGGGATATACAGCCAGCCACACCCACATTCTCCAGATCTGGTACCTCCTGCCAGTATGATGGTAAAGGGTATTGAACCAGAATGAAAAAAAAAAATATAATTTAATAAAAAAATTCACTGTTAAAAACCCTTTCTCTTCCCCACACACACACACACACACACACACACACACACACACACACACACACACACACACACACACACACACACACACACACACACACACACACACACACACACACACACACACACACACACACCGAAATTATAATTCAATACATTAAATAGGCATATGCTAATTTTTTCGATTTAATTTCTTTGCCTTCGTTTCTTTCAGACGTTTTGTGTTAAAAGTTGTTACCATAATTTTGAGAATATCAAGTATGTGAATGGTAATAAAACTCGTACAGATGCAAGTTAAAAAAAAATTCTTTTTAAATACATAATCATAATCGACAGTATACAAAATGAGGTGTAAATCTAATAAATAATTTACATGAGTAAAATAATTACTGATCTCCCATTGTTATAAAATGATTTTTCTTATTCGAATGAACAATATTAAAAATTAAAGTATAACGAAAAATTTCGTAATCTTTACTCTAATATATTTTACAAATAATGTATAATTACTTCTCTCTAAATAAAAAGTTTAGAAGCCAATGGCTGAGTGGTTAGTGCATCGTGCTTTCACACCACAGGTTCGAACCAAGGACTGGGAAAGGTTGACTCAACCTTTGATCCCTTCAGTGGGTCGAAAAATGAGTACCAACTTGCCTGGGAACTTAACACTGGGGGTTTCGCGTTAGACTGACCACCTGACCGGAACATCTTGCTTATGCACCTCGGGGCCCAAGGTCGTGTATACTGAGTTGGGCACAGTTTGCCTTGGCCCTCATGGGCTGTCGCGCTACTGAATTAAGTTTTCTGTAAGATGGTGTGGTAAAATTATTCATACATAAGGTATATATAATAAAAAAGCAACTACATCTTTGGCGAAAAACAGTTTGACCAATTTTTATTCATGAGAGAGGAAAAGGTGATTAGGAACATTGTTTCTGAAGAGGCACTCAATTGAAGTGCGGAGATGGACTTACAATATGTTGAAAAAAAATCGAACTACATAATACATGTAAGTGAGTGAGTGAATATTAACGTCGCACTTTTCGAACACGGGGTTTTGGCGACGGACCAGGGAAAAACCCATGGCAAGGAGGGGACACCCTGAGCTGGCCCCCCCTTTCCCTAACTACCACACCCCAACGGGAGGACGTTTCAGCCCCAAAATTTAAGGGCATTTCAGGCGGGTTTTTAGGGAAAGACTCGAACAGACATGCCCCCATGATCCGATACCAACCACTGGGCTACCGCACCCCCACATAATAAGAAAATTACAGCTTTAAAAATTTGCTGAGTATGAACGTTGTTAAAATTTGCACAATAAGTCACCCCCTTCCAGTTCTAAGTTTAAAACAAATTCCTGAAAACTCTTAAATCATTATTAATTACATATAATTGCTATATTTCTTTTGGCGGAATTACAATATGCTTAATCTTCATCGCATACTAAAACATAAACAAAATTATGAATTTTCAAAGAAAACAAAATTTTATATAAATGTTTTTCTTCCTCTCAAATACAGGCATCCAGAGAAATGAAGTGCGAAGCGTCGAACCAAAAAGAAGAGCTTCTCCCAGGTGCATCGCCCCTGCCTGGGAAGGAAAACATGCCAAGGTCTGCTTCGACGCGTGGGAAGCTGCGGGATGTCGTCAACCGGCACCGAAAGCCCTCCACTAATCCTCGTCGCACTGCATTCCGAAAACAAAGCAACTTTCCTCTCTGGAATACAAGAGTCCTCTACAATACAGAAGTAATTTATATATATATTTAAAAAAAGGGGGGCGGGTAACATTGCACTAGAATTTACTCATGAACCAATGGCGATGAACGTTTCTATGAATCATAATCAAGGACGATACTTGAGCTTGCCCTACCCTCTCCTAAACTCGTCACATTCGGACTTTCATCTCCCCCCCAAAAAAGAGCAGCAGCCCTCAATTACGGCATTATTAGACAGAAACGAGTGTGTGGGGAGCCGCTTTTTTTTAGGAAAGGTGTGTTCAAGAAAACACATCGATACCTTGTGGTGAGCCGCCAAGCGATTTTGAACCCCAATCGAGTGACGAGGACACACAAAATAAATGACAGAATAATCATTAAACCACCATCAAATGGAGGTTGAAGGGTTCACTTTCTGTTAACATATTTAGCAGGAACACGACGACTCAACTATAATTTCAAGTAAGAAGGTCTGAAGCCCTAGTAAAAGTCTACAATAGGGGTTTTCAACCTGTGACCTACTTGAAATCACCTCCATTTAAATTTGGGACAATTTCTAGAGAAACAGTCATCTTTTGATCGAAAAAGTTTATTCTTTCATGTTATTTAAAACATGTCATTGATATCCGTTTGTGATAACATTTTCTAAAAATTATGAATTCAAAAATTTCGCAGTATCTTAATTTTTATAAACCCCACATAAAATCTGAACAATTAACGGGAAAAGGGTCTTTAATAGGTACGCAACAGAGATCAATCTTTCGTCCAAAGTGACCTTCTCCTATAGAGGAGAGGGGGAATTAATGAACAGAGTTCCATTTCTAATAATGTTGCAATCAAAAGGACAGGTGGCAGCAAACATCTAGCTTGGTTTAAAAAGCAGATTTTAAGCTACGTTACTCACTCATTCTAAAATTCAGAAGCATTTAGGGTCTTTGAACAAGTACACAATGGCAAATCATGATAAACAAAAAGAAAAATTGAAGGAAAAAAGCTAATTTTTCAAGAAAAGCGGTCATATCTATTTTTTTACCCCGTCAAATATAAGAGTAAGGCTGTTTGCAACGAGAGTGCATCTGTATTGAAAGAATACAACATTAAGAGACATTGTAATACTTAGCACAGTGGGAAATATTCTGGATTAGAAGGTCATCAGTCTTTTTTTCACCAGAGCGAATAAAGAATCTGAATGTTAGCTACATGATAACAACGTGGAAATGAACGGGGAGTTTGTAAAAAGTTTTCAAAGTACAGTTGATGTGCTTTTTCCCATCACAGGCTCAAGGCATATCCAATATTAACATGTCTGGTATTACTGTAGCGGAACGCGTCGAGGATCTCGCAACAGATATACAGGGTGAGTACAAATAATGGACCCGATTTTAAAAAATCACTACTGCACACTCAATACAATTTGTGAATGTAAAAAGAAAATGTACCAATCCTTCAGTTACAAATGTTCGACGTGTGACTCTTGTTACGCGGCATACGTCCAATCTGTAATCCAGTTCGTAGCATCACCCTATCAACGGTTCGTAATGCTGCACAAAGGACTACTTGTTGTGTCCATTGCAAATAATACAACTTGAAATTTAATTTTTTTTCGTACCTGGAATATTCCAAGTTTACAGGCTGTAACTCTCGTAGACTTCGAACAAAACTCTCTCCCCTGCTTCTTCCGAGACGAGTTCCCGGCCATTGTGCAACAAGCAAACTGATGATACTATTGTATAATGCTTTTACTCGTTAGTGCTTTGATTTCGAAGCAATTTCTAAATGCATGTTGCATGAAAATAACTGGAAAAAACTGCATACTTAAAATACTGTATACTCTAATTCGCAAAAACTCGGTCATTATCAACATGTTTGAATTTCCATCACAGCGATCTTTTATGTGCTGCAATCTTTTGATCATTGGTAGAAAAAAAACCCTTGCTATATTTCTCTTAACATTCATTATTGTAATATACAGTCGGTCAAAAAAGTATTGGGACACACTATTAGTTCATAGATTTTTATCTCACAATATTTTACTTTAACATACAAATGAAAAAAAAGAAAAAGAAAAAAAAGAAGTAAATGTTATTTTGGTAAACACAAATAAAAATAATTGGAACAAAACTCACACATTAATGCAATTATGGTTAAAATTGAAAATAAAAGAAATCGAGTTCACAAAAAGGTGCTCAAAAAAAGTATTGGGACACTTCCCAATAAATTAAGAAAAACAATTCAAACTTAGAGATTAATATCTTGTTGGGCCCTTCTTGCTTTTTATAACCTCTCGAAGTCTATTTGGCATGGATTGGATCAACTTTTTGCAAAGTAATCTATCGATTTTGGTCCACTCTTCGACCAAATATTTTCATAAATCCTACTTGTTGGAAATTTGGTGCTCATATAGTTTTTAAAGCAAATAATCTCACACATGCTCAATGGGATTAAGGTCTGGACTTTGCGCAGGAGTCTTAATAACACTAGGACAGTGGTAGGGGACCCATAACTTGCAAATATCTGCAGTATGTTTCGGGTCATTATCTTGGTACAATTTAAAATATCCTGAGATTCCCAGCTTGTGCTCGCACTTTGCTTTAAATTTCGCTTGAATATGTCAAGATAGACATATTTATTCATTATACCATCAATAAAATGTAAGTTCCCGACACCAGAGATTGCCATACAGCCCCAGACAATTTGGTTACCCTCTCCATATTTGACAGTAGCCGTAAATTTTTGGCATGCATTGCTGTATGATTTCCACCAAACTTTTTGCTTTCATCAACAAAAAAAATGTTGTATAATGTTTGAGAAAATGTTATATTTGCTTTCATTAACTAAAGTTACATTTTCCCAATATTCTGTTGGCTGCCTTGCATACATTTTAGCAAATGCTAAACAAGCTTGTCTGTTTGCTTTGTTGATGCAGGGCTTTTTTTGAGGTACTCTTCCATGATACTTATGTTTTCTCAAAACATTTCCGATAGTTTAAGCATTTACTGATTTTCCGAACCTACTTTTACATTGCAAAGTCATTTTTACTGTACTAGTTCTTGGATTAAAGTGTACTTGTCTCACAATCCACTCTTCACGTTCATTAAATATCCTTGGACACCCTGATGTTTGCCTGTTTTCAATATTTATTTTTTTGAACCTGTCAATGATGTTAAAAACAGCAAACATTCAATTTCAAGATTTTACTATACAGCGAACTGATTTCCTCTCTTTCCAATGACTTATTACGAGATTTCGCACACCAACCGATATATCTTTGTTTCTTGCCATTTTTTCCATAACTCATCTTATCTTTTGAGACATTTGTGTTTAAACTTCTAGTCTAAAAAAAATGTGAAATTAAATTCTTTTGATGCGCTGTATATTTGTTAAATTTCTCATTTCAAAAGTGTCCCAATACTTTTTTGACCCCAGTGCCTTTGAATTATATTTGAAAAGCTAGATCAAATTATAATTCTTTAATACTAATAAAATTTTCCTTATATACTGTCCACCAAATATTAAAACAAAATAAATTAAGAAATATTTTAACATGTTAAATATTTTTATAAATGGCTTTACAGTTACGCATATGACAAGTGTCCCAATACTTTTTTGAGTGACGGTATGTGATGTAAAATGGTAGCAGATACTGGTATTGTGTAGGTGTCATTCAATCAAGTTGGTATTTTCCAGGATTTATTGATAACATGCTATAAACTTCAAAAAAGGAATCCTTAATAATCTTAACCAAATTGAATTACCTAGTTAAATATTAGACTGAAAATATGCCATAGAAAAATCCTAGGAAACAACGGCACACCTAGTTATGCCGACTAGCATTTCGTGTGTGTGTTTGTACGCGCACAATGCGAGTGATTTCTAAAATTATGTCAAAAAATTTCCTTTTTCGAAATTTGTTCCATTCCACTTATTTTTGATTTAAGACAGGTTTCTTTCCCCCCTCTATAGCCCGAACACGGTTTTTTTTAGTGTAAAATTATTGTTCTATATTCCCCTCCTTCTCACAGATAAGATATAGCTTCAAATTTCGATGTATGACTTATAAAAAAATATTGCTTTAGAATTAAAAAATTGTTAATGTGAAGCAATAAAAAGAAAAGAATTCTGATGTGATAAGAGTAAAACAAAAAACGTTCATCATTTTTTAAAAATTGTTAGTTTCTAAGAATCTAAAATAATAAAATAGATTTGTAAGATTTTCATGAATCAATCAATCAATACATATAATTAGATTAAAAATGTCTAAAATGTATTTTGATCCATAGACGATGTACTTTTTAATTAACAAAGAATTCATTTAGTAATGAAATAATTGAAATAATCCTTTTAAAAAAATATATTTAAATTTATTAAAATCAAATTCCTATAAGTAATAAATAAAAGAAAAATTTACAGATAGCTATTGAAACGATTGCTTTTTTCTGAACGTTTAAATATTTGATTAAACGTATAAATATATATAAGTTAGGGAAAAAAACAGCATGGGGGAAAGCCTATAACACACACACATACTGAAAAAAACATTATAAAAAAACTTCGATCTGATAAAAACATTGATATTTTATTTTAATTTTAACCTTTTTCATTCCACTGTGTTTAGTAAATTATGTAAACACGTATCTGACTAAAAAAAGTATATATATAGGCCAATTCTCTACAAACAAGAGATAACATCCAAACAATAACATTCGACAAACACATAGACAGCAGGAAAATCACACAATGAAGGACAAAAGAGTAATCAAGATTATAAATATAAAATGGATGTATACAAAACTAACATATTCATTATTTTAACAATAATTTTATGTATTATAACAATAGTTTATATAATATCTTATTTATAACGTATTGTATATCATTTTATAAAACTTTTTGTAACTAATTTTTAAATAAAATATTATTTAATGTTTTTTTCTTACAAAATTTACAAAAAGTATTATTTATGAAGTATAATATAAATATTTATATAATTACAGTAATTATTTTATTTTTTAAAATGCGAAGTTATTTTCTAAAATATGATTTAATAATTAATAAACCTTTTTTAAATTCATTTATTTATATGCTAAGTTTCGTTGTTTTGTAAAAAAAACATCATACAAAATTGAGACAATTTAAAAATGAAAAGTTTTTTTTTCGGGCTTCATTTTTAAGTTAATGACTTGAAACTTCATATGTCGATTGCAAACAACGCCATTTTTAAACAAAAAATGTAACAAAAATAATGCTTAAATATTTCTCGCAAAAAGGGAAGAAAACGAAAAACACAATCTTTTTTTTAAAAAAACCGTAATTTTTAAGTAATTTTTTCAATCTTTGTAGATTAAAAATTACGGTTTTTGAAAAAAAGATTGTGTTTTTTTTCAAAAATGCATTTTCTTTTGACTTTTTCAATCGACACATTTCAAGTCAACTGAAATGACCCCACACAAAAAGGTTAAACTTTAACAAATAACGCAATGCAAAATTGAACATCCTTTTCAGTTTCTAACCTAGAAACTACCGTTTTATAAAGAAGTGCCTTTGACATCCAGGCTGTAAGTTCCTACGGGGAAAAGCATTGAATTGACCTTTAAAATAAAGCAAGATTTGTTCAATTACGCATTGCGTCATTTGTAAAGTTAAATTTTTTTTTCGGCTTTGTTTTTAAGTTAATGCTTTCAAACTTCATATACCGATTGCAAACAACGGTATTTTTAAACAAAAAAACTTTAAAAACAGTAATGCTTACATATTTCTCGCAAAAGGGAAAAAAAACGAAAAACATTTTTAAAAAAAAAAACACCCGTAATTTTTAAGATATTTTATCAATCTTTGTACAGATTAAGTATAATATCGTTCTACACACGAAAAAAAAGTTTCGTGAGATTTTTATAAATAAAGGTTATTATTTAAATAAAATTGAGTATTTTTTGAAAAATCTTAAAAAAAAGTTTTGGACATTAAATTTTTTATATGACTGATTCTAAAAGAGAAAAGCATGAACTTTTTTAGTGTAAAATATTTTTTTCATTAGCGCGAAAGAAAATGCAAGCAGAACAATTTAGAAATCATTCATAAAAACGTATCGATTTCGCGACTCACTTTAAAAAAAATCGTAAAAAATACAAAATATAATTATTTTGTAAAATAAATTATACCATATCGTGGGGGAAGTAAATGATCTTTCCGAATCTGTAATTATTTTTTGTCTGAGTCTCATGAAAAAAAATTAGATCACATTTTAAAAACGTCTGGAAAAAAAAAGTTCCGAATTTCCCCTTGGCGGTGAAAAATGGTACTAATTATGCGTTTTAAGGTTTTTAATTAATATCTTTTTAACTAATTGGAATATCGGAATATAAATGGTGAAAACGGATTCCTCAGATCTTTCCCGAAATTTTGGTACCTTCGGCGAGTTTCTGCGTCGTGTGGTTCGTGAGACATCATAGATACGTTTTGTTTACCTTCGGATTTTAATAGTGTAGACAATATGCTTTAGTTTCGAAAACATGATTTTTTTAAAATCAGTTCCATCATTTGTACTCGCCCTGTATTCCATAAATGTAATATCCAAACGAAAAAAAAATTTTTTTTTTTATTCTGTGGCGATGGATGAATTAACAGATACTGCACAAGAACCCATTTTATTATACTTGGCGTTGATAGCGATATTACAACTGTAGAGGAATTAGCCGTTGTCTTTGCATTTAAAGGTACAACCCAAGGAACAGATTTGTGTTCAAGTCTGACACAAACTCTGGATAAATGCGAGTTATACTTCAACAGTATATGTGCTATAACCCCACACGGCGCTAAATGTATGATTGAAGAGGAGAACCCACATTACTCAAATCTGATGTGAAGGCAAATGGAAATAATATGACTTTCCACTGTACCATTCACTAAGAAATCCTTCTCAGACATTCAACGTGTGATGACTGTTGTAAAAGTGATTCGGTGTAACGGACTTAATCACTGGCAGTTTAAACAGTTCTTGAAAAGTTTGGAAGTTGAACATGGTGATATGAGCATTACATGGGACATTTGTTGAGCTGGGGGGAAAAAATGCTTCAGCGCCAGTTTTTTTTTAAAGAGCGAAGTTTAACAGTTTATGGAATCGAAAGGGGTATCTATTCACGAGTTCAAATATAAGAATTTGTTGAGAGTATTTCTTGTCGATATTGTAGGTTATTTCAATGATTTGAAACGATGCTTATTGGGAGAAGATCTAGGTATTCATAATCTTTGACCCTATGAATGTTTTTGCGACAAATTTAATCCTATGGGAAAGCCAGTTGCTAATTAAGAATTCTATTCACTTCTCAAAATTGATGGCGTGCAGGAAGAACTCAATACGGAATTCTCCGATTTTCGTAAGAATGTTCTATTTGCTATTTTCGTAAACTCTGGAAGTGTTGCACCTGAATCAGAATTTATAGGTTTGCAGAGTGACTGCAGAAAAATGCAAGTTTATTGAAAATTCAACATTAATCGATTTTTATTCGAAGTACGTGACCTATGACAAGTATCCAGGAAATCGGAAACATGCATTGTTCATGTCTTCTATCCTTCACACTAACTTTATCAGGGAAAATGTTTTTTTTAGTAAAATAAAGAACATAAGATCAAAAACAAGAACAAGACTGACAGACATTATGAAATTTTACCAATTGCAACTACACAGAATAAACCAAATGTTGAAGCTTTTAATCACAAGCAAAATTGCCAAGTCTCACACTAACTCTACTCACTATGAGCCTCAGAAAGAATTATTTTAGAAGTAGACAGACAGATGAGCATTTAGTCTCATTCCATAAAATTAATACATCTCACTTCGAACCAGAACATATGGAACTTTTAAAAATGAAATCGCAATTTTATTCATCTCATTAACATATTTAAATTGTAATACTAGTATATTGCTTTTAAAATTTTAGAAAAATTTATCTTGGACCACGACCGAAAAAGTTTACCCATCCCTGTCCTACACATAACAAAAACAGAAGTTTCGCGTTACAGAGCAGCGCGCCCTCTAGTCTACGCTTTTCAACATTCAAAGACGTGAAATCCATTCATCTTTTTCCTTGCACAAAGAAAAATGCAAGACTAACAACGTGATTCATTTCACATTCACAACGTATTACTGACTTTTAACCGAGTTGCGACTACATCCAATGATTATTAAAAAAGCCAGCCAACTCGGACCATCCAAGCGAGAGATAACCCTTTTTCACGATCACACTGAATATTAATTGTTTGACAATTTTACAAAAAGGCAAACTTGGCAGTGGTAGTCACGACACCGGTTTCGCCCAACCCGAAAAATTAAGCGGTCCTTTCAATTTCTTCAAATAGAATCAATTTACGTGGTAAAGCCACGCATGAATTTGTTTCACTTATTAATCACTACAAATAATTTGTTGCTGTTGTTGAGGTCTGTTTAACGAACGTCTTGTAGCAGTCTACATCTGTTCGGCATAACGAATACACCTCGTAATTTTGAGAATACGAGGCTGATACCTGAGCTGTCCCACCGCGACAACGTGAACGTCGACACACAGAACACACATCAATCCCTCATCATGATGAGTCTTAGGCGGTCGAGGCTTAAGTATTGAATCAGCTCATGCGACTTTGGATGAGGAATAATTAACATAAAATGTTGCGAACATTCCAATAAATATTAAATTTCTTTTGCTGAATGTGTAGTGATCCAACCCTAATATGCAAATATCATGAATCAATAAGCCAACTGTGACTGAAAGATAGTAAATAAAAAGCAGATGAAACTCTTCTTTACCTTTACTTTCTAAGCAACTTACAGATCAGCTGGCGAGCAGTCCTGATGACGCTGAATTTAAGTTTTACTATTTAATAAAATCTGATCAACTTTCACGAATGAATTACATACTGTGAGTGTGGGGTAAAATTAGACACATAATATCAACAAAACTAATGATAACATCTTTAACAATAGAAAGATAGCAGATTCATTTGACGTTCAATAAAGAATATTATCCACTGTTAATGGGGTTTTTAAGTAATTCTAGTAACTGGACGTCAATTTGAGCAAGTTAGTGTTTCAGGATGATACAAACTGTCTAGTGAATTGGGAGATAGCATATTAACACCGTACTTTGAAAAAAACAACACGAAAGCTATTGGTGACATACCTCGTACTTTTAGATCCCGATCAAGTCATGACGATGAACTGGCACCCATTCAGCAAATTTTAACACCATTCCAACGTGAACGTTATGACAAACTATGAGCCCCTTTACTCCGAAGGTGTTTCAGTGACACCACGACTCAAACCTGTGACTCGACAGAAACAGCGGGCAGGAATTCGAGACCATGTTCACTGAGCCATACTGTCTTCCAAAGACACAGAAGGCGAGTTTGTAACACGAACAAGGCCGAGCGCCCTAGAGTGAGAGTATGCGGCGTCCTTTCGAACAAGCACAATATCACTGTATTTCTACATCACATCCATACAGCTGAATCTCGAACTCAAAACTTCTTGGTCAACGCTTCACAATAAATAGGTCTTAAAAGCACAAATAGTCAAATTACGTGAGGTTCATTCAAAAGAAGAATACTGTCTTTTGCTCCATAAACAAATTTATAAAAGCGTGAAGGTCAGAATGCCATTATCAAAGGCATTTCCTTTCACAGTAACTTTTCCGGACATCTCTGAAGCCCTTCTGCCCCCTTATTTGAATTAACGTCGCTAAGCGAAGAATATTGGTGATCGATCTCGTAAACCACGATCAAGCAGGTGACAATTAGTACTGTAGAAGGGTAACCTAATTACATCACCACGTCAAATATGGACTTCCTGGACGAATGCCGTTTGGCAACACTTTTCACTGTGCATAGCAATCTTGGTGGAACCAAAGGTTTGAATCCACGGCTCTATTACACATCGCCTACTGTTTTCATCTTAGCGTAGAAGAGATCCCAGGGCAATTCTTAACAAATCTCTGGTTTGAAAATCATTTTCTTGAATCTTAAAAGTAAAAAAAAAAAATGATTAGAAAATGTATGGAAAGGGAATATTGTGAAAGTATCTGTTTTAATTCAAAATAAGAGGCTCATTGAACTATTAACTAAATCTATTAAAAAAATCCTCACAAATACGGGACAAACAATCTAGATCAGGGGTGTCCAACACGCGGCCCACCGACTCTTTTTAAAAATTTTTTTTTAAATATCAGGTTTTTTAAGTTTTTTCATTTTGAAATTTATTTGAGGGGAAATAAATCTACAATGTATTTGCCTATTACCTGTTGTTTTAAAATAAATCCTTTTTGATAATAGAAATGTCCCTTAGATTAAAATAGAGATTTATATTTTAAACAGTTACATTTGATTTTACTATAATAAATTACTTTTTTTAATAAATTCCGAATTGCATTATGCATATCCTTTACTCTATGGATGGTACATGATTTTCTGTGTGCGACTTTCATTTCTCCTTTTCTGTTTTGAATACCGATATAACAAGAGGCTGTCAGAGATGTGTTTTTTAAAGTTTAAAAAAAATATTCCGGACGGTTAAGATAAAGGGCAATGTATACTTAAACGTTTGCGAATGACAGCACAATCAAATTTCAACAATGAGTAACGAAAGATCAATTCGAAAGGAGCACCGTAATTTTCAAGAAAATAGCAACTGTAATATTTTAAACATTATTATTTGATCATTGCATTATCTTTATATATAAAAATCTGTGCATGTGTATGACTAAACTCCTAAACGGCTGGACCGATTTTGATGAAATTTTTTGTGTGGGTTCAAGTGGATTCGAGAATGGTTTAGATTCACAATTCGGTCCAATATCGCAATTAGTTAAAAAGATATTAATTAAAAATATTCGGCTCAATATTCATCTGCATTGTTGTAACAACGTTATTGTTATAAAAATGCAGATGAATCATGCTTTTTAGCGTTTTTAATTAATATCTTTTCAAATAATCTTTATATATGCAGTTCTTCTGTGCGTGTGTATGTGATTGACTCTTCCTAAACGGCTGGACCGATTTTGATGAATTTTTTTGTGTGGCTTCAAGTGGATTCGAGAATGGTTTGGATTCACAATTCGGTCCAATGTCGAAATTAGTTAAAAAGATATTAATTAAAAACATTAAAACGCATAATTGTTTTACCCCTGTGTACTGTTTATTCTGCTGATGCGCGGCAAGGGGAAAAAAAAAGAAAGAATGAAGAGGGGAGAATTTTTCGATATTTTCTCTCGCCGTTTTTAAAATTGCAATCTAATTTTTCTATCAAAACAGACAAAAAATAATTACAGTATCGGAAAGATTATTCATTTCACCTCGATACGGTATATATCTTTATATAATTCTTCTGTGCGCGTGTATGTCACTGAACTCCTAAGCGGCTGGACCGATTTGGATGATATTTTTTGTGAAGGTTCAAGTGGATTCGAGAATGATTTAGATTCACAATTCGGTCCGATATCGCAATTAGTTAAAAATGCGCCAAAATTATGTAAGGGCGCGAGATTGTTCATAAAAAAATCGTGGGCAATATTCTTGAGGCCATTATTTTGAGCGGCAAACTTCAAGGTGAAGTTGTACTTCTGCTACAAATCCCAATGATTCCTTCAGACTCACCTACCCTTCAAATGTTTGCAATTTCCATTTCACTTGGTATTTGCTATGTGTGTGACCATTAATAAGTCACAAGATCAAACAATGACAATTCGTGGCTTAGATTTAGAAAACCCTTGCTTCTTACGCGGCCAATTATGTGTTGCACGTCCGAGGTTTGGCAAACCATCGCATTTGCTTATGCCCCTTAAGGATTAACCAAAAACATTGTATATTCAATGACATTACGAAAAATTTATTTTTCGTGTATTAAAAAAATATTCCTGTTATGAAAATAGCTCGAATTTTATCTTTTTTACCCTTTAATCAAAACAAGTTTAAGTTTCTATTCAGAATAGGTTCTATATTCAACTTAGTTCATAGTAAATACCTACTCACAGGTAATCGATAGGTCGAATTGTGGTAACTGTACATGTGATGATGTCAGGTATTGTAATAACTTTCTTTATAAAAAATTCCATCAAAACGGTCCAGATTGTTACAACTTATTCCAAAAAAATTTGTAATTTTCGGATTTAAGACGTGTGTACAAGACAACATCTGTCGGGACCGCTAGTATTATAAAAACATTATATTATCTATGTTTGTATACATGAAAAATAATGAAAAAAGAATAATAATAATTCATTCTGCTTTGAATTTTCACACCAATAAATGTTTTTTTGTTTCCAAATCTGATATAAAGGTACATATTTTTATGTGCGCCCGCGAGATTAAAATGTTTTTCCGTAGTGGCCCGTAAGGTCATTGGGGTTGGTCACCCCTGGTCTAGATCAAAAAGTAGATAAAAGTAGTGCAAAAATCTTTTTTAAACAGAGTGAAATTACAATACAATGTGACGATTTAAGCTTGTCCAATTACGAAATCTATAAGTATCACTTATTTTCTAAGAATATGCGGAAATACCTGTATATAGCTCATTTTTAACATTTAGAAAATATTCAGAAAACTGCAGTTGACACTGATTTAAAAAACAAATATCGGAGAGAAAAGGGTAAAATAGCAGAGATGTTCTTAGCATCAAATATTCACGAGGCACAATTCAATATTAGCGAATCATTATTTTGATCAAATTCTTTTCTGTCATGACAGTTTATTATAATACAATTCATTTTGAATATATGGGAAATTGAAAAACTTAAAATTTACTAAAAAACACCGATATCCTCTCGTTGGAGATAAATGGGAAAAAAGGTACCTAATCACTATTAAATATAATGAACACAAATCAAGAATATAAAAAGTTATCTCAACTCTTAATGAATAAATTGTTGCTAAATGTGTCAATATTCCACGCAGTTCCACTAAATTTTATTCAAAAACTAGAGTGTGCGCGTTTCCGACCGCAAGTTGATAACCATGTACAATAAATCATGTGTGAAAGTAAGCGAATAAGTTTTACATTTATTTGTTTTTTTTAACATTTGAATGTTGAGGGGGTTCAGTGTATTATTTGAAGAGAGATTTTCTATTTACCTATAAAGGTATGATTTATCTAACTGAAAAAATATTACTTCTCATTCGTTGTCAGATAAGATATCAATATTGCATTTGAAAATTTTATATATATTGGATATATCTCAGATTTTTGGGAAATACTTTAAGTTGTGCCCACTGTCAACATGCAACTTTTCGAAATAAAAATACTCAATTTTATTCCCTGGATTTATTTTTTTTACGTCACCGATGAATACATTTTTCTCAAAAACTATTTTTTAAAACTCAAAACAAAGAATCACGCAATTAAGGGTTTAATTTTGTATGTCTCTCCCTCTCCCCGAGACAACCTTAAAAAAAGAAAAGCTCCTACTTGTAAAGTTACCCAACGGTAAGATTTATGTTTCCCCAAAACAGACTCTTCTTAACGTAAGATTGTACATATTAGAAAATATTTGTCCAAAAATAAATGATTCAAATGTCTATCCACACACAATCCTAACGAAAGACCATTTTGAAATTCAAATAAAAGGCACTGTTCCAAAATTATAAGATTCCCCCTTTGTGCACCAATAGTCAGTCCAGAATCATTTAAGTTTTGGGTCTGCAAAACAAACAGATCCGTCGGAGGATGCACTTCCTGTTCCTACCGGTTTGATTCCGATGTCATAACAGTGACAGAGGGTCAGGTTACTATAGGTCACGGCCACAGCAGAAAACGAGTCGGCGATTCCGGCTGTTACACATTACGTCAATAAGGTGCTGCCAACTCTTTTTTTGAAAGAGGAAAAAAATCCAACCAGAAGAAATCTCCACACAGCACGAATGATCATTATAAATGGAAAAGAGACAAAAAAAAAACCTCTAGTAACACAGCATTTAAATCCCCCTCCCCATCAGATTACGTAATAAAGCGGCACCGAACCGTGAACTAATTAATTATTCTACTTTGAATATCCGAAAAATAACTTCTGAATTCAAGAGGCTGAAAAGATTTATTTAAACAAACCGATGACCAAAAATGAAGAGGAAAAACTAAGCACTGGCAGAGAAGCACTAAAAATCGCTCATCGACATGGCAAAACCCTTTCGCATCAACAATTTTCCAGTAGTGAGGGGGAAAAACGGGTTAATAAATATTAACCTTAAAAATCAAATGAAATTAAAAACAGCTCATGATGAAAATAAGCTGCTTTTTAGAACTTTCATTCTCTTCTTTTAGTAATTTTTAATCATGATTATATGTTCTTGTAGTTACAATCTCGTTTAAAAAATGGCTTATAGTTACAGTCGTGCATGCCTTCTCCATTTTAAAATCAAATGCTTTTAAGTTGATTTTTAAAGCAATCGCCATTGTTGAGCTAGAAATCTCGAAATTTTTTTTCTTAATTTCTACATCAAGTATGAAGTCGACATGTATGAGAAACAAAAATATAAACAATACTAACTACTATGAACTGGAAAAAATTTGGATTGTAGGATTCTTATTTCCTTTCTATTTCAAAATGAATTCGGTGAAAAGTAAATTCTTTTCTATGCAAATAGATAAGGTTTCGATTTCTTTTGTACGATTATGAAATGTTCCGATGACTTAAAGAAATAAAAATTAACATCCAACTCCAGTTATGTAGTTCTACTTTTATTCCAAATGGAACAATTTATGACGATACATCCACAATTATTTACTGGGAACGCGTTGTCAAAATAACAAAATATACTAATTTTAAAATACACAAATTTTTTTTTTATTAATATATATTTTTTCCCCTAGTTTCAATAGTTCAGTGCAATATATTAACATAAATTGCATTAGCTTAATTTTTTTGAAACAAAAGTTCTAAAATGAAGATCATTTCTAAGTTACAATATCGGAATATCTTTTAAATGACATGACCCCACAGTACATAAAAAAGAAAATGTTGGATTTGAAATAAAGAAAATGTTGAAATATAATGTACATACATATATTTCATATGATATATCAGAGTCTTTTTTTTCCAAAAAGTTAAATAATGCAAAAATAACCTAAAACATTCTATTGAAAGAACCTTATAGTTTTAAGCATTTGCAAGACTGGAAAGTGAGAGATATATTAGTTACACATGAGCAACATTTTCAAGGTTGATGATTTTCAAATCTTATAACTTTGCAAGAAATCACAAACCACTTTTAACATGCAATGGTTATATATATAAATTAAATAATGAATCTCTTTCTAAAAAAGCTTAGTGCCATTTTTCTGTACTAGTCAACAGAAGCTATTTTATATTTGTATAGATAATATTGCCAGCTATAAATTGCAAATAATACTAAACAATATTTAAGAAAACAATTTTTAGAGAGGTCACTACTTTAGTATCATTGCCTTAGACCATGATTCAACTCCTTGAAACTTGTTGCCCACATTTTCTTCAAAACATCAATCAGAAGTTGTATAAATTCCAATCAGCCATATTTCTGAAAGAACTAATCAGAAAACTATTGCATGATTATCATGAATGATAGATATTTTACAAACATTTCC
The DNA here is from genome assembly GCA_019973955.1 of Trichonephila inaurata madagascariensis. Taxonomy (NCBI): domain Eukaryota; kingdom Metazoa; phylum Arthropoda; class Arachnida; order Araneae; family Nephilidae; genus Trichonephila; species Trichonephila inaurata. The sequence goes on from BMAV01021584.1 coordinate 147,332, forward strand.
AAATTTTTGAGAGATCTAGCTTCTTTGCCCCTCAGTAATCAACAAATTCAATTACAAATTACTTAAAAAATATATAATCAAATCCAAGTGAAAAATTTTTTTAGCAATACATAAAAAAAGTTTTTGTACACAATTAAAGGTACGGGTTTCATTAATAAAAAACAAAGCATATGGTTCCCAAATTCAGGGGGACAAAAAACAAAATCGGGGGGGGTTGCCAACTTGGTTAGTTTTTCTAAAAACATTAGCATTTTTAAAATTTTTAATCCCCAATTAAATCTCAGACAAATTGATAAAATTGTTATTAATATAATTTTAACATTGAAATAAAATATTGAAGGTTACACAAAAATACATAAAAATTCCAATCAACTAAGCAGTAATTTAGTTTGATATATTTTTGAAAATTTGCAAAATCTGAATAAATTTATTTATGAAATCGGCTTAAAGATACATACATAATTTAATTATTTGGAAGTATTTTCATTAAAAAGTAATTTTTTAAAGTACTTTTTAATACCAAATGCAAGATTTTTCAGAATTTGTTTTTATTTTTACCAATTAAAATTGTAATTTATATGTAAGTGTAATATATCATTTTATTCTAGATCAGAAAAGAATACTACATATGAACAAAAAAAAAAAAAAAAAAACTGAGTCAGTAAGAAACTTGAGTAAATGCCTTATTATAGGTTAAGAATCATTAAAAAATAATAAATACACAAAATTATTGAATTAATTCAAATAAAAAGTACAGTACACATTAATTTTGAGTTAAAAGATCATTCTGTCCCAAAATCTCACCAAAAGTGAACTTTAAAAATGAAAAATAATGCCACAAAATTCAAACTTGTGAAAGAACTAAAAAACTTAGAATCTGAACATTTATGGAAACTTGCAAAAAAAAATCCAAAAACATGGTTGTAATCAACTCATCTAGAAATGTCAGAAACTAGGAGATCTGTAGAACATTAGACTTGGTAGCACACATACAACACAAGCAAGGATATAACACTGAGTTTGCACATAACTATTTTACACTCCTTCACAGTACACAGACAGAGATGAATACTATAAGATACAACACCTACCCCAAAAGGGATTTTAATGAAAACTAGTGGGTACCCCAAAACCCAATTTGGCAAATTTTGGGTTTATGTTTTCCCGAAGCGCATTGAGTAGAATTCTAAGTTGATAGGTTAGAAAAAATAGCAGTTCAGGAGAAGGAGTGAGGGTATAAATGGATTTATAAATGATGAAAGGATATACATCTTTGGTGTTTATAGTATATAATTTTGTATTTTATAAGATTGTGTTTAGTTTTAAAAAAAAATTTACCCAAAACAAACTGCTTTTTTATCCATTTTTTAAACCCCAAAAAGATATGCACACAAAAATAACGGGAAAAGATTTCCCAATAAACCCTATTTTTTTTTGAAAAAAAATAAAGCCATTTAAAGGGGGATTTTTTTCATCACAGTTTTTTTCATTAACATTAAAATATCATGAGATATTACGCAGGATAACAGTTAATTATTTTGAAAAGTAATTTTTGTTAAGAACTATGATACTGAATTATATTTGTTTCTTAATCTACTAAACAATTTACAGTAATAGATACTAAGAAAATGTATTTAGCACATAAGATACTTTAAGTATAATTTATTTCCAAAAGATATACCAGCCTGAAGACTTATAAGAATTAAATATAGTGTAGTATTCTTTATTAAATATTCAAGTAATATTCCAAAACTATGATAGAAAAGTTTTTCTTTTGTTTTACGTCAACATCCCCTCATACATAAAGTGTCTTGCAGTCCAATAAAAAAGAGATGTTGTTAGGGGGTGAGAACTCCATAGTTTTTCCCGGGAGAGAAAAAGGAGAGTGGGGGCAAACCCATAAATGCTCCCCAGTCAATGGCAAGGATATATGAAAAGGGGAAACCCCCCAAAAAATTTTCAAAAAAGCAAAAAAAAAAAAGGAGCAGACTTTTTTTTTCCAAGCCCTGAAAAACCTTTAGGAAAAAGGGAATCTCTTTGAGGTTTTTGAATATTCAAATTCCCAAAATGAAACAGAAAATAAATGATTTTTTCAATAAAAAATCTTGGAATCCTTTCTCAAGGTTTTTTGTTAAAAAAAAGAATAAACACAAAAATAAAAATTCTAAACGTAACTGAAGAAAATAGGGTTCCCTTTCCTTTTCCCCAGTGGGGTTGACAGGGGCCCCCTGTGGGCCTTCCCCCTCAAGAAGCCCCTTCCTTTCCCGCCAACCTTCTTCCCGTTTGTTTCCCAACCCTTTGTTGTCAAAACTAGGGGGACCTTTTTTTAGGCCATCAATCTATCAAAGATTTGGCTTGCACTTTCTTTGTGTGCCAATTGGTTGAGCATTGAAGACTTTTTTAGTGATTCGGTCTTTGTCCATTCTGACAACTAGGGTCATTTTTCAAAAAAATCTGATTTTTAAATTTAACCCTAACCTGACAAACCTTACAAAAAAACGAGGTCTAAAAAAAATCCCCCTTCCCAAAAAACTATTTTTTTTTAAGTTTGTATTTACAATTTTTTATATAAAACCATTTTTGAAAAAAAAAAGAAAATTTCCCTAATAAAAAGGGTTCTTATCAGTAAAAAACGGAAAATTTTGCCCCAAAAAATTAAAATTACAATTATTTTTTATTACCCATATCAGTATTGGGAAAAAGGGGGCCCTTTTTTTCAAATATATTTATTACAATAAAAAATTTGGAAAAAATAATATAGTTTAGTTCCCCCTGTTTTTATCTGCTTTTTAAAAAAACTGTTCTGTCAAGTCTACCAAAACCCTTGGGCCCCAAAACCCTTTGTAATGTTCCCATCAAATTTAAAAAAAAGGGGCAAAAGGGAAAAGATGACCCCCAAAACATACACATCCTTATTGAGGGGAACATTTGGGTAAATAGAGTATTTATTGCAATTAAAAGTATATTATGCCAGTCAGTCAATCAAGACCTAAACAAATGATGCAATATCAACAAATACAAAAAGTCAAAGATTACAAACGTAACTTTTTTATTTATTAAAGAGAGGCAAAGGAAACTAAGCACACACACATCTTTTGAGAGAGAGAGAGAGAGTTCTTGAGTAATAAACCCTTTAACCACCAACACCGTAATATTACGGATTTTAAAGATAGTACATTCACAACTAATTATAAATAATTTTAGTTTTTGTCAAAACAGAAAAAAATCGAATGTCGATTTTATAGGATGAAATATCGATTCACTGAATCGATTCAGGGAAATTAAAACATTAAAAAAAAATTGATTTTTTTTGGTCTGAGAAATTGATTTGATTAATCAATTTTCAGATTGGGAACCCCATTGGAAAAAACCCGGGCCTGCCCATTTAATTTTGGGAGTGTTTTGATGAAATTAATACTGTCAAATTTTTATATGATTGGGTAGAGTTTGAAAAATTTTAAACTTCTTCCCCCATTTTTCTTTAATTTCTCCAAAAAAAAAAAAACTTCCCATAATTATGTTCTCCCCTGTTAAAACATGAACCATGTTTCACAGCATAAGTTTACTGATTTTAAAAAATTTTAACAATAGAACCTTTGTTTTTTTTTTTCATTAAATTCAATTTTATATATTTTTTTTATTTTATTAAGACATCTATTTGCCATAGTAATTCTCTTTTGGATTTCAGGAGTATAATCGTTTCTATTAATTTCCAAACCTAAATAGGTGTAACTGTCAACAACTTCAAAATTATACTCTTCTATTTTAAAGTGGGAATTGTTAAAACATGATTTAGTGCAAGGCATACTTGGTCTTATTCTTATTGATTTTCAGTCCCATCCTTTAGGGGGAAAATAACCCCGTGATAAATGTGTAAAAGCCGTTTAACTGTAGGTTTTTGTTTAGCTTTAAGAAAAAACATAAAAATCGCCCCAAAAACAATACCCCCCAACATGGATAATTTGTTGACAGGAGTAAGAATATGAAATAATGACAGTTTACAAGGCAAAATATCCAGACAATGGGTTCAAAAATATATATTAGCAATCATCAGTTATAACATTTAATGTGATTGACAACCTTCTTTGGTGGGCTTACATGTATTTTTGTCTAGTATTGTACTAATGGAATTGTATCTAAATTTGATTTGATTCAAATTTATCTATACAAAATCATTTTTGGAAAAATTTAATAATTTACAGTAACAATTTTATTGAATAAAACTTACTTAAGCATTTGAAAACAAGTATTACTAATTAATGTTTTACAATAAACTTTAATATTTTCCCTTTCATCAGTTATATGAAAACAACCCACAATTATTATACGAAATATATGAACATATAGTTTCAGCACCAATAAATTTATTTCATTCTAGTTAAAAGTTTGAAAATGTAATTTGAGTCCCCCAAACATAGAATTAAATTGACGACTTATTTTTGGCCAACTTATCAATTTTAGATACATCATTTGAATAAGAACAGACTTTGTCAAATTTTAAGAAAAAATCTGTGGACTGCTTTCATTAGCAAACCCTACAAGATTTCAATGATTCACATATAAATACATTATTTAACAATCTTTAAATAATGTATACTTCATAAAAACGAGAAAATGAAATGAACTTCAATAGATTTTTGTGAATATTAATAGACAAAAAGAAATTTATTTTACTATATGAAAGTACGCAACAAAACCAATTAATCAATCAATACTAATGAGAAAATGTTTCTTTAAAAAATATTTCAATATTGTTCATTTAATTTCTTTTACAAAAAAGGAAAGAATCTTATAATATTTATTTATTACAAAAATAAAAGAATGAATCTAGAATTACAAAATCAAAGCGATTCACCGTAAGAAAAATAATTTTTTTTCAAATACAAGTGTGAATAATCAATGTGCACAGCATCAAATGAAAAACAACTCTTCTTCAATAACACAACTTAACAGCTTATTTAACCAATTTACAACCTTGGAAATGTAAATCCATTTAACAGTTACATGCATGAAGTAATGTAACAGAAGTAATTCAATGATTGAAAAGTAATTTAGGTTATATCTAACTAATTACAGTTGTAAGTAAGCATTTCCACAAACTATCACTAGCATTTTTTAATAATACTTTAAAAAATTATACTAGATATAATACCAAACCTATACAAAGAATGTAAAACTTGTCATTATCAACAAGTTTCCTAAAAAAATTATTATACATATCATATGCATCCATGTTCTTTCTACAAATAAATCTAAAAAAAAAACATAACAAAAATGCTTTTTTTTAAAAAAATTGAAGCATATTTTAAAGAACTGCTAAAATTAAAAAATGTAAGAAAAATAAGCTTAATGACAAAAGAATCTAATATTTTCAAATTTGAAACTCATTAATATATTACATAAGAGAATTTGCATCCTTTCTCAATTATACAACATTAATACTTAAGCACAAAGGAGCTAAAATAAATGTCTCATTTTGCAGAAAAAAAACATCTTTTATTTACTACATGTTTACATTACTAACAAAACACATTGCACTACAGGTTCTGTACTTTTTTTGGGAATAGCTGCATTATGCAAATGAAGAAAGAATTAAGAATTCAACTATATGACATTATTTAATACATTTGATTCTATTTTTACTAACTGGCACTTTGAATAAATCATTTCTAATAAAAATATAGAATTTCTACACTATAAAATAATTTTTAAGGTTTTAATTTTTAAAAAAATATATTCTATAAATTATTGAAATGTAAAATAAAAAACGCGAGCATTAAACTTAAAAGTGAAATACACGTTCTGCAATTTTTTTTACAAGCATAAATACAACTATTCCTATTGAATTAAATATAATACTAAGTCAAAAGCAACATATACTTAAAATTTTCAGAAAATACACTTTTCATGTTCTTATTTTTCACAAATAACAGTATCTTTTGAGACAGCTGTTGATCATTTATATAATCGTACATTACGAAATTTTTAATCATATAAGTGACCAAACTTTTGCTACATTCCAACATACCACAAATGTTAGTTTTGAAATTTTATTCCTTATGTAGGATTAAAGTTAAAAATTTAGACAAAGAAAAGGTATGAAAAAAATTAGTTGAAAACAATAATTTACAAAGCAAAAGAAATCCTAAAGGATTAAGATTCCTCGGCACTCATCAAAACATATTCCATAGTTTACTGTCAACACCACTTTAATTTTTTAGCAAAGCATGAGTTTTTCTTCAAAAATTTATAAAGAATAATTTGCACACATAGAAAAAACTTTCAAATGTTATCTTCCTTATATATTTCAGGGTACTCTTTTTACCTCAAATTAATATTATTCGATTATAAGCAAACTACGAAATGCAAACTGTCAGAAGCTTTATAATGTAAACAAAACACAGATACCAATATGTTTTTAATACACATACAATTTTAACAAATTTCTACTTAGAGTGAATTTTATTGTATTTCCAGTTATAAAACGAAGTAATATTTCGGTTCAAACGGAAAGATTTAATTCTTACCTTATCTGAAGGTGTCCTGGTACCCATTGTATATGGTCTTGTGTGTTATCCAAGAGCACTTTGAGAGTCGAGTAATATGGAATTCTGACAATTAAAGCAGCCAAGTAAGAGGCTTAAATGGCCTTATTGTCTTCGAACTCAAATAAAATTCATCTGTTGTACTTTTTAAATACACATAATCTAAAATGAATCAATGAAAACTTGTGTTTCTTGAAGGCGTCAGGAAAAAAACTTCAAGTAACGACGGAAAAATCTGGTCATTTAAACCTCCTACTTGGGATCTCTGAATCAAATTTTAATACACCTAAATGATGAAAAGATTGACCTTCACCGCTTTTACGTTAGCTCAACTTTGCAAATTAAAAAACGCAATAAATTGCATTGAAATTCCGAGCAATATATTCCGTATTTCTAGAATTGAGATTAATACCACTGCATTCTTCAATACAACACAACATCGCAATCAAATAGAAACATTAACAACGACAGCAAACAACCACTAAAATGGCGTTTTGCTTTAACTGAATTGCATCATGGGAAGACCTGCTAATAGAATCCGCTTTGTGATGGTATCTTTTTATATAACGCACAAACAAATTCTTCATTCATCTTGAAAATTTTAGTTGAAATTAATACTTTATTAGTAAAACTTTATGAATTAAAAGGTTATAGTTGAGCAATTCATTGATTTATATTATGAAAATTAAAGTATTGATGAAACTTTAAGATTTCTAAGGTGGCAATTGTAATCCGCGGCGACAGCAGACAGCTTTGCGATGCTGTTATCATTTTTCTAACGCAGATGATCTAGGAACTGATTTAGTTCTTGTATCATATTTTATACTTATCAACTTAAGTTGTCATAATCCTTCCAAAAGAATTATTCTTGCAGTACTGAGCGTTTAAATGGTGTCGACAAGTGTTATAGTCATTGAAAAACCTACATATTTTTGAAACTATTTAAAAATCTAATACAAATTTGACTGCGATTTGCTAAAGCTCATTTTCTTGTGGTTGATGAAGTTTTCTTCTAGATTGAAGATACTTAATATCTTGTGCTTTTAAGTATATTTTCACACAATAGATTCTGCTCCATTTTTTCTTTGAAAATTCATTTAGTAGCCTAGAGAGATGGCTGATACCAAATGTGTTGTTGGTACATGCCTGCAAATGTGTTCAAAGAGAGAAATCGAATGGAGAGAAAGTAAGAACTTGTTGCATTTCTTTGAGATAAATCATGACATAAAAAAAGAAATAAAAGCACATCCAACAAAAGTTATAAAACAGTACTCTAGATCTGCTGCTGGTAAAGAATTACTTTCTCCTACAGAATTAAGACCTTCACCTATTTTGCTTAAAACTATGAATTATTTGATCAATGAAATAATACCCAGAACTGAAATTCCATGGTTGGTTGTTTATGATTTTGTCAATGACAGAATACAAGCTATTCGACAGGATATGACAGTGCAAAGGATCGAAGATCATAATGCTGTAGAAATATTGGAAAAATGTGTTCGTTTTTATATTATAGCTTCATATGTGTTGTGTGAGGAACCTCAAAATAAATTTGATCAACACTTAAACAGTCAGCAATTAAACATTTGTCTTGAAAGCTTATTTACTTTATATAAAAAATTTAAAAGTGACTCTTGTGGCGAGTTTATTGCTATTTATTTGGCTGAAAACGTAACTTATGTAGAAACATATTATCGCTCTATATCTATGTTTTCAGATCATTTATCTAGACCTAATGTCAAGCTTTCATTTAGAATATGCACAGCTTACATGGATGGAAATTTTGTGCAATTTTATAGACTTGTAAAAAGACTCCCTATTTTAATATTATTGTGTTTTTTTCATCTTTTCAATCATGTTCAAATTCGAGCTTTAGAAGTTTTGAATAATGCATACAGTTCAAACATATGCAAATTTCCTGTACAGGTATTATGTTCCTGGCTTTCTGTGACACAAAAACATTATATGTTGGAACTTTGTCAAAAATGTGATATCAAAATTGATGGTGCAATTGTATGTTTCAACAAAAAAAGATTCAAAAGAGTTTCTAATTTGTCCCTGAAAAAAGTAGCATTTATTGATTGTAAACTGCAAGAAGTTGAACTATCAAAGTTGATTTGTGGACAAACTTAAATGTAAAACTTTATTTTCATACTCATTATTCATTGATTTTAAGATGAATGTACATATATAACTTTTAACACAACTAAGAAAATCATTTTTTCTTAGAAATACTTTGTTTTTGGCATAAAGTTTAAATCTTTTCAATGAATAAAAGTTGCAAATTTTACTAACTCAAATTGTATTCAGATTTTTTTTAATAGCAGTTTACTGATATTGTACAGTAGGTATAAAAGTTACACTAAAAAAATAACATTTTGAAAAATTAAATTTTTTTCCTTAAAGTTTGAAAATCTTGTTAGTAGTGTTCAGAAAAATTTTTAAAAATGTTTCATTGTTCTTTTAATTTATTTAAGTGGATTATTGTTCTAGAATGCTGCATGGTCTTGCATTTTAATCTTCCATGGTAATCAGTACTTCAATCCTGTGATTTTAGAATAATCTTTTTTAGGCATGTAAAAATCTTTAAGGATGTCTGTCAAATGTAAAAATACTTGAATAAAACAGAATTTTCAGACAGAAAAATATCTCAATTTTAGAGCTAATTGCAGTGTTATAACTAATGTATTTGTTTTTTAAAACATTCAATAACTTTCATTTTTTTGTTACTTTAACATGTAGAAAACCTCAAATAGAATAATGGTATAGGAGGCAAAATGTGAAGCATTTTACACTTGGAAAAAAAAATGATAATCTCAGATAGAAACAAATAGTTTAATAATACATGTCACTCTACAGATTAGCAAAGCATTTTTCTATCCAAATAAAGAGTACAGAAACCACAATATATTTTTTTTAAATATAAAATATGTCAAGTATGTAATTATTAAATATAGTATTCACTCCTTATGATGAAATTTTTTACACTGTAGTTATGATATGTAAATTCACTATAAATTATGTTTTGTCCAACAAAAAAATGCGAAGTTTAAATAAATAAATTAAAATAAAACCCAATCAAAATTTTTTGCCAATGGTTACAAAGATTTAGAGGTGAAAATTCAGTGAAATACCAGAGTTTCATATGTACCATCTGTTTGAAAATTTTGATAAGTGGATACATATTTGTATCTTGTAAGTTCCAGAAATATTTGTTTTTTAAAATTTTATTTTCAAAAACGGGGTTTAAAATTTTTTACTGCAGGAAGTTGGAAAAAAAGATGCTGTTTCCCCAGGAAAAAAATGTTATTTTGTCTTTAAAAATTACCCCCTCCATATTTAAAATTTTAATAAAAATTACATTTCCCTCCATCTTTTTGGGGGCCAACGGAAAATTTAATCTTTTTTTTGTTAACTTTTTTTTAAAATTTTTTAAAATGGATATTTTTAAAAGGCAGCAGAAAACCATTTTCATGATCGGGGAATTTTGTGATCAGCGTTTTGTCAAATTTTGGGCCCCTTGAAGATATGTCATGTAGAGGGATTGATGAACATTAAATTTGTCAAGGCTAAAAGTCTTTTTGTTGGAGTGATGTGGAAGTTTGGAGTTGCAGCTTGGGTGTGTGTGTTTTTTATTATTATTGATCCAGTTTCAAAAAGAAACCCCCTAATAGTTTTCTTATTTTTCCCTTTTTGAAGGGTTTTTTTTGGTATATAATAAATTTAAAACCAAAAGTAATAAAAACAATGATTGTTTTTATTTTCCGGGATTCTCCCCCTTAAAAATTTCGGGGACTTTTAAAAACCTAAAATTGTTTATAAAATTCATTTGAAATATTTTATGAACTAATATACCTCTCTAATTATACTTTTTTAATATTTATACTGGAATTGAGAATTTTCAGTTCTGTTGCAGTTTTTATTCCATCATTTTTGGACTAAAAAAATGTTTTTTTTTTCGTTTTGGGAGAAAAAAAGAAAGGGTTATTATTATTGTTTTTTAATTATACATCCCCCAAGTTTTTGTTCCCAACAAAATTTAAAATTTTTTTAAAAGTAATTACACTGAAATGAAAGAAAAAATAATTTATATAAAAATCCAGCTTTAAAAATTTAGGCCCCCCCTTAAAACCCTTTTTAGATTTTTGAGGGATAAATGAAACAAAAAGAGAATAAGAAAATGTATCAAACTGTTTTATTTTGTAATATATAATTGTTAAATACTTTAGTATAATAATTATATTCATTCAATACTCATATCAATTCTTATTTGTTAAGACATTAAGGAAAAATTTGAGTAAATAAGTTTTGTTTATGTGATAAAGAAGGTTTTGACATTTCCCAGTCGCCACATTTTGGGGGTATCCATCCTTTTCCTTTAAATTTTATACCCCAAACATTTTTCCCGATCTAAAAATGTAAGTTACAGTGGCTAAAATATTCTTCTAATGTTCTTTTTGCTATTCATCTTCAGAAATAATAATTTTATCATCTTTGTACACTTATAATTATATTAATTCTTTAAACTCATCATTAAAAAGTTTCACTATTAGTAGTAATAATTCTCCAATATTCAAAAAATATTGCTATTCAACACTGTTTTATTAGCTACTTGACAATTTTGTCAACATTAGCAATGTGGATTCTCTAAAATCAACATCCATTCGGGGTTTGCCAGACCAATTTCTTAAATTTTTTTACCACCTTTTTTTTAAAAAGGGACTTTGGGTTTTTAATTTCCCTTAAATTTCTTTAGATAAAATTTTTCTGGTGTTGAAAGGCAGAAGGAAAAAGAAAAACTTTCGCTACAAAACAATGGGCATTTTGGGGAAACCCTGGGTTTTTTTGGGAGGGCAAACTCACCCACCAGAGGGTTTTGGGCTACAAAATGATTCCCAAACCCAGATTTTTCAGGAAATTATACAAAAAATTAAAGGGAAAAAGAAAATAAAAACCATATTATTTTAATTATTTTTAAAAAAACCCCCTGCAAAGGAGGGAAAAAAATTACATCAGTCTATTGGGTATGATAAAACAAAACAAAACTGGCTAACTATGAATCAAAATTGTTAATTTTTAAAAAGAATGTAACCTAAAAAGGGGGTTGCCTCGGGAGGTTTTAAGATGTAATAAAAAGTATGGTAAGATTTTTCATGGAACTTTCAAGTAACAGTTTATAGAAAAAATGAAGAAAAAAAAATTGAAAATAAAACAAATTTTTCAATAAGTCAAGTTTGCAACACTAAACAAATAAGTGAAAGAATTTAGGGGAATTCCGTAAAAGTTCAAGATTACTTTCAACCATCGCAAGTTCAACTTACTTGGTGGTCAGGGTCCAAGGGCCTCAGTGCATGGCACCGCCTAGCCCATTGGTAGCTATGCCACTGCCTACAGCATCCAACGTATAGTACTTTTTCCAAAAACTCCAAAGGATTGATTTTACCAATCAACTGTTGCAATGTACAATGATTATATTGATTAAGGTATAATATCAAATCGAATATTATACCTTGATTTATTAGTTGGATTAACAAAATTGAATTGGGTGGCATGGACATTACTTTTACTGGGATGTCGCTAAGTTGGACATATGCAAACCATTATCAATTAAAAGTAGAGCTTGGTTCCCGTTTTTTCAATTTGTAGTAGTGTTTAACAAACAAGCAAAAAAGTTTGGTAAACCAATTCTTGAAAATTTTCATAGTGATCCAAGATTTTTTTATTAAATTTTCAAATTACTGGTAAAGAGGACTTTAAAATTTCCTTAACTACTTTTGGGGTTTAGGAATGATAAGCAAGCAATGGAACTTCTCAGTTGAAGTATTTATCTTCTGAAGCCTTAATACCTGATCCTCACTCTTCTTCATGCGATAAAAATGTGATGTTTTGGCATTTTCTTCCAAAAAAGGTCTGTTTCATGGGTGTCTAAACTATGACCGCACGTTTGAGGGCCACATTGCAAAAATTCGGGCCACAATGCAATTTTTTTTTTAAAAAATTGAAAAAAATTTTAATTTGAGCGCTTAATGATAAATCTGCTAATTTATGAAAAAGTAAAAAAAATTTAAAAAAATTCATTCTTTCCCAACACTAAGGCACAGTATTCTTCTGCAGGTGTTGCTACAAAGAATGAACCCCTTTAGTTTTATTAAAGTAAATTAACTTTTTATAATAATTTTTTTAAAATTTGAATTAGATATGTATTGAAATTTTTGAATTACATATTTATTTTAAATTTGTAAAAGTTTTGTCTCATTTAGTTTGGATTTCAGAAAGATGGAAAAAATTCAAATTAACAAGGAATTTGCTTTTGTTGAATAAGCTAATCGATATTAGGTTCAATAGACAGGGCTGCAATTCTTAATGCATTTTCAAGATGTTAGTCAGTGATCTTTCTCCTATTTTTGTTTTTTGAATGCTTCATTTTTGTAAATTGTTAAGAAATATAAGTACTATCAAAAGCAGAAGACATTAATAAAGCATGTTTGTGAAAATCAGGATATTAATCGTGAGGTAGGTAATCTTTATAAAACTCCAGTTAAGAAACAATTCCCAAATTTTTCTTTCAGTTGAATGTCACTTTGCAGTTCAATGCATTCCATTAGAAGATTTGAAGGTAATTTATTCAATTCTAAAGAAAATGGGGTGGAAAATATGTTGAAATACTCTTTATTTTTTCGAAAATCTTAAATTTTTTTAAACTCAAAAAATCAAAAACTAATCCAGCATATTTAGTGCCCAAATTCATTGCGCCAAAGTACTGAAATATTGTAACCCAATTATCAAACTCTTAACTCCACCCGGGATAACGATTTGATAAAAGTGCAATCCCAAATGTTTTTTGGCAATTCCTTAATCCTTTTGTTTTGTCTAAGCCCTGCCTCAGTGTGGCCCCCGGTTTTTTAAATTTATTCCTTTATCAGTGTAATCACTACTTTTTTATTTCATAATAAAACTAGATTTCAAGGGAGAGGTGGTGGCAAGATTTTAACATAAAATAAATACAACAGAAAGTAATATTAATGTATTACACTTCCAGATATAAATTATTTACACTATTTTAAGCATTCATAACAAAAATTTGAAAAATTTTTATTTTTTTGGGGGGGTCCGCGGGAAAAAAAACCAAAAAAAAAACTAACACTAATATCGTTATCCCCATGGCAATCACATTTCCCGATAAAGATATAAAAAACCATATTTTAATTTTAAATGCCATCTTGGCGAACATAAAAACTTATCTGTATCAAATTAGGATCCCAGATGGAGTTACGCAGTATGATAATTAGACCGAATGTATGTTAAATCTTTTACTCCTTTTTGATTGTGCCAAAATTTCAACTTTCTTTCAAACACTGTTATTGTGTGTTTGGAACACATTATTAATAAATTAAGTTTTCCCTTGAAGTCTCAAATTTAAATCATTAAAATTTTTATTTTTCAAAACTGTCAAACAATCGATTATAGATGAAAAATATTGCAAACATTTTTTTTAATAAAAATGCATAAATATAAATATATTCATAATTTGCATTTGGGCTGCATTTTAAAAGCTTTTGGGTTGCACTTTAGACAAGCATGATCTATTTCATCAATATTCAGAATTAATAAAGGAAGATAATCCTCTTGCTTTTAATGAATACTCTTAATATTGCTGGAAATGCTGCAGCTGCTTATGTAGTACTTCCACATGTTGCTTTCCAGCAATCTGTATGCTATGAAGATTGCTTTTTTATAAAATCAATTACCATCAAATATCAATAATATTTTCATTTTTGTCACCTCTTCCATTCCAAATATGTTTTTTAAAAAAATATTGTTTTCACTAATTTATTAAATAGTTTTCTATTCCAGCAGCTTGACTTAAATGGCAAATTGTGTTCAATTTTTTCATATATCTAAATGGGAAATCATGTTCCATTCCTTTGATCTAAAATGGATAAATTCTTCTTGCTTCTAAAATGGGTAATTTTTTTCAGAAGTCATTCACAGTTGTTAAAGATATAATTTTTTTTCCTTTAATTTTTAGAATTGTGTGCAAAGTTGAAGTAAATAAATTTAATGCAATGCCAACATCAAATCTTTTAGTTTTCAGAAGAATGCTTTTCCTTGTTACTTTTATTTCCTTTTTCTTTGCAATCAACCATTACAAAAATTTAAAAAAAGTATACTTTTCGAAAATAAAAGTTTAAAAAATTTGAAAATACCTTTATACACATAACATTGATAGCCAACATTTAAATCAACTGGAAATATACACTCAAACTGTAATGATATCGCTGCTACCCCCACAGCGTGCTCGTCTTGAAATCAAGACTAAAACACCACATGAAGTACAAAACAAAGGCCAGTGCTAGGCTAATAAATACCTGCACTGTGGCAAGATAACTCAGTAATAACAATACCACATAATAATAATCAATGTTAAACAGGGTTGAAGTCTTATTCTGATGCATCCTATGGCAACAAAAATTGGTGACCATAGTTGTAACCCTACTTAATACATAGCAGTTAGACATGTAAACATTTTTGCTCAGGGAAACACAACATCTTAAGTCCATTTCAATCTTTTTTACATTAAAATTACATTTTTGTTCAGAAAGAAGTGAAAAAACATGCATATTGTTTAGCATTAAAACAATTTTGATATTTTTTAAAACTGAAAGTATCAGAATGAAAGAGCAAATCTCTATGCTTGCAATAAATTTCAGTGTTAAAATGATGGACGAAAATTCTATTTTGTTCTTTTTCTAAGTTTAACTTCAGTTGTCAGAAAATGAAAAAATCTGTATGGTGTTCTTTATAATACATAAAATTTGGAAGTAGTGCTTTGATTCAATTTTAAAATTATCAACAAGTGCAACAAAATAGGATTTTGTCTAGTATTATACTTTATTTAAATAAACAATCTTAGGAGAAAATTCCTGTCTGAGGAATTTTTTCTAATGTACAATAAAAAGAAAGGGGAGAGGGTGCTTAAAAACAAAAATGTGTAATTTTTCCAATTTATTTGTCAAAAGAGAACTTTTAAATGTTGTGAATAAAAACAGGATTTATTACTCTACAGCATTGTGTAATAAAAGTGTTGATTTATAAAAATTCACACATACAAAATATAATTTTTATACAGAAAAAGAAGCACACTTTTTCAATTCATCATAAAATTAATGACATGCAATAACAAGGCATAATCCATAGGCGGAAACCCCGACATGGAGATCCAAACCAAAATTCTATTTAGGGTATGATGTCTGCTTCAGAATTATTTCCTATTGCCAAAACTCATGGCAAAGAAACTTTTTTGAATTTTCTCTTCATGTCATACTACTTCAGGCCAGCTCCATTCTTAAAATTTCTTCTAAGAAAGTATATATAATCCTCTTTCACCCCCCCTTCCCAAAAAAATTCACTGTGCAGAATTATAACTCATACATGAAATTATTCATTGTTGATATTTGAAAATGCAATCATATCCCCACTGGCATAGCTAGTCCTGAGTGGGCCCGGCATCAAAATTTCTTGGTAGCCCTTTTTGAAGCTCCTTCATAGTTTAGGATATCTTGTTTACACATTTTGGGGCCCCTGAAGCTCAGGGGCTCCGTAACATTGATACGGCAGTAGCTATGCCCCTGCGTATTCCACAAAAGCAATTTTATTTTTATCAATACATCTAAAACGAGCCTATACAGTTATGAGGAATCGAATAACATAAAACAAAAGCTAATTTTTCCTTACATATAAAAAATATTATCATACATTAGCACAATTTTCATTTATCAAAATCCCTCTAAAATTTATTCTCAGAGAAAAGATAGATTTCAAAGTATGAATTCAAATTAGTTTCAGATTGAAATAGCCTTAATTAAAAAAAAATACAAAATATTTTAAGTTTAGAGATTTGTCATCACAACATTTTTACATGCCTCATATATATTCAAACTGTAATTATAAAAATATAATTTTCAACATGTTTTCACATTATTATTACATTTGAATACATTCCAAAACGTTTTGCTACTAGATTAGAAAACCTCCAGAAACTTGAATGATACTACCAGTTACATAAGAACTTTTTTGTGAAGCTAAAAATGTACAGGCATTAGCAATTTCTTCAGGTTTACCCAATCGCTGCATTGGAATTTCTTTAATAATGTGATCTAGGATTTTTTCTGGAACTTTGTTTGCCATTGGAGTGTCAATAAATCCAGGCATTACAGAATTGCAACGGATATTATACTGAGCCAGTTCCCTAGCAACAGTCTTTGTGAAACCTTCCACGCCAGCCTTGGAAGCTGCATAATTGCATTGGCCCAAGTTTCCAATTTTGCCAGAAACACTAGATATGTTTACAATTGATCCAGTAGTGATTTTAGAATCAATCATGAGTCTGCTAATTGCTTGAGTCATGAGGAAGGTACCATTTAGATTCACTTTGATCACATCATTAAACATTGCTTCTGTCATTTTTAACATAAAGCCATCTCGAGTGACACCAGCACAATTCACTAAAATATCAGGGATAGGACATTCCTCTTTAATTTTGGATACAAGCCCAAGAACAGATTCACTTTGTGAGACATCAACAGAGTGAGCATAATGCTTCCCTATAAGTAAAATAAAATTTTTATTTTTTAAGTAGTACACAAACATTTACATAGTAAATAACTCTCTTGTGATACAACCACACTAGTAAATTTAAAACATTTTAGAAAATGAATTAAAAAAATAAATTGCAATTTGTTATATTTTACTTTTACAAAATAAACTTTAAAAGTAAAAACTATAAAAAAATATTGACCAATATTTAATTTTAACAGAATTGAAAATTAGTTCCAAGTTGAATTTTATTCTTCAATATATATAATTCCCATTTTTAGAACTAAAATACAAAATCTTGTTATATAATGATTTTTCAAGACTTAATTAGGCCACGGTAGCTGAGTGGTCAAGGTATTTGATTGTGGCTGGCCTTGTCATGAGTTCGAGCCCAATACCACTAAAGACCCGCGGTGTAGGGGAGCGATGCATGTTAAATCTGTCGAGGCTCCAAGCCCTCCCCATTGGTGTGGTCCGTGGTTGGGAGGGAGTGCCAGCTCAGGTGTCGTCCTCCTCACTTGACAATGGTTCAAAATTACGTGGTCAGTCGCCAAAAGCCCTCGTGTAGCTGAACAGTGCGACGTTAATATTCACTCACTCAAGACAATTAAATTGTCACTATTTTTGTTATCTGAATGTACATAATCACAAGAAAAAATAATTATTATGATTGTAGTAAAATAAAATTGAGAAAGATTTCCTATGGAAGTTAAATTTTTAATTGATGGTTACAAAAAGCAATATTTTAGAAAAATAAAATGTTAAATATCGAAGAATAAATTAATCTCAATTAGAATTCAAAAGTCAGTTAAAACACTTTATAAAACACACATCACTTATCTAAAACCAAAAGCGTTCCAAGAGATTAAAAATTCATTTTTTTTTATTAACGAATAACCTGTGAAATTTTATGAACAAGTAAACACATATTACAAATTATGAATAAGTAAACACTAAACATAATATTTCTCAAGAGAATTCAACAATTGCTTTGGAAGACATCTAAAGTATGGATAGGTAAATTTGCTGTAAAATATATTTTAATATTGAAATGTGTAAAAGAGTTAAACCCTTTGCTAATCTAATCTGCCTTTAATTTGAATAAAATTATTTTCTAAACTGTGATTTACTGATAAAGTAGAGTTCTGAAAACTAACTTGGCCTCATGTGGACCAAAGGGTGGCCAAGTTTGTAAACATGTTGGATTATCAAGAGTGGGATTAAAAAAGAATAAGTACGAGTGCTTATTTGGAAAATACTGTACTGCACTTGTATATGTACAGTTTCCATGAGAATGAAACTGAAAATAAACAGCCCAAATACCCTTTAACAAAGGAAAAGTATGTACTTTATGATGGCATAGAGGGTTTACTACAGGAAAATAAAATTTGATTACAAGAATAAGTAATTTATGATGGAAAAATTATGAATGATAAAGCCTAAAATGAAAATAAATAAAACTTTAAAAAAAAGGGTTTTTTTTAATAAATAGTTATAAGTAAATTTTTCCATATACATTCTAAAATAAAAAGGGAAAAATAATAATCTAAATTGTTTTGAAAATAAAGGGGAAATTTCCCCAAGCCCTCCCCTTTTTTTTAAAAATTTGTATTGTAAAAGTTTTCTCCATTTTTTCGGGGTTTTTTTCAAGTAAGACAAAATTTCCCACGGGAATCTGTTTTGGGAAAATTTTGGAACCCCCTTTTAATGTAATTTTCAGAAATTTGTAATCCAGGAAATTTTTTTTAGGAATTGGGTTTTTAAATTTTTTTCCTTATTAAAAATTTTCTTTTGTTTAAGGGCTGGAACGTTTAAATGTTTACCTATCATCCTTTACAAAATTTGAAAAGTTGAGTTATTTCCCTTGAGACAATATTTTTTGGATAAATTGGTAAAAACATTCTTGATTTGCCATTTTCCCTGAAATATGGGCGGTTATCCAGACTGGGGTTTGTGGCAAAAATTTTTCCCAGGGGCTATGTATTTGTTTAAATAAAATTTGGCGGAAGTAAGCCAAAAAATAAAAAAAAATGCAAAGGGTTAACTTCTTTAAGATTTTGCCGGAAATTTTACAAAAAAATTTTTCCGCTTTGATATGTCTTTATAAATTCATTTGAAAAAAAAAAATCAATTTGTTTTCCAGAGACGATTAGAAAAAAATGTATCAAAAAGTTTTTGTTTGCATTTCATTTTTCCCCCGCATCGGGGGGTTGAAAAATATTACCAGAAATGTCTTGTATAGTTTCCTTTGCCGCTAATTCATTAAAATTTGGGGAAATGACTTCCACCTTTCTTTTGCAAACCTTTCAGACGCTTTCTTCCCTCCCCCACCTTTTTACACAAAACTCTTCCAGATTAAAAAAAATTTGCCATTTTAAGAATTCAAAAGGGGTTTTTTTTAAGTGTAGACTGAGGTAAATTTACAAATATAAGGCGTTTTTGAACAATTTTCTACAAACAATGCTTTAATTTACACACTCTAGTATTAAAATTGCAAATTATTTCAACACCTCTAAGTTTATCATTTAGTCAAAAAGAAATGTATGCTCATTATCTAAATATTAAGCAATCCTCCAGTTGCACAGATAAATAAAGCATAACGTTAAATTAAGAGCACTTTTTGAGTTAAGAGCACTCTCGCGCGCCTCAGGCATTCCTCTTCGGCACAGTCAAAGGAAAAGAGGTTGCTTGTCATTGGTAGATGTGCAATGAATGGGTTGCTTGATTTGGCGTTATAACATTTTTCTATGCCCTAGTGGTTCATTGAAACATAGAAGTTTTGTTCCCATTTGGAAGATTGTTTGGGAACTCTTCAGTATTCGAGGTTTTAACCAGTTAGAAATACGCCAAGACCCCCCTTCATTAAAATTTGGGGCCCCGTTTTTGATCTTCTTGCGTCTGGCTCGTCCAGGCGGGGTTATGAGTTAGAATTGTTCTCGGTTCTTCCCAAAAAAAAAAGCCCCTTTCAATTCCCCTACGAGAACCCCAAAAAACTTTTTTAAATTTTTTCTTACCCGTCTTTGTTAGAATAATAATTTGAGTATAGTTAAAAAGATTAAATATTAAAAATTTGTTTGTATTTTAGAATTTTTATTTTTTAAAAGGGTTTTTTTTTGAAGAAAAACTTTTTCAGAAAAATTTTTTTTTTTAATTAGAAAATTTTGGGTTTTTTAAACTAAATAAAATTTTTAGAAATTTAAAAAGTAGTATTAAATAAAAAAATTTAAATTTTTAAAAAAGTTTTCCCTTATTTTCTTTTTTTTTTTCCCAAATTATTTTACTTCAAAATCTATTTATATATATATATTTTTTTTTTTACTTTTTTCTTCTATAAAACTATTTTTCTAAAAATTTTCACATTTTTTTTTATTATTATTTTTTAAAATTTTTATAAAACTTTTTTTACTTTTTCTCTGTATACTTAACTGTCTATACTTTTTTTGATAACGTAAAATAAAATTTTTTAAATAATATCAAAAAAAAAAAATGAAAAATTTATTTTAACTGAAAAATTTATTTTTTTAAAAAAAAATAATTTATATAAAATTTTTTTCACTTTTTTTCTTTTTTTTTTAATTTTGGGCTTTTTAGATGAAAGATTAATAAAAAAAATTTTTGGTATTGCTTCGATAATTCCTTGAATCGAATAATATTTTCTAACAATTTTTATAAACTTTTGACTATTACAGAAAGGGGGTGCGGGGAGCCCCTTAGGTGTCGGATATGGGGCTCCATAAGTTCAGGCCGGTACCACTAAGACCTACCGTGGGGAAGCGATTCACGAAAAATGTCGAGTAAACGTCCTCCCGTTGGGTGTGGGTTTGGGGGGGGTCCGCTCGGGTCGTCCCCATACCTTGCCCATGATTCAAAAACGGGCTCGTTTTTAAAAACCCTCGTGAGCTGGAAAGTGCGACGTTAATATTCATTCACATTCTTTTTACTATTTTGAAGACATATTTTTAAAAAAAAAATTTTTTTTAAACTTTCGATTCTTCTAAATATATATGTATATTTTATTTTCAATATATATCGAATTTTACAAGGTTCATTTATCCCAAAAAATTTTCTATTGCAATCAAAAACTTACTGTTTTCTTGAAAAAGAGAAATGGTATATTTTTCTAAAAATGCCCCCCTACCACATTCACAACAAAGATGGATTAAATTAAAATTTATAATCCTTCGCATTCGGTTTTCAAAATTTATTTATATAAAAACAAACACGTTTAATTTTACTCAAAAAAGCAAATTTTCCTAATTGAAATTTTGGGAATATTTTCTAAATTTTTTTTTTTTCTCAAAACTACCCCAATTTTATTTTTAAAATTAAAACTATTTTTTTTAAAAAAATATTGAAAAATTTGTTTTTACCTTTTCTGTTAATTAACCATTATAACGAGTTAATTCAATTTTTTTTTAAGTGTATTCCTTGTTAAAACTGCATTAATTCGTCTTCCCAAAAATTTCAGGCAATTGTTTATATTAATTAAACTGTCAAAATTTTCTTTATTTTAATTTTTTATGCAGAAATAGTTGCGCTTCACAATGAGGAAAATTCACTATCAGAAATTCGCATGCTATAAGAAAGCAGGAAATTTTTTCGGACAAATTTTTTTTATTTCAATCCAGATAGTAAATAAAATTTTAATTAAATTGCTCTAAAATACATTCAATAGTTATTTTTTTTATAGACCTCAAACACACACAAAAGTTCTTTTTTTAAAATGGTTTATAGTATATGTAAGCAATTTTTGAGTCATCTAAATGGGGGTTTAAACCCAACCGGGGTACTTATAAGTACCACTCACTTAAATTATAAGAATAACCACAATTTCAATATTCGACGATCTTGCGGAATATTTTTTGAAACCCTCCCCGATATTGGCAGGCGGGTTTTGATATTTTAGCGTGGAAGGAATTGTTTCATAGAAAAATTTTCTGGTTTAAAAATTTTTTTATAGTTAATTATTAAATGCATTGGGTTTAGGGAAAACTTTAAACCCAAATTAAACAACCTTATTGCAGGGTAAAATTTCCTTCGGTAAAAGGGAGTTTGTCTTAATCGAAAAAATTTTAAATAGTGGTTTTTTTTGGGTAAAAAAGAATATCATAATATGCATTGATTTGTTTCAATACAAAAACTGAAGTTTTAACTTTATTTTGTCAATGCAAAAATAAAACTTAAAATTTAAACTTAATTTTCTTAAAATTTTAAAAAAATTTTTTTAAAAAAAAAATCACTGAATTTTTTTTATTTTTAAATTTTTATTATACTATATTTATTATTTTGAATTTTTCCAATAGCCAAAAATTTTGAAGTTTAAATTCTTATTATTTTAATCAGAAATGTAAAAATTTTGATTTTAAACCTTGAAAAAATTATAATTATTCAAATTTTAAATTTCTATTCAAAAAAAAATTAATCATTTTAAACTTAAAAACCCAAAACCTGCACAAGAAATAAAACGAAAAATGACTAACATAATATTTAAATTTACTTTGCAGAATTTACCAGTAAATAAGCACAAAAAACTATTTTTGTGATGGTCTATATGTCCTTTAGAAATTTGATACTGTGTGAATAACAATGAAAGTGTTAGAAAATTTGGAGTATGAAACGTTTGCATAATTTTTATGTAGTTTATCAAATTTTTATGTTTAAAAGTGCTCTGATGTTAAAAAATGCCGAAATAAATTAATTTGTTAAAATAAAATTAATTATAGTAATACCGTCCCTCCCAGTGCCAGTTTATCCACTGGGCGCTTGGTGCGGGAGCCCGGAGGAGTCCAAGAGGGCCCGGATAAGCTGGACTTAACCAGATTATTTAGGTATAAATTTCGATCCTGCAGTGCCAAGGGGGTGTCTAGGTCTTTTGCGCCCGAAATGAATTTGAATCGACACTGGTCCCTCCCTTAATTCCTTGAAACCCGAAAAATGAGCATACATTTCTTTTTAATTTAATAAAATTTAACGTATAAATAAAAAAAAAGTTTCTTAAGTAAAACAATTCAAAATGAGATAATAGCCTTTGTCGCTCCATATCCCACATAAGGATATTAGCAGTAACAATTCAATGACCTTTTGGAATATCGTAACATGTATTCGCTTGGCAATATATTTTAAATAAATTACATTCGGTGAGATAATGTTACTTCCATTAGTATAAGCAAACTATTTATATATAGTATTCTGTAACTGGAACACAACACCACCCAAGAATTTTTAAAAAAAGACCTCGTTTCATGTAATAATTAGTACTTGCAAAATTTCACCTTTGGTAATATCAGGATTTGAACCACGCCTCACCTACTAATCTGCAGCTCAGAGGCGTAGCTACCGCTGCATCAATGATACGGGGCCCCAAGCTACAGGGGCCCCATCATATGTAAGTAAAGTACTCGTAACATGTTGAGAGGCTCAAATTAAGGACGTCTAAAAATTTTTGATACAGGGCCTACTCAGATCTAGCTATGCCAGTGCTGCAGCCCTTTTAAAAAATAAAACCTATTAAAATATATTTTAATACTTAACAAAAATTTAATGTATGTGCTAATTATATAGAATTATTCTTCAAAATGCAGATTTTTATATATAGTGTGACGTCTTCGATTGGGGTGAACCCCACCCTATCAATTCATCTGAAGTCACCCTATCTATTCATTCCCAAACAGATGTTGGGTGACAAGTGCAGGTGGCCATGGGGTCATTGTTTGTAGTCTGGCCTCGGACAAGCGCGGACATCTGGTCTGGAATTTACAATGGCTAAAGAATGCCGGTGACAATAGGCATTCCTGTATGAAAGTCTTGAATAAGCGAAGCCTGTATGCAAGTCGATGCATAGAGAATAGGGCTATGAGGCCCAGGTGTGAGATGAATGGAAATTTCAGAAGTTGGATGAGAGTTATGGCGCCCTTGGATTCCAGACGGACGAGGAATGTGTTTGTGTTTGCCGCGCAAATGGGAAACGAAAGTGGCCCGGGGACGAGGGCAGACCTTTTTTTTTGACCTGCCAATGAGGAAGACGAGGGCAGACCTTTTTTGGCCTGCCAATGAGGAAGACGAGGGGCGGATGGTGGACCCGCCCCTGGTGTTTAAAAGGGGTTAATTTTGGACGGAGAAAGAGGGAAAAAAAAGAAACTTGAATGACTTAGACGGAGAGGAAAAAGGTTGGAGATAGAGCCCTGGAGTGAGACGGACGGAGCCCGAGATGGAAATAGAGAGCCATGGAGTAAACTGGAGCCCGGAAAAGCAAGGGATTGTCGAGTGCCTTGCGGAATAAGGATTGACCTCGAGTGAAAAAGACTGTCCGCCCGGCTTGGTCTATTTAATGAACATTTTAATAACATATGAAGCTATTAAATACTATTTAAATTTTAAAACGAGGCTGTAACAAATTATCTTGTGCACTAACTACTGACGACGTTACAATAGGTTTATATACATTACAGAAACCTATTATGAAGTGCAGCTTTCTAACATATAAAAGAAAGTTGAAAAATGAAAAGCCTTAATTTTAAGTCAATGTGTAATTAAGCATTATAAGAACGAGTAGATTTTTTTTTAAATAAATGACATGATTTGAAAATATCAAAATATATTGTATTTTAATTGCATGTGAACAATTTTATTTCCTATTCGTTACTGCACTAAAGAATTTGAAATTTGCAATGCTTTTTATCTTAATTTTTTAACTTATTTGCTTACATTAGAATTGACTCTTGGGTTATGGAAGTCTAGAGATCTGATCGCAAACAGTGGGCTTGCAGTCGAGCCCTGTGGCCTTGGTAGCCTAGTGACCATGGTCGCGGACTTGCGGCCGTTGTGTCACGAGTTCGAGTCCCAATGCCATTACCGGTACACGTTAATTTTGTCGAGGCTCAATGTCCTCCCGTTAGTGTGGTAGTTAGGAGAGGTAGGTGCTAGCTCAGGTGTCGTCCTCGTCACTTGACACCGAGGTTCAAAATTGCGAGGCTCGTTGCCAATAGCCCTCGTATTGCTTTACAGTGTGACGTTAATATAAACCTCACTCATTCGATCGATACGCGGTTTCGACTTTTGATTTCTTTGAAGATCCTTCATATCAAATGCTGTTTTTTTATAATGGAATTTCAGTGTTATGTGCGGTTAGGAAAAGTAAGCAATAAGCTCTGGCTAGTTATCCTCTTTGTTACTGAACTACGGTTCGTAATTGCGAGATCCATTGCCTATCCAAATTAAAATTCATATTTATGTCTGTGATTTTGAACCAGTCGCTTAAACGGTAATATCGTCTTTAATAAATAGGTCGTGCATGCAGAAATCGATAATTCAAAAATAAAAATTTTGAAAAAATCTCTTCTACTATATAAATATAATAGTAATCTAAAGCCTTGATTAACTGGTATATTTCTGTCTTATAAATTAACTAGTCGTTACTCGCGCCAGCTTCGATGGGTATTTAATGACGTTGTATACATATGTACTGCATATATGTATGTAAATTATCGTATCTAAGCGCTAGCATTACGCGTTCAAAAACATTCTTATAACTTTCACTTCTTGATTTAAAAAGGATAGGACTTGAATATCTAACATTGAATCAGAATTATTCTTTATGATCCTGTAACTCCGTCCTCCAAAGTGGATTTCCGTAAAATCTATTTTTAGTAGATCTTTACAGACAAAATAAGCATGCTAACCAAATTTGAAGTCTAAATCTAAAAGTAGAATTTTTTTTTTATTTATAAGCCGTGAGTCAATTTCCGTAAGACAAGTTCAAAGCGGAATTCAATTCAACAAAAGAAACATGCATACCAAACTAGTAGGTCTAGTAGTTTGATGTTTCAAGCTTCTCCTTCTACATATTATTAAAAATAAACAATCAAGTCCACTAAAAATACTAATTGAAGCATGGCAATCTTCGAAGCCGTGATATAAACAGCTATTTGATATGTATATATATACCTATACATGCATAAGTGTATACTAGCTGCATGGCCTGGCGGTGAACGGGCTTGCTCTACTTTTATAAATTTTCCCTTTCCTTCACAAAATCAGCACTTCTAATACTCTTTTTCAAAATGACCCCCACCTCCTTACCTATTTACCTTTACAATATTTATTTTCTATAACATAATAAATAATATATCCTTTATTTGATATATGTAACCGTTTCAAATAGAAAAAGAATATCAATTCGTACCGGTACGACACCGACAGCAAAAAGTAAAATTGATATATTTGATTTATTGCCAAAGAATTTGCGACATGGCCATCCTTCGATGACCATATCGTGGGGTTTCAGCGTAACTTAGAGGTGTGGGATTCTCGAAATGATGAGACATTTTAGAATTCTTAATATGACTTTTATTAAGAATTTAACTTAGATTACTTAGATATCGAACAAACTTATATTAAGGTATCCGACTACGTTCGGAACCGTGATTTTAAAAAAGCTCATAAATGGATAATTGTCATGATATTTAGTGCCACTTAGATTAGAATAAGAGTATAAAATTGTTTTAAGAACATCTTGACAAAAAAATTATTTAAATACAATATTTTGGCAAAAAATTAAGTTAGAATATTTTTTTTCCCAAATGTTCTCCTTTTGTGAAAAATGCTTCTATTATAATAATATTTTGCCTGTCTGTAGCTCAGATCTCTGTACAGAGGCTCAACTAGAATTTTTGAAATATATAACTTAGAAGTAGGTTTATCCATATTTTACGACAACAGAGGGAAGCAATTTTAAGAAAAAAACGCCAATAATTATTTAAATTAGTGGTAACTAAAAATAATGTGAATTTTACAAAAATTCTAGTTGAGCCTCTGAAGAGAGGTCTGAGTTATATACAGGCAAAATATTATTATAATAGAAGCATTTTTCACAAAAGGAGAACATTTGGAAAAAAGATTATTCTAAGTTAATTTTTTGCCAAAATATTGTATTTAAATAAATTTTTTCCCCACAATGTCCTTAAAAGAATTTTATACATGTATTCTAATCTAAGTGACACTAAATATCATGACAATTATCCATTTATGCGCTTTTTTAAAATCACGGTTCCGGACGTAGTCGGATACCTTAAGTGAGAATAAACCAAAACACGAAGTCTTAATTAACACAGATCGTGCAAATTAGATCACTTATCAATATAATTATATTATATCCGCATACTCTTAATCTCAATAATATATTCGCGTTCAGAATATAATCTTCCTATGTTGAATACTCAACGTCAATCTACTTCAATTATTTCTCCAAATGGTCGTACAATGGTATGTACCTTGGTTAAGATGGCGAGCTTTACGGGATTCTAGATAAACCGTCAATCAACACTTCTATCTTCTCTGAACTGAACTTTCTCTAAATTGCCATCATGCTCACTAAAACTTCTATCCTTTTAAAGGTTATCTTATTTGCATCTATGCATCGTTTCACTTCTTGGATTTGGGTTGGAAAAGATTTGCCATTAATCGTGGCCGTCAAAGAACACAGAGGTTATGTTAGAGGAAGGACGCGTGAGATGTCACAAATTTCTCACCCAAATTTTTAATACAATGTTCTTAACTAAGTAAATTTCTAAGGCCGGGCCACGAATAAAGGCTCGGTGGGCCGCAGGTTAAGTATCACTGCGCTAGACGGTGGTACATTCGCTGTAATTTTAATTTTTTTCTCTTTTTTCGCCCTCCAATTTTTTGTGCCCTAGGCACTTGCCTAGTGTGCCTAAGCGGAAAACCGGCCATGATAATAAGACTGTGAATCTAAGCAATTGGCCTTGTAACGTCGTGAGTAGATAACAAACAAAGAAAATTTGTCACAGCCTCATTTTAAAATTAAAGCAGTATTTATTTGCTTCAAAGGTTACTAAATATGAAGTAATAAAGTCCAATAAATATGCCAAGCCGGTGCAGACAGTCTATCTCACGGGAGTTTAATCCTTTTTCCCGAAAGGCACTAGCTAATCCCTTTTCTTTTCAGGGCTCCTCTCCAGTTTTCTCCATCCAGGGCTCTCTCGTCACCTAAAAATAAACCCCTTTTAAACACCAGGGGCGGGTCCACAACACACCCCTCGTCTCTTCTCATTGGCAGGCCAAAAAAAAAGTCTGCCCTCGGCCCCGGGCCACATTCGTGTACTATTTGTGCAGCAAACACAAATACATTCCTGGTCCATCTGGAAACTAAGGCGCCAGTCGTCTCGTGAAACACCTGGATTTTATGTATTGTCCCAAATTGGTTCCATGAACTTATTCTCTCGACACCTGCCATGGCGACCTTGTTCTTTTCAGACAGGCTTCGCCTATTGTCAATGGGGTTCCGACTCTCTTTGACCATTATAATCTCCTAGATCGGGTGTTCGGCGTTTGCCCGAGGTCAGACAATAAACAATGACCCCATGGCCACGTGCTCTTGTCACTCACACCTGTTCGGAGCCATAAAACTTAGAATGAATGGAGGGTGAGGTTCACCCCAATCGAAGACGTCACAACTCCTTCCCCTTGAAAAGGTCCATTTCACTGGACTGTTCTGGCCTCAGGCTGGTTCAGTTCTTAACATTTCACACCGAAAGGTTGTCTTATCAACGAGACCGTCCAGGACAACAATCCAAGTAATAAATACAATCAAAACTAAAATGATAAATAAATCCAAAATTCTATAAAACGTACACTTTACAATAAAAACTTAAATCTCCGAATCCTGGATTCTTTTTCCTTTTCTGTAAGTTACATCACACCTTAAATTTTTTAGGGTTTTAAAGAAGTTAAATCAAATCATCATATTTCACTAATTCTAATACATCAAATCGCTCAATCAATTGTGTTAAACATCTGTGAGTATACACATTACTAAGAGATACAAAAGATTTTCAATAGCACATAATATCCTTCCACCTTACACACACAAACACTCATACTCCTACAGATATTAATTCACACTTAGCACAAATAAAAAGAATTGCTTATTCCCATCTTCTAATTCCAACGATATTAAATAAACAAAATAAACACCTATAACTTCCAAGCTTTGCAAACAACATTACAACAATTTTTTTTTTTAAATTGAAAAGTTCAAATCAAGACCTTCTAAATTAAGTTAAAATTTGGCTTTCGGTAGGCATTCTCACAACCATTATGACAAGTTATTCACAATTCATGGTATTGTCTTCCATTACGTTAGTTATTAAAATTAGACACTTTAATTGGGAATATAATTAACATACACCTCTCTCTCTCATTAGCTCATGCAATGAATTTACTAAGTCTATATTATGTGCATGGAACAAATTTTCCGACGGCTTTAATTTACCTTTGGTCGATCTGACTTCCGACCTAACCCTACTCAACCACTTTAATACAAAGTCAAGCTGCTTTACACGATTTTTCCAAATTTGCATCAGAACGTCTATATTGACCATTCGTGATACATCAATCTGCACTAACCATCTCAAAATCTGTGTCGTTAAATTACATCCATAAGAAGAAGCACATACAAACTTAAACCTCACCTTTTTAATAATGTACATGCCAAATGGCATAACACATGCGGCATACTTCTGATAACTCATCATGAGAGAACAACGAAAATACCACTTCCACAAATCCAGTACAGTGACCCACGATGCCACACTGTTCTTTTCTATAAAACCTTCCATTTTTAACAAAAGATAAAACTCGGCTCGCGTCACCTGGTTCAAAAATTCCCACACTTAATACATTTAATACGTGGGTACGGGTATCGGCTCACTTTTCCTAACCAAACAACGAGCAGACTACGGTTGGACTACCCCATCCCGTTCACACCTAAATCTAAAAGATACTCTGTATCCTCTCGTAGTGAATTAATTAACATCTGGGATGTACAACAAGTTTTGATTTTAAACGGCCTTCGCGTATTTAAATTAATATCCCTCTGTCTTAAAGAAATCGTCCCAGGGTCTGGAGGAAACCCTTCTTTCCTTTTAGTGTTAATCATTCTTAAATAGTTACTTCGATCAGGCGGTAATTTAAAATACAGTTGACTTTCCCTTAAAACACACTGAAAGTTAAAATCCATAAATAGCTTTACCGAATAGAGAATTTCGGAATCTTTCACTATTCCCTCCGAGCTATTCTCCATAACCAAATTTGCATAATCCGGCTTCCTACGGTACAATTTTATTCAATTGAGACGATAAATGGTACTGTGATCTCTTTTCCCGGGTAACTCTATCTCGAAATTAAATTCTGAACTAAGGATAGACCTAGTATCAGTCTCTAAACTGTTCTTATCAATCTCCTTTGGTTTTGAGAGAGGCAAACGCATTGTTAACTCCTATCAAGCCTCTCCGCACCTCTGTTTTACTCATATTTTCTTTTCCCCCATTTAACTGCCCGGCTATCTTAGCCATTGTATGATTTCGAAAACTTTCCCGATTCACTGTTAACTGCTTTTCACCACCCGTTAACTTCACAATGGTATCTTTTTCTTCGCAGTTATTTCCACAAATCAAGATTTTAGTTTTCACCATTCCCTTATCTTCTATCAATTCTAAAGAATCAGCTCCTATTTCATCGGAATCTATTACCCGCTGTACACACAAAGCGACTGCTCTAACACTTTCTTCACCTGCAAACGACCCCACTTTCCTTACAAAATCACCAATTCTATCCCCATTGATTTCTTTCCTTTTCTCAACCTTAAACCTGTTATTCTTTTCTGTTCCTATCCCTCTTACTACAAACGGGGCGTTTGTCCTCTCACTGGGGGTCACAATTCTCATTTTCAAAATCACAAGACGTGGCGTTCTCCACGCTTTTATTAACTACCGAGTTAATTAACGGTCCACACTTATTAACCGGTTCACTAACTTCTTCGGTACGGTTTTCTGACAAACAATAAACATTTGCGAGATTGTTAATCCTATTTCTTGACTTCAATTCATTTTCTTTTAACTTATTTCTGAGTTGACCTCTTAGTCTTTCTAACTCTAATTCCCTAGCGAGTCTGCGTTCCTCGAATTCCTTAATTTCCCGTTTTTCACGTTCCTTACGATTTTCACATTTTTCACGTTCCTTAATTTCCCGTTTTCCCTCCAAAATACCCTCTAACAAACATTTAGCTACGTCATCATTATAGTATTTACTTTGACAAATTCTCTTCTTAATTTCCATCTTAGGTAAAGTAATATCAACTTCTACTCCTAATTCTTTCGCAACTTCTAACAACACGTCTTTTCTTTCTCTTAACAGAAACGCCATGATGCACTAATACACACAAAACCGAATCTAAACTTAATCGTTACAAAAATTATACACAGGCTCGAGGTAAACTAACAATACACAAGACCTAGACTTAACTATATTTTACAAATATGCACAAATCTAAAACCAACGCAATAACCTATTTAACATTGTACCTCAACGCTACAAGTATAACTACTGTATACTAAATTTCACAAATCTATAACCTCATTAATATCCTATACAATATTGTACCAACACAACAAGTATAACTAATGTATACTAAATTTCACAACTCAAACAAAAATACTAATATCGCACATTCATACACTTCATACAAAACTTAAAAATCTTTCCAGTCTCTTATTGTTTACTAAATTTACCTAGTCTTTTATATTCCTTATCTCAAAATTTTACTTACAAAAAACAATACTCAGTTGCTGTCCCGAAAATAATCTCAAAGAAAAGACTCACCTTAAAATATGTAGACGAAGACATAGGAACACTCAGGAACTCTTTAACACAAAGCACTTCTTGAAAAACCGCACTCATCACCAACAGGCAAAAACTCGTGACGTCTTGACACTGGGAACTCTTGAAAAACGTCCATCAAAACAAACGGGCAAACAGGTCCTCTTAAATCCTCGTTGATTCATCAGGCAGGAACGGGACACACTTGTATCCGGCTCTTCTCACAGCTGGGGACTCCAGGAAAACATCTCATAGCAGGCAATTCCAAAAATCAGGCGGGCACACTTCATCACTAGCAGGAACAGAAACCTCTTGAAGTCGGCGCTTTCAAAATCAGGCGGGAATTAAAATTCTCTCTTCACATTCGCACACGGCCGGCCATTTTTCTCTATCTTCAATAAAACTAAGGATTCGAGCATCTATTTACTCAAATGCCGGATCTACACCACTGCCACCAATTTAATATATATATGTAGCTGTAACGTCGTGAGTAGATAACAAACAAGAAAATTTGTCACAGCCTCATTTTAAAATTAAAGCAGTATTTGCTTCAAAGGTTACTAAATATGAAGTAATAAAGTCCAATAAATATGCCAAGCGTGCAGACAGTCTATCTCACGGGAGTTCAATCCTTTTCCAGGCACTCGCTAATCCCTTTTCTTTTCAGGGCTCCTCTCCCGTTTTCTCCATCCAGCCCTCGTCCCCTTTTTAAACACCAGGGCTGGTCCAACCCTTACGCCCTCGTCTCTTCTCATTGGCAGGCCCAAAAAGTCTGCCCTCGTCCTCGGGCCACATTCGTGTACTATTTGTGCGGCAAACACAAACATATTCCTGGTCTTTCTGGAAACTAAGGGCGCCATAATTCTCATCTAACTTCTGAACACCCTTATCCATCCCACCACCTGGGTTTTATAATCCCATTCTCTCGGCACCGGCCATGGCGACCTTATTCTTTTCAGACAGGCTTCGCCTATTGACATTGGGATGCCGGCTCTCTTTGGATATTGTAACTTCCAGACTACATGTCGGCGTTTGTCCGAGGTCAGACAATAAACAATGACCCCATGCCCACGTGCTCTTGCCACCAAACATCTGTTTGGCCATAAAACTTCGCATGAATATAAGGGTGAGGTTCACCCCAATCGAAGACGTCACAAAGAGAGAGTTAACGTTTATAAAAACTACTGTTCAAAAAATACCCATCATTGGAACAATATATACATATAGGGAGCTAATTTGTTATCATTTCTTTACGCACAAAACGTCTTTTAGGCGCAGTTTTGAAATCACTGCAAATAAGATATTGGAAACTAATAGTGTTTTCTATCCAAGAAGGTGGTCTCGCATTTAGAACTCAACATGTAATTTAAAAGAATAGCCTATTCCTGACAAAAGAGGAATTACATTAATTTTTAAAAAAGCAAAAATATGAATACCAGGATTTAAAGAAATAGAACACAAGGTATTTAGAAATGCCGGGAAAAGAAACAGAAAAAAAATGGAAAAAAACTGTTAAAAACAAAAAAATTTTTAACAAAAAAAAAAATCGTATCAGAATGTAAAAAAGATTAATGGTGTAATGTTATAAACCGATTTTTTTAAATGTTTTTAATATATATTTTATATATTCGTGGGATTTGTGAATATATTGAAAATAATTCGGATAATTTTAGATATGTCCAAAAATTCCAAGTTTTACTTGTGAGTTTCGACCAAGGAACATTTAAAAATGCATTAATTAAGAATAAAGTTGAAGTAAAATTACAATTTGCTGCCTGTGAAAAAAAACTTTTTTCCGATAGATTTACCATTGTGGCCATGCAAATTTACATTGTAAACATCTGCAATAAAATATACAGCTGTCAAATTATTTAACCTATCTGTAAAGTATTTTCATTTTGCTGCCATGCGTATCACATTTCATAATGGCCAAAATAAGCAAAATCTCAATCTAGAATAAGAATTTTCTTTTTTTTTTTAAAAAAAAAAAGATTATTAGAAAATAAAGTGCAAATTTACTAATCCTTTTAGTCCATAATAATTCATAAGTGTAGCCCTAATATTTTTTTAATAAAAGATTTAGTAAACACTAATAATATTTGAAATGTCCATTTATGAATAAATGACAGAATACTAAAACTGCAATCTAGACAACGGGAAGCATGGAAATGTTTGTTTGTGAAAAAAATCTACTTAAAATTGTATGAAATTAATAAGGATATTGCCATAAATATAAATCAGGAAAAAATTAATTTTAATATATTATGATAATAATATACATAATAAAATAAAATTACAAAATAGAATAAAATTAAAAGATATAATAAAAGAAAAAACAATGGATGGCAATCAGAAAACCAAATTTAAAGGTATTGGTAACCATATTGTAATGTTATCGCCTAACTTGACAATTGTCGACAACACTTGGTACGTAGAGTACCAAGATAATTTGAGTAATTTCAATACTCAAAAACGACAAGCTGTCTCCTTTCCCGTCCAACCTGAAATGTAAAAAAAAAGTCTTTTAAGGATGCTTTCTACTACCTATCTTGTTTTTCTGCTTTTTTAACTCCATGGAAAAAACTTGATATTAATAACAGACAAGTATAATTGAATATGAATAAATATTATGATATTTTCAGAGATATAAGTCTTTCACTTTTTTTCCCACTGAAACAAACGAGAGCCAGCTTTACGAATTAGTTTTCAACGTCCCATTATCTAAAAAGAAGAAACTTTTTTCATCTAAGCTTTAATCTGTTAAAAAATATTTATATCAATAAGTATATTTTTCCAACTAATGCAGTAGAAATAAAAACACAAAATTCCTGGTCTACCTGAAAAAATGCAATATCTATAAAAGAATAATTTTTTTTTATTATGGTGCTTCCTGTATGTAAATTCCTATAAAATCTTTGCTGTAATAAAATACAGAGAACACCAGTATGATCACAGGACTCAGAAAGAGGAAAACGTAATCTCACATATCATACAGTGTTCCCTGAAGTGATCACATATATGCAATTATGGTCCTGAACAGATAAATACTTAATAGGGTTAAATATCAAGGATCTGATGTATATCTCATTCATTTTCATCCAAATAAACAAAACTCTATGGTCACATTAAAGGTGTGTTATAAAACAGAAGATCAATATGTTGTAAATTAAAACTTACTTTGACTGGGCTTGTGTGTTTATTATATATATATATATATATATAATAATGTATATAATATCAGATTAATAAGATTTTTTTAGAAATATCTCAATAGTTTTCAATCAAAGCAAAGTATTATGTTCATGAAAGTATAGCGTTTCTGCAGTGGCGTAACGTACATCCCCATATTGCGGGGTGTCCAGGGTCCTAGGGGGCCCAAAGCCTGACAGCCGCCGAGTACCTACCTTTTGTAAAATCCAAAAGACTGGATCCTTTTTGTAAAATCCAAAAATATCTAAAAGATACTCTTTATCCTCTCGTAGCGAATTAATTAACATCTGGGATGTACAACAAGTTTTGATTTTAAACGGCTTTCCCGTATTTAAACTAATATCCTTCTGCCTTAAGTAATAATTTCTTTACATAATCGTAATTTTCGGCTTGTTCCTCTGGTTTGCGAGCAATAAATTGCACGCTCTCTAGAGGTAACAAACCCAATAATTGGCCTACCCACTCTTTCTTTTCTATTGACGCCCTTTTAGCCTGGCGTTCGAAGATCACTAGATATTAGTTTATATCTGACTGCTTAGGATCGAAATCTGGGATCAATTTTTTAAAGTTAAATTTAGAGGTTAAAGAACATAAATTTATAGACTTGTTTGATTCATCATTTACCCTAAATCCGGACTTAATAATTTAAAATAATTTTAAACCTTTCTAAATCAAATTTCAATTGTAATTCTTTCTCTTTCAATGCCTGCTCCCCTACTAATTCCTCCAATCTCATTTTTTCAGCCCTTTCTAACTCCTCCTCAATTTTCCTATTTGCAATGATAGTCTCATACAGAATTTTAACAAATTCCTCTTCATAACCCACACTGTTTTAGTGATTGCAATTTTTATGCTAGGGAAAAATTAATTTAAGGTGGCATTTTTTCCCTTTAATTCCTCAGCAATTTTAAACTATTTTTGTTTTTTTCCCTTTTACCAAGAAAAGCCTTTTTTTAAACAAATCAAAATAAAATTACAAATTTTGCACTTTTTTTTTACTATTTTCTAGTAATACAATAACATGGTCCCATGCATAAAAGAAATACAAAAAAAAAATTTAACACAAAAAAATATAATCAAAATCTGTCAAGAGATTTAAAAACAAAATAATTTTAAGCAAAAATTGCACACAAATGCTTGAAATACAATTACAATTTCTGGGAAAAAAAAACACTGTTCCCATTCAAAAAAAAAAAAAACACTAAGTTTTTCCCAAAAATTTGTAAGAACTTTTAACCAAAATTTCAATAAATATCTTTTGCAACTAAAAAAATATAACAGTACTCCCCCATTTGAAGTTTTCCAGCTTCCCTTGGAAGCAAATTCTGTGCAGTAATATGGCACTAGGGGTTTTTAATTCAAAAATGGTCCTTTTGACCAATTTTTAAATTTTTTCGCCCCCAACCCAATAAGTGTGGGTCAGTATGACCAGTTTTAAAATTCACTCGGGGCCCGGTTTTTAAAAGATTAATTCAATTGCAGCACGGCTTTCAAATATCTTTCCCCCCCCGGGCTCTCCATCCGAAAAAATAACAGTTGGATCTTTTTTTTGGAAAAGACCCCTCTTCTCCGAAGCTGAATTAAACCGCAGCACGGCTTCCGAAGATCTTTTCCGGGGAACCTCCGTCCGAAAAGGATCGGTTGGGATCTTTCTTTGAGCAAGAGCCCCCCCAAGTTTAATTCAATCGCAGCACGGCTTCCGAAGATCTCTTTCCGGGAGCTCCGTCCGTAAAATAGATCGGTTCGATCTTTCTTTGAGCAAGACGCTGTTCTCCGAAGATGAATTCACCCGCGAAACGGCTTCGAAGATATTTTTCCCTTCTTGCAGTTCGCCCGTCAAAACCCAAAATTTCCTCCTCTCACGGGATGGCAGTATATTTTTGGGCATCTGGACTGATACACAGTCCTCAATCCCCCCCTTTTAAGAGTTTGAAGTGGGGCTTGATTTTCGGGAATTACACAGTTGGGGTGAGCGCATGCAGGCTATTGGCTGCGGCGGTGGAATCCGGGAGAAGGGGCTTAAGGTGATCTTAAAGGGCGTGGAATGTTCATACAGGGTTTGAGAGCTAGGGGGGGTTGCTCTCTCTTGGTTGGAGGGGGAAAGGTGAGTATAGCCTCTGGCTGGCTGCCCATGGGGAAAAGAAAAATTTTTAAAAAAAGGGGTGGAATACGCTTGTCCGGGGGGGTAAAAGAAAAGAAAAATAAAAAAAAGAAAAAAAATTTAAAAAATTTTAAAAAGGGGTTTACTTGGGTGCAATAATTACATAATTATGGCGAGGATAAAGTACCTAAAGGGGGTTGGGGAACCCAACGGGATTCTTCCCCCTTTTGGTATTATCATTGCAGTTAAAAACCCCCCCAAATTAATCATATTTGCATTGTTTGTACACTAAAACTTTTTGGGTTTATGGCAATTTTTGAATGTGAGCTTTGAAACTATTGTTTTTTAGAGCTTTGTTAATGTAATCATTTCGCATATAGCGACAAGCTTTACGACCCATTCGAATATAAAAAAATTTTTGGGCCACAGTATTTAAAAATATTTATTTTAAAGTCTTAATAAAAAACCCCTTGACAGGACAAGCGTAAAATTATGGGACGCATGAGGGTTATAGAGAAACCCTTTTTATCTCTACTTAAATGTGATTTCCCGGGATTTTAAAGGGGTTTAAATTATGTTTTTCCCAAATTATCGCGGACGTGTAGAATATTTTTTTTTCCCAAAGGTTAAATGAGAATCAAAAAAAACCCCAAGATATTTGGTTTTCTAAACCCAAAGGGAATTTGTTTTATTGTACATTATGAGCAGAGGTGGAAAAGTACGTTTTTGGTAAAGATAACTGCACACGTTTTTTCCCCACATATTTTTATTTCCCATCTATCGTAGAAATTTTTCTAGAAGTTTGAGGTGTTTGTTGGGGGGGCAAAAGTAAACAGATTTTAGGTTTTGTACGTGACAAAGGCCGTATCATCCCCCCAAAAAAGGTTTTTAATATTAGTTAGTGAATAGCTGGGAATGTCTTTAAATTTAAAGATTGAACAGCAGGGGCCCGGGGGAAACCCCTTGCGGACATCCTCCCGAATAGAATAGGGGTTAGAAAAATTCGTTAATTCTGATTCTAAAGGCCCCTGTTAGTTAGATATGGTGAATGAAGTGTTTAAGAAGGGATTTCAAGGTAATTAGTTTGGGGCCTGGGGCCCAAAAAGGCCGAAGGCTTTTTTGGATACCCAAAAAAGACAAACCCCTTCTCTTTTTTGGAAAACCCTTTCCCGAAATATTTTCTTTTTTAGTCAAAAAGGGGGGATGTAAAGTAGATAATTTTTTAAATTAAACCGTACTGATTTGGGTTAATTGGGATTTTTTTATCGTTAATGAAGTCTTTAAGCCTATTAAGAACTATGTAAAAGTTAATTTACTTGGGGAAATTTATAGGAGAGTTTGGGCTTATAACCTTCAAAACAAGATTTTTTTTTTTACCCGGTTTAATTATAGGGGAAAAAGATGGCTTCTTTCCCGTTATTAGGAAAGGGGATGAAATTTGA
The DNA here is from genome assembly GCA_019973955.1 of Trichonephila inaurata madagascariensis. Classification (NCBI taxonomy): domain Eukaryota; kingdom Metazoa; phylum Arthropoda; class Arachnida; order Araneae; family Nephilidae; genus Trichonephila; species Trichonephila inaurata. The sequence goes on from BMAV01021584.1 coordinate 185,899, forward strand.
GGATTTTTTTTGACAAGAATAGAAAAAAATGAGGATTAGTTTTGATAGGGGAAATTTTTTGGGATTTTTATTTGTAATAGGGAAACTTTACCAAAGGGCCCCCTTTTTTGAAGGGTTTGTATTTTTTAAAGAAGTTAATTATTTCATCCCGGTACCCGGGAGGTTCAATGAAGTGGGAAGGGGGGAGAGAAAGTTATTTACAGCTAAAAGGGGACGACCTCGTCGTCTTGATCAAAAATCATTTCATGCGGTTATTTTTTTTATGAAGTTATTATTAATCGTTTAAGGGGAAGAGGATTAGCCTTCTGCGGATTTAGTGACGGCCATGCCAGTAGCCCCAGTTTTAAAGTAGGAATATGAGATCTTTTATTTTTAAAAAATGCTGGCCTCCCCCGAGGCTATTGTCAGATGTATTTAAAGCTTCCAGTCTAGTAATTCCACGAATCGTTAGTATAAAATTTTAAGCCCCCTTTTTTTTGGTTGGCGGCTCTTTGTACAAGATTTTTAAAAAGGGGTTTTTGTTCTGCTGATAAGGGGCTTTCGGAGGGGATTTTTGTGTTTGATAAACTGATTTATGGGATTTGGGTGAAAGTTGCGGCGAGCGTTTTCTTTGGGTGGGGGGCGTGTCTATGAGTGCTGATGACCGCCTCGGTGAACTCTTTTGATTTTAGTTTCAAGATCACTAGGGGTTATTAATGTTATTAGGGTAATAGTCAAATAAAAAAGAAGTTTTTTTTTTAAATGAATTCTAAAAAACTTTTTCCCGTTAGTGGTAATTTCTCTTTGGTTTTAGGTCCCAATTTTTTAAATTTAAGATCGAAATTTAAGGTCGGAATATAGATCGTTTAATAGATTTAATAAGAATTTTTGGATAATAAAAAAAATTTTTATTAGGCAATATCAATTGTGTTAGCTGAGTTATGGCCAAATTTTGGGGGGGGAAAGGAAAAAACTTAATGGAAAATTTAAAATGTTGGCAAAAAATTTAAAAAAATGTTTGCCTCTGTTTGAGTTTCATTACAAAATTTCCAAACATTGGGTAAAAATTGAAGTCGCCGAAAAAGGGCACAATGACTCACTCTTTGGGGAAAGTATTCTAAATCTATTGTGAAAAAAGTTTTCATCGGAGGAAGGGGGGAAAATAAAAAAAAAGACAATGAAATGGGATCATGGTCATGGGAGTTAGTTAAAAATGTTTTAGCTTCGATAACTTGCAGGGCAGGGGTAGGGAGACAGTAATGTTTAAAAAAAATTTTTTTGTTAGAGTTCCAACCCGGGGGCCCCAAAATTAGTGATTCTATCATTCCCCATAGCGGTTGGCTATTGTAAAAGTGTGCGTGGTCTCAGATGAGTTTCTTGAATGGGAAAAAAATCGGGGAGTGCTTTCTATGAATATACGCAATTCAACTCTGCGTCTAAGCAAACCCCTTTGGATTCCACGAACACAAATTGAGGCCAATAGGGGGCATAACACATGGAAAAAATAAGTCCCGGGGACTAACAATAAAAACAACATTTTTTTTTCCCCAAATTTTTTTTTTCATCAACATTTAAACACCTTTTTTGGTTTTTACAATCGTTCCACAACGCTTTTCCCAATTTTTTTAATGCCATGTTTATAAAAATTATCTTTTTGCTTCAAAAAAAAGCTTCAGTTTTAGCGATGACCCCCCCTCATTTTTAGCCAAATCTTTTTTCCCCGGAGATCAGCAAAAAGCCAAATAGTCCCCTGGGGGGTAAAAACTTTGGGGGTTTGGGGGGTGGGAAAGTCAAAAACCAATTCGTTCAATTTTGCCAAATTTTTTTCATCGACTTGTGGCAGGGGGGCATTGTCTTGGGAAAAAGGGGTTTTTTTTCGCATGTGCGGTCGTTTTTTGCGATTTCCTCCCTTTAAACCCCCAGCAAGTCAATATAATAATCACTGTTAAAAGGGTTTTCCCTTTTTTGAGGTAGTCAATGGGAAAAACACGCCATGCGTATCCCAAAAAAAATGACGCCCTGACTTTGCCAGCTGACTGCTGCGTTTTCGTTCTTCGGACGGCTTTCGCCAGCTGTGCGCCACTCAGATGACTGCCACTTCGGGCTCTGAAGTGTAGTGATGTATCCATGTTTCGTCCATGGTCCCTAACGACGCAAAAAAATCTTTTTTTTGCGAGTAAATAGCGATAAAAAAGGGTTTCCGGGAAACATCGACTCGTTGCTGTTTTGTTTTCCCTCAAACAAAACGCGGCACCCACTTGGGAAAAAACCTTTTTTATGCTCCCAAATTTTTTATGGAGGATAGTAAATACACTTTCATATGATATCTGTGCTTTTCTCAGCAATCTCACGGAGCTTCACTTTACGATCTTTTATTATAATTTTTTTCACCACTCACATTTTCCGGTTGAACGGCTTCCACAGGTCTACCCCAGGTTCCCGCATTTGTGTCGGGAGACCACAAAAATTAAACCGGCAAACCACCGACAAATCGTTGCTTTTGGGTGGACAAAATTCCCGGGGAAATTTTTCAATCCATTGTTTCGCTGGCACGGTGTTTTACCCCTTAAAAACA